>CAHIKZ030005124.1:775000-800000 GCA_903632075.3 Acanthosepion pharaonis
AATCTTTATTTTTACATTGGAGTGTGAAACTGACCCACACCATGCATTATTGAACCACAGTATCTCTAATTAGAAGCGCCATATTTTCGAGAACAAACATAATAACTAAGGCAGATTTACGCAACCCACACACGCACACCTGTGTGTGTGGGTTTAAATTTAATTACGAAGTACAACACCTGATTCAGAATTTATTTTCTTGTACATTTTGCTTTCAACTGGAGGCTTTTCTCCGGGCTGCCTCAATTGATATCGGCGTATGCGTGTATAAATTTGGATGCTATCTGCGAACGCAGATCTTCTGTCGAACATATGAGAATCGTTTTAGCCTTCTTCTGGAGCGAAACGTATATTTACGCTCATGTGCTTGACCCCTTCCTCCTCCCGATGCTATGTTTGCATGTCTGAGGCTGTCACTGAGGCGTGTTGAAAAGCATGAAGTATGCACTTCTAGGCTATGATTTCACCTTCCATGAACCTGGATTCTCTGTCACTTTCTTGTGACGCCGAGTGCGATGTCTATTTTCTTCCCATCTAGGATGAGCCCAGTACGTTAGCGTCATCACAGGTGAACTTTTCCGGGAACAAGGGTCCCTTATGGATAAAAAGTTAGATTCTGACCATCTGCTATTTCTTGGCGCGAATCACATTTATTCGTTTCGTTTAATACTGCTTTTGATTAAACTAGAACTGAGTACAATTGTTGCCGATAGAGAAATATATATCCTCTTTAACGTTGTGTAATGCTTAAGAAGCCATTTCTGCACACCATTACTGATTTAATATGTTTGATTTCACTGGGTGTCCAAGACAAATGGCTTCATGCCAGATTGCACTAGGCTTAGTAAAGTTCGATCAGGAAAGTTACAATGATTTTGTGACGCAGAAAGAACGGGGTTATTCTCAGGCTCTTTCCTCTTCATCATTGTAAAACATTTGACGCATGAGAAACTGCGAAGATAAAACTAATTCATAAGATTTGAAGAGTAAAGCTGGACTGTCTTAAGTAAACTTTATGGCCAAATCATTGTAGCTCATCTCTAGCAACATTATCAACAGGCGAGTGTACGATTTTGGTTGTATTTGGCGCTAACACGAAATTCTCATCAATAAATATAATTGTCTCGGCAGTTGTAGCATTAGTTTTCGTGTTAGTGGAATGATAATCCCAACGAGTGGCAAGTCAGTGCCATTACAATGTTCTTGGTTTGATTTGACAAACGTCTTGAACGCTGTAAGACTGATGGATAATTAGAATACACATTACGTCCAGAAATGACCATTTATTCAATACTTCATATCATAAATATAAATTTTAAAACTTTAATTCGGTGTCCTGTTAATTAAATTAATTATAAATTTCTCCCTGACAAAAACAAAATGTCATGCTCATTAGTTTTTCACATTTAGCTTCACCCTTTACAAAGTCCGTCGTCAACCCCAAGAAGAGGTTTATGCGAAGGTGTGGCCGAACATTTGGCTTAGTGACATTTGGCCGACAGAGATTTCACTGAAAATATACAAGTAAAAATAGTAACATGCAATACTTTTCTTTAATTACCAGTATTATAATGTAGAATACGACTAATAATTACCACTGAAAATACTAAATTTAAAGTTAAAAACGTTCTTATTTCAGTATTTATTTATTGCAATTAGTATTTTTAAAAATATTTCAGTGTATTTGGGTAAAAAATGGCACGTAATTATTTAAATTCGTATATAACCGTTCGATAAAATCTAGCTCATCCCTTTATATTCAACGATCATGAAAAGGAAAATTGAAAGATTTTTCGTATCGTAAGCTTAAAATTTTTGCAGTAGTAAAATGTGCTTTTTCTCAAAATACTTATATTACAGTAATACTTGAAATAAAAGATAATATATACAGAAAAGATTTTAAAAACATCCTGTAAAAAACGAAAAAAATTAAATTAATACAGTAAAGAAATATAAATATATGTAACACATTACGATAAATAGTGTGACATACATGTAAGTACGCCACTACATTATTGGCTAAATGTCCATTTGGTTAAATGACCTTCAGCCAAATGTCCTAGTACCACGCTAAGGAGTAGCATATATTGATAGTAGGGTAAGAAAAGGATTAAATCTACACTATAGATTGTAGTAATCGGAAAAGCATCCTCTTGGGAGTATGTTCCAAAGAACATTCATGCCACGAGATTTCTTAAAATTACAAAAGAAAACAAATTGTTAATTTCAAGTGCGCTTATTCGATAATAATGCAAAAAAAGAGTTCCAAAAATAAATGTCTAAAATACTATTTCGCATGTGCTTGGAAATGAAGAGTATGAACATGTATTTTTGGGGCTTCCGTATGAGGGTCCCTTTATAATGAATTTATCTAGCACACTGGAATCCTGTTAGCTCATAGTATTTCAATGATAAAATATATTGGCGATCTGGATGTCTTAATCTAAATTAATATGGACAAAAATTCAGGTTGAAGTAGCAATTCTCAATCTACATCAGGTAATTTATCCAGGAAAACCGAAAGAGGGTCTAACCAAATGAAGTGAAACTAGAAAAAAAGTATGAAAGAGTTTTCGAATAAAAAAATAAATCAATTGGAAAATATTCTGCCTTAATGAAAATATTTTAATCGATGTATAATATTAGGTCTAATAAATTAAGTTGTCTTTAGGGAAGGTGTTAAATTATAGTCAGGTGTTCGAAGTTTGAGTATTCTTTCAAACATGGCCGCTGAGCTAACAGTCTGTATCAAGGAGGAACGTTGAGCAGTGATCCGAATTCTCTGATCGGAAGGTGTGTCAGGGACTGAAATTCGTCGGAGTCTTAACAAAATACAACGACAGTGTACTACCACGTAGAATTGTGTATGAATGAATCGGGAATTTTAAAAGTTGTACGACAAGCGTGACACACGAAGAAGGATCAGTTTGACGTGACTACAATAGTACTTAGTATATACAGGAATGAGCAGATGACAATGCGACAAACCTTAAGATGTGTTATGGACAAAATACGGATAATCTTTTACTTGCCCTCGTCATACGCTCGTTGATTTATATTTTTCAACGATGGACGCCTAGTATCCGATTTGTCAATATTGTTCTAAATCTTCTTAGAATCGCAAGTAGGACATTACTGGAACACACACAAACACACACACACACACACACACACACACATATATATATATATATATATATATATATATATATATATATATATATATATATAGAGAGAGAGAGAGAGAGAGAGTGAGATTTTGATTGATTTTATTTTACCGTTTATCAACAATTTCTAACTTATTTATAAACAGAATATATTTTTAGATTTTTGGGAATTTAATATTTTCTCTGATACAAGTGCTATCGTTTAATCCATAGATTGAGATGGGTTTCTAACTTTCTCAAGGGTATTTGAATATAGGTGAATATAACGGACCCAACTGGAATTGGAACTCAGCTCTCTGATTTCCAATTCGGTGTCGTTATATACATTAAACCCCCACGCTTCCAAGATAGCAGCACGCTATTCTCATGTGGTCAGTCATCAATGTACTGACCAGTCTCAACGTTGCTTAACTTGGGTGATCGCACCAGGCTCGGAAGCCTGATTTCATTTCTGAAAAGTTAACTGGACAAATAAGTACAGTAAGAGTTCCGATTCTATGGGATGTTTTTTCGACCTGATTGATTTTTTTTTTACGAATTATCAACATTTAGTTGATTATATAAATTCAAAAACTATTTTAGCGGTGGAAAGAATAATACATTTTTGCGAGTGAATATTGTATTAACAATTTTTGGTAAACAACAGTGACCTTTCCTCATAAAGTTCTTTAATTCAAACCGTATCTGGGTGAGAAGATGATTCATACCACCCACCAAAGTTCTTTGCGTGTAGGAATGTGTAACGAACTCAGTTCGCCTTCGGACTCGGCTTTCCGGTTTCTCACTTCCGGTTCGACCAGAAATCGAGAGTAAGTTTGCCAATCTTTTCAAAATTCTACTTGTGTGGCATCAAGTCGGAGTAGATATTGCACTCAAGTTTATTTTTCCTTTTTTTTTCTCAGCGGTATCAATCCATGCAAGACAGTAAAGCTAATGAAAAACATGGGGTTACCAAATGTGGAAGAATTAAGAACATAAACAATATGGATGGGATAAAAGAGAAGAGAACAGTCAAGAGGACAGTAGATAGTGATTGACATTGCATTTAAATTTTTGTAGATTAAAGTTGGCTGGAAAGCATGGGGTCGGAAGGGAGTTGCACAGGCAAGAAGCGCGAGAAAAGAGACTGTTAAACTTAGCTCAAAAAGATTTCAGATGTAATTAGTTACGAAGAGAGATTTTTAGTAGCTGTGAAAACGAGTTTTACTCTAATATACAAATCGATGTCATATGCACAAATCAGAATTGGTCAGAGAATGCCAAAAAGAAAATTACTCTGTGCTTCAAAAGCGCAAATCAAGCAATAACGTCCTCGTAAATAAGGAGAATTTACGGCCACATCTAGCTGTAAGTTGATAATATCTGGACGCCAGTTTAGTACTCCGCTTAAATTATAAAAAAAAAAAAAAAAACTATATACCCTAACGAAGAGCTCATCTGAACAATTACCTTGAAAATATTTATAGAAAAGACACAGAGAGGCAACCTTACGGTGATGGTAAAATGACTGAAGTCGAACCGCCAGATCTGGACCAATAATATTGCTGATTCTTCTTTGGATCTTATCAAGGAGCTCAAGGTAAGGAACAAGGGCACCGGACAATATGTGGCAGTAATATTCAAGGCATGGACGGATGGTATTAGGTTGGTGCAAAAATAATGACGTAATAATGTCGTTTTTTGACGTAAAAATATGTCAAAAACGACATTATTACGTCATTATTTTTTGCACCAACCTAATATAAACTTCTAGCAATGTAAGATAGATTCTTGAGCGAAAAATTGTCTTGCCCAACACAGCAAACCGACTTTATTAGCAGCTGACCTAGCAATGGATTCAATATGAACTTTCCACTTCATCTCTTACCGCCAAGAAGAAGCCAGCTGCAAGGTTGACATCGGTTTAATCTCTGTCCCTGCATTACAGAAACGTGACCTTATATCTGCTTTCGGAATTGAGAACGTGGGAACAAGGTTGTTGGTCAGATGAATATATAAGCAACTGCAGCAGAGATATTTTCACTAGTTCCTCAAACGTTGCAAGCAGAATGTAAGTGCCACGCACAGTTAGGAGGCCCATGATCTTGCATACCACAGACTGGTCCTGAATAATCGACGAAATACTGGAGTGAATAGAATGGTAACTGTTAAACAATCAAGTCTCGTTTTATTATTTTGTTGGTACACTCAGTCATTACATTTGTTCAGGCACAAGGTGATATGTATATAGCACTACTGACTACTAGTATTAACAGTCTACGAAACTAGCGAGAGATTTACATTTTTTTAATTAAAACTATCATGTTTAATCTTTAGCCCACAAGATGGCATACCATTGATGATCGAACTTTATTATTCGTGTGAAGAAACTTACCAAGACGAACTAATTTTTACGCGATAGTAGTCCTCTAGCAGAAGCGCAAGAAACAGTAAAATATGTTGTTGGTTGAAAAGATTTGTTTTTTGTTTTTGTTTAGAGAACAGGTAAAAATTCCTATTATCCATAAAGGCAGAAATTACGGAATTCCGTTCATTTTTTTTCTGTTCATTTCAGTTCCGAAATCAAAAGCCGCCATTGTTTCCATAAAAGTACGCTTCCTTCATTTATACTTTCTATCCGGGTCCTTCGTTTTATGCAAGTTATACTAGTCATCATCATCAGCAGCAATACCAGAAGCAGCAGCAGTTATATCATCGAAAATCAGTTTCCTTTCCGTTTATTTGTTGTTGTATTTTTTTCGTATTTTCTTTTTAATATTCTCATATCCGTTAGTATTTATTTTCAATTTCTTTCATTCTTTTCCTTATTGTCACCAATCATTAATATTACTTCTACTAGTTTTTTTTATTTCTCTTTATATTCTTCTTCTTCTTCTTCTTCTTCTTCTTCTTCTTCTTCTTCTTCTTCTTCTTCTTCACCAACTCTTTCTCCCCTTCCCTTTCTTCTTCACCAACTCTTTCTCCCCTCCTCCTCCTCTTTTCTTTCTTCTTCTTCTTCTTCTTCTTCTTCTTCTTCTTCTTCTTCTTTTCATCCTCGTCCTCCTCTTTATTTTTCCCTGTACGTCCTTCTTCTTCTTCTCCTCCACCTTTTCTTCCTCCTTTCCTCCTCATCCTCCTTCCTTCTTCATGCTCTTTTTCTCCTCCTCCTATTTCTCCACCTTCTTATTATTATTCGGCTTCATCATTATCATCATCTTTCACTCCGCCTCTTATCTCATCTCCTCCTCCACCACCTTCTATTTTTCATTTCCTCCTTCTTCTACTCCTCCGCATTCTCATTCTTCTCCTCAATATTCTTTTTTTCTATTCCTCCTCCTTTTTCTTCTTCTTTTCCTCCACCTTCTCATTCTTTTTCTTCTTTTCCTCCTCCTCCTCTATCTTCTTCGCCTCCTCCACCTTCTTCTTTAACTTATTCTTCTGTTTATTATTATTATTTGAAGTAATATTATTATCCCCTTTTCTTCAATTTTTTTGTCCCTTCCTCGTCAATATTCAATTATTCTGGAACATTTCTTTCACACTTCTCTTTATTTTTTTTATTCGTCTTTTATTCCCTTGCAAATCATCCTCATTTAATTCGAGTTTTTCTTATTCGTGTATATGCCCTCTCGACCGGGACTATAATAATCAAACTCTATCTCTTGCAGTGATGTACAACCCCTTAAAATGAGGATACTTTCAAGGTAAACGTGTGCAACCTCAAGAATACCACCGAAAAATATTTACCTACAGACCCAAATATAAACTCATATTCATATATGTGTTGTAGATCTACAAGTGTGGCTCGCAAATCATTGTTCCTGGCTCTTGGTCAGGAACGTATATGCTTTTTCCAAACTCCATCGAACCAACATGTATTGATTGATTGATTTTTTACGACTTATCAACCCTTTGCTATTTAAGACCAGAAAACTTTCGTTCTGTGTACGACGATAAACTACATCCGGTCGCAAGAACACTGTTTGGGAGGTTCTGAAGAGCGTGGAACCGCCTTTTAATTGTTGTTTTTCCCAGGTCCATTCTTTCCCGGGGTGCTAGCACGTGTTAGGACTACAGCAATGGGTAAATAGTTACCCCCCCACCAAAAAAAAAAAAGGGTCAAAACACTAAGAAAGCATACAGATTGTAATAGTAAAAATATCAACAATACATTTTTGAAAAAAAATAAATACATTTGTATCCCGTCAAAAAACCTAAAAAATACGTCAATGAAAATCGATCTACAAACTGTTTTCTTACAAAGAATATATATTCTTTATATATATATATATATATTGTTATGGTCCAGGTTAGGACCAAGGAAGAATAACACGAACACAAGAGTAGAAATAATGAAGGTATATTACACAAAATAATAATGCAAGATGTGGAAGGTGTCATTTTTTAGTATGGCTGTCAGTCTTGTTTGGATTTGAACTACTATCGGCTCGATTCGATTCGACCTCTCGTTTTAGAGGCGTAGTATACGAGATAGGGTAGGTTAGAAAGAGTTCATTCTGTAGTGATAGGTAAGGACCCACAAGATCATTTTATATATATATATATATATATATATATATATATATATATATATATATATATTCGTAGGCTCAGGAATGTAGGTCTTTCCGAGAAAAATTCTGTCGGCATTAATAACTCATTGAAATTGATATGCTCGCCAATAATAATACAAAAACGAGATAATAAACCAAACCAGAAATAGTTGTTTTAGATCGTAAGAATTTTTTTTTAGATGTAATAATGATTTATTGATACAGCTTCTACTAATTAACCCATAGCTGGAATATAAGAGTTGGATTCAAGGTCATTTTTTATCTCTCCCGTAGGTCAGCCAAAAATATATAACTCGTAAAACGAGACCTGACAGGAATTGGAACTGAGCTCTCTGATTTACAATTCCGAGCCGTTATCCATTGCACCATCCGTGCATCTAAGCTTACAGATCCTGTTATTAACAAGCGGTCACTCGTCTGGTATTGACCAAGATCATCTCTGCTTAACGTCTCTGATGGTTCGAGAACCGGTGTTTTAGCTTGATATGACAGTAAAATAAAGTAGATAGGGCAAAATATGCCCGTATACTCAACGACAAAGATTCTGCTGCGGAACGGGGTTTTCTAAAAATTCTCGCTAGTATACATAGTGTTAGGGAACCACTGAACTAAATCAATTATTTTTATTGGCTCAATATCAAAATGCTGTTTTGGAAATTGAGCCGTAATACATAATAAACCAAACCAGAAATGATACAGCTCCTACTAATTAACCCTGAGACAGGAATTGGAACTGAATTTTCATTACCATCCGTGCATCTACAGATCCTCTCTCTCTATCTATCTATCTATCTATCTATCTATCTATCTATCGCTTCGAACCTAAATCTATCTATTTCTATTTCATCTCTCTCTATCCCTATCTATCCTCTGTGTGTGTCTCCCTCTCTCTCTCTCTCTTAACTTACAATATATTACAGAAAAAACAGCGTCCGCAAAAATTGACAGTAATATATTTAGCGATGTAAATATTGTAATAAATATAACTTTAAAAGTTATACATTTAATCAATATTTTTATTTTTATTTTTTTAGAAAACATGCAATATATTTTATTTCTGTGTCTGGAATACAAGTAAAAAAAAAAGTTGATTTTATTTTTCAATACTCATCCCACAGTGAATTCATACTTACGCATCTTCTTGAATAAAATTTAACCCATTAACTGCCAATTTTAATGCGCATTTTTGGCCCAGGCAGGTGTCTTAGGAGTTTATTTATTACTTAAGTTTGATTTCAGTAGTTGCCATTGTCGTTTTTATCGAAACGAGAACATCAAATATACATGTATGTATAAAACATCAAAAAAATAATATTGATTAGAAATAATAAAAAAAAATACTTTTCAAAATAGTCATTATTTCTCTACTCGTGAAATGTAAAATTACGACAAAAAGTGTTTTCTTACGGCTAATAATAAAAATTTTAAAGGCTAAGTGTTGCAAAATATACCTCAGCAAATGCAATGTATGTAAGTAATTCAATGTAAATACAAGGAATAACATGTAATGAGTTTCATTTTAACAGATCCCCAAATGGGTCGCATGGCAATTAATGGGTTTATATCGTTCTGAGTACTATCGTTACCGTGAGATTTACAACAAATACTCTAGTCAGATTACCGAATAGTTGTACTCTTCAGTAAATGATGGTGAAATGACAGCAGAGTACATAACTTTTTTTCTGCCGATTTAGGCGTTTTTCTAGAAAAGATGCACTATACTAATTTCAGTGTGTAGATATGAATGTTCTAACAATAACCCCACATTTTCTATTATTGATCGGAGTTCCTTTCCCAACAATTTATTTCAGGTATTTTGAAAATCAGCATATTGAATATATGATTATTTTCCATTCTAGTCACATGTGCTTTCCGTTTTAGTTGTGGGAAGTTTTCAAGAGATGACGGTTTTCTTTATTTGTTAAAAAAGTTGAAAATGGTGTAAACTGCAATGGAAGATTGAAATGTGGGCCAAAAAAGAGGTGAGGAAGAAAGAAATATTTATGGAAATAAGTGAAAACAATTGTGTAATGAATTTTTTAAAGAAGAACAAAAAAGATCACGATGACATGACAGTTATTTTCAGAACGAATTTGGGAAAAAGGAAGCGGAAACAGCGACAGACAAAAGAATCAGAAATAAATGTCTATTGAGAAAATAAGTTTTGGACTAAAGAATTTTAAGACATTTCAACTCATACATTATGAAATGGACAAAGTCCGACAATTATTTTAAGACATTTTCATGTTTATACATTCTTTTTATAGATACAGATATTTAAGTAAATGCTCTGTTTATAATAAACAGTATTAAATAACATTTACCGGCCTGAATGTCCGAGATATTTTCACAGAAAATATTCGTTCTCCGACAGGATTCGAACCTGTATCTTATACGGAACTGTCATTTAGCTTGACGTGCCTTTACCGATTTGGCTAACCGAACGCACCTCTGTTAGCTTTTTTAATGTCGGAATTCTTCCTGCTTGTAGGCACAGATATCCCAGAGAAAAAATATTAATCCACATCTTCACACCCAAGGTCATGGTGAATTAGTAAGATTTGTATCATTGATTCATTATCTACGCCCACGTCTAAAATATTACAATCTAAAAATTATTTTCACGGTATTAATAATCTGCAAAGGGTTGATAAACAGTAAAAAATCTAATTATCTTTGTTACTATCATCATAACATTTCGGCTGTTGAACCCTCCGTCTTCCTCAGGTTTCTGTCGGTCCAGTTAAACTGCATGGTATATCGTACTGATCTCTTTAATTTACGGTGATACATCGTTGTCGTTCTGCTCTTCATATCATGGTATATCCTGTCTTGTTTCTGTTTTATACTGCTCAGGTATTCTAGCCCTTTTTTCACAGTGTTTAAATCAGTAAAACACAGGCCAGCGATTGAACTTACAATTATCATGACAACAAACTTTCCAAAAACGACTTTAATCCACTCAGTTATTGTTCCTGAAGAATGTCCCAAGGCACAACAACCGAATGACAACACTGTTCTGAACATTCATCCGGTTCGAAATAATGAAAATAAAGATAAATTCTCATAATAGAAATAGGATTTAATAGTCTTCGTGACACGGATATCATTAACCAGTATTCTAAGAGTTCCAGGAATGTCAAATTTGTACAGGAGTCCTGTCAAACCATTACGTAGTGTTATCGTGGATCGGACGGCACAAACATCCGTCTATGGATGATATCTCTCCTCACAGCTAGTGATTTTTCATTCTTCAGCATTGAATCTCCCAACGCCTGTTTCATCAGGAGCTATTCGAAATTCATAAATTTCCTTCATTTAATCAATAACCTGTTCAGGAATCTATCAAGCGTTTGGAACGATGGGGCGAGCTGTGGCGAAGGGAGATCAGAGAAGATGGGCGCTAGTTCTGGAGTTAGGCGGAAGGTTTTATGTTTGGAGAGCAGGTGTTCACGGATGATGTCAAAGATCGTGGGTTTGAACTTTAAGATTTAATGACCGCATTTCTCATTATTCCATTAAGAATTTGAGTGTGGTGGCTAGATGCATCTGTCGAAAGGCAATGAAGAAGACGTCGATTCTAAATAGTTTTCGTTCTTAAGCGGAGGTCTAGATTTGTAGCCAGCGTAAATCTTTGTATACAATCAATTCAACCGGTTCTAATTGATCTGGGAGTTTGATACACCGAAATTATTTTTACTTCACGCAATATTAACTGTAATGTTCATTTATAAATATGTTTTCAGTTAAATATATTGTCTCAATACATTAGGTTGTCACACATGAAATGACGCACTTTATAGGAAATGGATAAAATGCTTCTGAAATGTTAATATAAAAAATTCATTTACTTGAAATAGGGACCCTGTTGATGAATGAGTGTTCTCCAACGTACTTCTGAATTCTTGATCCCAATCTCTTCTTTTGGTGTGATAAACCGTTGAAATGCTTCATTAGTTCTTCCTTATTGGAGAATGTTTTATTTCGAATGAACGGCTCAAAATGCTTAAATAAATGATAATCATCAGAAGATGTATCAAATGAATATAGAGTATGAGGCAAATTTTCATAATTCAGGCTATACAGATTTTAGATAGTTGATTGTCGTGCAGGAGAATTAGGCCATCCCTATTCACAAGTCTAGGATATTTATTTTTCAATTTTTCGTGCATACCGTCAATTTCTCCACAATACGAGCTTGCTGTTATTGTTTTTCCTTGAGACAAGAATGAATAATGAATAACCCTTTGAAAGGCCACCATACAGCAACCATTAACTTTTCAGGTGCAGCGGAGCTTTTTGGTGATTCACTTGCATCTAACGACTGAACTATTGTTGTTGTCAAAGAGTATCCACTTCTCATTGCATGCAACGAATCGATGCAAAAGTCGGAAAAGCAACAGAGAGCATTCCTCAAAGCGACAGTTTTTTTAGTTTCATTCATGCGGAACAAACCAATCCAGTTTCCTCAATTTTTCCAATTGCTTTCAAGTACCGAGAAACAGAAGGAGTTTTGATGCAAGTTTACGGACAGTAGTTCTCGGGTTTTGATCAACCAAAGTATTTAATTGACCATGTCTTCCCTCTGGCTTATGTTCAAAACTATAATCCCCCGAACAAATCTTCTGAAACCATTTCTGTACAGTTCTGATTTCAACAATACCATTAGCAAAGCCCGCCTTGATATTCCGAAATGATTCAGTGGCAGAACGACGTAGTCTGTACTCATAGAGGGAGATTAATCGACATTATTTTAGTGTAGCCATGATTATTAAGCTTATGAGGAACAATATATTGAAAGAAGAATTATTTGGAAAAAAGTGAGAAATAAATCAATATATTTTCTATATACTAAACAGGTTACTACGTTAGACGACCAAATCAAAAACAACCAAAGATGCGTCATTTCATGTGTGACAACCTAATATTATGAATTTACTAATATCTAATTCTGACGTAATAAACATATGCTTCAGACAATTTAACGTCCCAATGATGAGAATGTCAGTGGCTTGCAAAACTTCATTTTTTTCAATGTTATTTTTAGTTCATATATGTTGTGGATTCCGAGATGAATTCGGTCTCCAATGAAGAACAAACGCAATAATTAAATATAAGAAATAAAATGTATTTACACAATCATACAATACTAATGTAATACTATTAGTAAATCCAAGAACACGGTTAGTAGCACATACAGATAGATATATACAGTCTCGAAGTAGGACTTCCTTAGAGTCTACGTGCTTGTATCTGACTTCTACAAGAGGCTACCTGACTATCTCCGTTCGTATATTCTCACTCTCTATCCGACTACCCCCTCACTATCTGATTACTCTGGGTATTTAACGGCAGCCGTCCAAGTAACACTCGTGGTCCACATATGAAAAAGGAGTGGACCCCATAACAATATACATATTTGATTAGATGTTCAGTTTATTTTTTAAACAGTATAGTTACCTGGCTTATGTCAAAGGGTATCCCCCAGACGAGACTCTGCCCTTCGGAAGAGCCTCGTCTCAGGAAACTGACTCCGTTTTTACGTGGTCTATAGGGAATTTTTTCCCGAGCCTACGGGCTCGGATACCCCACTTTAAACTCTGCCTTGTGCCACATCTTGCTGCGTAGGGCAGCGGGTAAATAATTATATTTATTTAAACTAGTCTACCGGCTTCAGTATTCGAAAAGTCTTATTACTGAAAAATAGAAAATAATTAATCGCCTACCAAGACGCGGATGCACTTTTGAATTCTATCGAGAATGGAAAGTGATGACTGGGAAGCTCCTGACCATATATGGCAACAATTCAGGTTAGAATCCTGCCGAAGAGCGTATATTTTTCTTTAATAAGATTACTGTAATATTCATGCCTGTAGACGAAAATAAATAAATACACTGTTTAATAAATAAACGGATCGTCTACTGCAATACGGTTATCCACTAAAATAATGTTTAATTAATAAAATCTATCGGATTAATGAATAAAAATCCATCTCTTATTTAGAAATAGCTTTGTTTACGTTAATATACGAAACTAAGAATATATAAATGTTTCGACTGAATAAGATTTTCGTTTAAAAGGTACTATTCAACTTCGTTTAGTGGTCGGTGTATTTCGGGGTTGTGGCAGTCTAAAGCACATTGGATCTAACGACGGTTTAATTTACTTCCTTAAATAAATATTGTAGATATCCTTAAACCAATGAGTGAACACGTTCAATAGTAATCTATAGGATATAAACTCGTATATTTTACGGCCAATAAGTGAAGCACAAACAAGTAAGAGACGCCTACAAATAAATCTCACTAAATTCAGTAAATGCGAAAAACTTTTACAGTTCTGTAATATAATCGATCCTAACTTGGCATCTGGAATTCAGTCACTTTCGACGTGGCGTGGCTTCCCTGTGTCTTTTCTACAAATATTTCCATAGCAACTGCTCTGACAAGTTTTTTTTTTTTCCCATGGTGCCCTGGCTACAAGAATTTAGGCGTACTACTAGATTGACATCTAGGTCCCACACTTTTACTGTTGAAATAGATAAATGCAATCGAGAATTTTACTCCAACAGTTTCGTTTCTTGCATTTCCCGCTTCTGGATCTCGTTTCCGTTTATTGCTTCCTAAAATCTTCAAAATGTTAAATGCAACGTTAATCGCGTTCATCGTTTGTCTTTTTCTCAATCAACCTTATACAAGTTTTTTTTTATCTCACTTTCACTCCCTGTAACCCGCTTGTGTTATAGTAGTTGGATTCGCACCTCGTTTATGGTGAAATGTTTCACAAAATATACCTATGACATTGCGGAACACGTTCCGGCATTAATACCTCCCTGAACACTGTTATTTTAAATTCATCAAATCAAGTGAGATATTTATATACTATTCTGTATATCCTACCCATCCTCTTGTAATACATGGTAATGATACTTAATTTTAAAGAAAAAAGTAGAGAAATAATAGCATATAATGATTGCCGGGGAGATGTGTCGTTTAAAATATTACTGAATATAGATTTGTTTAGAATTTTTTCAGTAAACATTCAAGATCGAGTTCTGTCCAGGCGCAATATTATTATTCGAGATTTTACTAATATCTACCTTTTCCGATGTTTGCTTCCGACCATCCTTGCTTCGATTTGGAAAACCGCTGTGAAAATTTTAAGCGAGGATAAGTTCCTGGATATCCAAACCCTAGACCGAAAAAGTTTAAAAAAATCAAAAACAGTTTTCTCAACCGGAGCTTGGTGTGCGATAAGTCTTATGCATGTTAGAATAAACCGATATAATTCCTACACATGCCAATTCTGTAAGCAGATGTCTAATTGGTCATTGTTTTTCGCCTTTGAGTAAGACACACCATCCATAAACTTATCTTAAATCAGAGGATTTCGACAGCAAGTCTGTTTGTATTGATTGATTTTTACGGTATATCACTCATTTTAAGTTAAGTATTTTTTGTCTCTAAGATTATTTTTTTTAGATAATAATGATTTTCGCATACAGATCTAACAATTTAATTCACAGTTTGGAGGAGAAGGAGTGGATTCATAACTTTCTCAATAATATTTGCACGTAAATAAATATAACGAACTGACTGGAATTCGATTTCTCATCCGGGGCCGTTATTCATTAGACCGCATCCAAGTTTACAGCACCTGATATTCCCGAACGATCACTCATCTAGGTTCTGAGCTGGGTCAAAGTTGCTCAGCTTGGGTGATTAGACGAAAGACAGTGTTTCAATGTGATATGGGTGTTAGCCCCGACACCACGATATCACAGCGTTCCCATTTGAACAGAAGTCTCGGTTATAAATCCGCTTGCAGCAAAAGCCTGGGTTATGAATCTGTTTGTAGCGAAAGCCTGGGTTATGAATCTGCTTTGAGAGAAAGCCTGGGTTATGAATCTGCTTGTAGCGAAAGTCGGGGTTATGAATCTGCTTGTAGCAAAAGCCTGGTTTATAAATTTACTTGCTGCGAAAGCCTGGGTTATGAATCTGCTTGTAGCGAAAGCCCGGGTTATGACTCTGCTTGCAGCGAAAGCCCGGGTTATGAACCTGCTTGTAGCGAAAGCCCGGGTTATGAATCTGCTTGCAGCGAAAGCCCGGGTTATGAATCTGCTTGCAGCGAAAGCCTGGGTTATGAATCCGCTTGCAGCGAAGGCCTGGGTTATGAATCTGCTTGCAGCGAAAGCCTGGGTTGTAATTCCGCTTGTAGCGAATGTCGCATGCCATAGATCACTTTCTGACAATAAACATCAGGATACGTGTCGGGTATCTGATTACACAGCAGTTAATCCTATTAGACCTGAAATTTCTAACGTAAATAACTGGGTTACAAAGCACTTTTTCTATATGTCATGTCCATTCAGGATTTTAACTACAATGGCTCTCCATATTTTCCTATCCTTTGTAGTCCTTTGCAGTTTTCATATTTTCTCTCCTAAACATCTTCTGCCATCCATTTACTCAAGCTCACTTGTTAGGTTATTAGGTATTTTCATATGTCCATCTTTCCTTCACTCAGCCCCGAGAGTATCAAATTTAACAAGCCCACTTTCCTCATTATGCACCCTAGAACTTACAAAATTTTCTTTATAATGTTAAATGTGTCCTTTATCAGTATATATATATATATATATATATATATATATATATATATATATATATATACATATATATATGGTGGACTCTCCCGACGTATGAGGGTCAAGTAGCTCAGTTCTTAGGAACCGACAGCTCAGACACCAGCACATATTATTTTATTATTGTGATGAAAGCTTTGTGCAGGACCAACCACACTTTTTGAAAGGACGAATACACACATGGTGCACTACGTGCCACAATGTCTCCAAACGACCCTCCGTAGGTTCTGAATTTTCCTTCTCCTAGACAAGTTGCCAACCAAGGCTGTAGAACCCAATTTTTCCTGTTATTTGCCCATAGCCGGAGCGAGAAGAAGATATTAAAAGATATCAATAACTTTTCCCAGATGTATTAGCAAGGGAATGTAATGGATCTGACTGTAATTCGAACTCGGCTCCGATTGCTTTGATTGCTCTATATATATATATATATATATATATATATATATATATATATATATATATATATATATATATATATTTACCGTAAAAACACTAACTTGAGTGGCTCTCGTGTTTTGCTGTGTGAAATCTAGTAAAAAATCCGATTTATCCAGACGAACTGATTAATGAATTGTTAATAGTAAATCGATGAAATGTTACAATTTTTGAAATGTCAACGTTCTGCAAAGACAACAAATGATTTCAGAGAGAAGACAACACACTGGGAAATGGTCGAATTAAGATGCGTTTAATTTATTTCTGCATAAGCAAAACATAAACCAACAGATGTTATTTGAAAGAGCTTTAATTAACAAGCAGTAAGGAATTTGACAAATCCAAATGCCAAAGACACATTTATATCTCAAAATATCCCTGAAAGTAAAATTAAAAAAAAAAAATAAAAAATAAAATTAGCGGCTATTGTAAGATTCACCGAACGAAATCTTAATGATGAGACAGCGCTAGTATTATTACTGAACAACATAAGGAAATTACGCAAGAATTATTTGTTGAAAATGCAGGTACAGATGACGTAACAGTATTTACTGAAGAAGTGGAACCGCCAATCCGGGTTCATATTCTCACCTTGCCTGTTGCCTCCACTTTCGCACATATATCTATGGGAAGGCGTGATGACGCATCTTTAAAGAGATTCCCTTAATCATTCAGCCGTCTTCTTCACCAAGCTGCGTGATACTTACACTCTTCCTCACCAAGCTGCGTAAGACTTACATTTTTCTTCACAATGCTACGTGACACTTGTATTTCCTCCCCGCTTTCTCACTTGTCTCTATTTTTCTTTATACGCGCGAAGAAATCACATTTATTTTCATCTTAACAAACAACTCTAAATAATGATCTTTAACATAAACACCTTAATAATTTAGTCGTAAAAACACTAAAATAAAAATAGTTTTTATTTTGATATTTAAACAAGATTTTGTCTTTTCTTTTGTGGGTTAATCCCAATCCGAAACAGGCGTTATTTCTTCTCTTTTTCTACTCGACAGCTGTTGTTTTTAATCATTTCAACCTAAGCCAGGCAAAAAACCCACTATGACACAAATAGTTACTGAGTGCGAATGAATATTAGAAAATGAAAGAAAAAAAACTTTATTACGGCGAGAGAACAATAAAATTACAAGAATTAAGTTAACGATTGGCATTGAATTTAAAATTTTGAAGAACAAAATTGTCTGGAAAGCAAGAGACTGAAAGAAATTTCTAAACTAAGAAAGTTTGTAATGTCAATGTCCCAAATACGACAGCCCATCAGAACAATTACCATGAAACTATGTTTAGAAAATGCACAGGGAGGCTAATCTACGACAGTGGGAAAAATGACTGAAACCGGGATACCAGGCCATGACAAATAACATTTCAGATTCTTCTTTGAATTTTACCAAGAATCATTAAACATTGTTTGAAACACCAAACCAGGTATGGTAGCAATATTCTATGGATGGTCGAATGTTAGACATATAAATGCATAACCGATTCTAGTGAGAAAATTCTCTTGCATGACCACACTGAAGCTATCAGCCGACCTAGCAATTGATTTAATATTTCACTTCACATCAGTGAAAAATGTTAGCCGCAGAATGCACGAGTTACTCTACTGAAGCTTAGCATCAGGCAACCTGATGGAAAGCAAAAAAGCTTCTTTCAGACGGAACTTTCGATTTGGACATGTTAAAATTGACAAGGCAAATCTTACCCCTGTTGACACTATGTCTTACACACACACACACACACACACACACACACACACACATATATATATATATATATATATATATATATATATATATATATATATGAAATGGACTAAGTCCGATAATTATTTTAATATATTTTATTGTTATAGGTTATTTATAAATACACAATATTTAAGTAAATCTTCTGCTTATAATAAACAGTATTAGCGACATTTACCATCTTGAACGCCTGAGATAGCACGTCAGGCTATATGACAGTTCCGTGTAGGATACAAGTTCGATTCCTATCGGTGGACACATATTTTATATGAAGTTTCTCGGATGTTCAGGCCGGTAAATGTTGTTAATACTGTTTATTATAAACAGAGCAAAATGCCCTTTTTGTTTCCATTTTTCTAAAACTTTGTCGTTGCTCACAAGTTCAATCCATTTTATTTTTAGCATCCTTCTGTAGAACAACATTTCTGGAGCATCAAGTTTCTTCTTCGTCTGTGATCTGATTGTCCAGCATTCGTTACCACGTACGAGGGCCAGTCTGATTCCAGATACGTTTAACACGTAACAAGTGATATCTATTGTATACAAACGAAGAAACTCCTGATCAAGCTTGAGTTGAAGCTTGCTAAACATTACAGATCTGCCCTGACCCAGGGTTGTAGCACCTGTTATGGGAAAACATCGAACCAAAAAACGAAACACTATGAAAGCATATAAATATATTTTCATAGTAAAAATAGCAGCAATATAGTTTTATATTATAAAATTACCAACAATACATTTTTATAAAATTAACAATATTGTTAAGCAAAATGACCAACAATACATTTTATCTGTAGTTGAAATGATACAATTCTGTTGAAAATATATTTAGTTGAAACCGTAAAATTGTGTTCCAAATATTTATATTTCGGCATTAAAATAGGTTGACGATGATAAACAAAATCAACCAACCAAAGAAACAACAAACAACTTGAAGAATTCTTTCATGACATTAATCCATATAACATCCTACAATTTCTTAAAGAACCAAATTCTATTCGAAAATATGGCTTCAAAAACTACAGCATAAAACATACATCTTAACACCTCTTGTAATCAATTCCACACAAACATCTATATGCAAAAAACGATGAATAACCATGGAATGTAAAAGCAGAATAACATATATTTTATTACTCCAAAGCTTCCTGAAAAATTAAGTTTCGGCATCAAATGATCCATACATATGCTGTCACACGGACAAATCAATCAAACGTAATTATTACATACGGGTGATTAAGCTTTCGCTAGTCTGGCTCTAGTTCAAATCTAATGAAAGCATCTCGAGTTATGGTGATTTTCTAAGCGTAGAATTATGTGGCACCCAGTGAGGACCGAACTCACTATTCAGTCGTAATTGATTTAACCAGACAAGCTTCCTAAACATTACACCAAATCGAGGTGACCCCATCTCGAGTTGTGAAGG
This sequence comes from Acanthosepion pharaonis, assembly GCA_903632075.3. NCBI lineage: Eukaryota > Metazoa > Mollusca > Cephalopoda > Sepiida > Sepiidae > Acanthosepion > Acanthosepion pharaonis. Next base: position 794,993 of record CAHIKZ030005124.1, read on the forward strand.
CGGTTAGTCATTTAGATAATCATCATAGTCTAAATCAGAACCCCTCGATTAAGCTGAATAGAATCTTACCTATAGACAACTGTCCACACAGAATGCACGGGGCGCGTTGTGGATTTTTTTCTTGGATTGAGTAGTAGGTATATATTTAAGTGGTACCATGAGCGTTCATTGAAAATCGATTTACAATTGCATTAGGCCTGAAGTTACAGTACCTCCTGTTCCGAAATACGGTCTAACCTCTATGCAGTTTAATTCACACTGGAACCAGTTTTTTTTTCAGCTTGACATTACTGTAAACAATACTTTCACATGTTTTGACTTGTCTAGCCAAATAATTAAACGAATAATCATGTCAGTGGCATGTGTCAGTAACAAACTATTGTCTGCAGAGAGCGGTACAGAGAATAGTTATACAGTTACATAAGCATCATTTTAAGTGATGACGACTTAAGAAGTTATTCTGATCATACTTATAGCATATAAAATTTTACTTTAATTATACAATAGGCAATGCGACCAGAAATAAGTATTTTATTATTCTGTATTGACATTACTATCATATTACTGTTCCTACTGTACAAGGTCCTAAGGCTACTCGGGTTAGGGGGATATATAATAAGCTGTACAGCTTTGGCCAGCGTTTCTCAACTTTTTTACCTTGCGAAACCTTTGAAATAAATTACAAAACTGCGCAAACAAAACTATATACCATACCTTTCTCATTTTATTTTCATCGTAGTTCACGTGGTAAATACCATAGTATATATTTTTGAAGTGGTTTAAAGAAAAATTAATATTTTTTGTCAAGTTTTTCGGTAAAGATAAATAAAATTAATACTGTTCGTTCAGGGAGTGTTCATTCACAAAATAAAAAGTAAAAAAATAAACATAATTAACCAATATCATATACCTATAATATAAATGTAAACAGAACGAACACAGATATATGCTGCATTATTTTTTTCATTTTTATCCTTTACTGGCAAGACTGAAAAGACATAAGGTAAATCAAGGCAAAACATCCTGTGAACCAATAAATGCGCTAAGAAAATCTTACTTTTAGAGCCATTTGATTGATTGAAACATGCTGCTCTATATGAAGCCCATGCTTGTTTTTTGCGGCACAAATAGTTAATTCGAGGTCGAATTTCAGATAAACACACATGGATTTAATTCTTAATTGAGAAGACGATTTCTGTCTTTGCTCTTGATACTTGTTAAGAAAAGGCTTGCTCACTTATGTAAGACGTTGAAAAGGGCAACAATATATTAATTGCTTTCCTATGAATAGTCAAAAACTCTTCTTTCACAGAAATCTAGAACTTGTCCGGAGACAGATCAATAAATCTTAAGTTCACGATCACACTGCTGCTCACAAGGTTCTTCCTCTAGTTTTAATGTGACATACTCAAGTAATAAGTAACTTTATAAATACCCGTTCACTGAGTGTGCACAGTCTAGTGAAGGTAGTTTCACAATGGTGCCGTACAGACATCATCATATATTCCCAAAGAATATGTTTACATAACATAAGTTAGATAGTATAATGCTTATATTACAATAACCATATATATTGTGTGTGTTTAGTAATATTACGTATATGAAATTAAATAAAAAGTCAAAAGTGCATTAGCTGTTTTCACGGAACCCATGGGGAGCTTTTCCGGAACCTTAGATAATAAATACTGCGCCTCAGGAGTAGGCAGGAAGTCAGTCGTTCAAGTCTTGACGGGCTGTTCGGTTGAACTCTCTGCCTTCGGGCGGGGAGGAACCCGAACGAGGCTACGCGAAGGGCGGAGTCTCTTTCGGGGAGGTAAACAGGCCTTGAACCCGTTTATACGGGTTCAATGGGCATATTTTGGGGCCGAGACCACGGGCTATGAGATCCCACATTAAATAACCGGCCTCGTGCCACATGATGGCCCATTGGTGGGGGGGGAGGTGACTGAATATCGTCAGTCGTTCAAGTCCTGACCGGTTGAAATCTCTGCCTTCGGGCGGGGAGGAACTCGAACGAGGCTACGCCTAGGGTCGGAGTCTCTTTCTGGGAGGTAAACCGACCCTGATCCCGTTTATACGGGTTCAATGTGCATCTTTTTTGGGAAGCCCGGTTGAGAAACTCTAGCTTAGGCAGATGTATCTGGAAGATAATCTTAGATATGAACGAGTTATGATTGTAAAGATCTGGGAAGTATCCTCCTGGGGGTCGGTTTCACAAAACAGACGTTTGTGAGTGTAAATTGCAACTACCACGGGGATAGGAAGGAATGAGGAATGTGCGTGACATAGCGGGTCTTAGTTGTGCAGGTTAGGACTGGTGGAACTAAGGTCTACTTTTCATTTGAACACTAACCATCGAAATAGCGATAGAGCAGTGAAAGGGTTAGAGGTTATCGTCTGTGAGAAAGAGGTTGCGCAGTAGAAAATAGTTCGTCGTCTACAAGGACGTTGAGACGCTTTTGAACTCTATCAGGAATGGAAAATGATAACAGGGCACCTGCTGCCAAAATATGGCAACCATGCAGTTTATAATCCTGCTGATAGCGTATATTTTTTCTTTAATAAGTTACCTCAAATATTCAGACCGGTAGATCAAAATGAATAAATATACTGTTTAATAAATAAAGGCAGCGTCCTCTCAAATATGGCTATGCGCAAAAAATAACGTTTAAGAAAAGCTATCGGATTAATAAATGATAATCCATTGTTTTTTTAGAATTCAAATCACATTTTTTATATGCTCTCATTGACGATAAATTTATCTTCTATTACTTGTAGTTGATATTATTATTATTATTATTATTGTTATTCGAAAATATAAATATACGTATATATCCGCAAATACATACACAGACACAGACACACACATACACACACATACACACACACACACACACACATATATATATATATATATATATATATATATATATATATATATATGTGTGTGTGTGTGTGTGTGTGTGTATGTGTGAAAAATATGTAGAAAATAGGAAAGAACTCGTTAGGTAAATAATCCAATGTTCTTTAGTATTTTTGTTATTATTTTTAAAAAATATTGCTTGATACAAAAGTAGAGCATAAATATAATTATTTATTTAAAAATATTATTCCAACACGCTACATAAGATTATATTGAAGTTTTCAGCTCTTGTCTTGAAACATGAGAACTCTTATGTAGCGTGTTGGAATCATATATATATATATATATAATACACTACGTTGAATTCACAACTCGGAGTTTCATGCTATTTGCAATCCTCAGGTACAATTTTGGGATGATACCGTTTGTTAAATAGTCTTGGTTATCGCGAGATATTTTTATTTTATTGCTAAGAAGGATGATTATTGTTGTTAAGTATTTAAATGAATTGTAGTTTAATTTTGGATTGCATGTTGTGCATTCAACGTAGGTTATTATGTCTATTTTTAATATATTAAATAGATCTTTTATTTAAAATCGAGCACTTTTTTTATCACACACACACACACACACACACACATATATATATATATATATATATATATATATATATATATATATACACAAATAACGAAAAGAATATTTCAGATAAAGAATCCACAGTTCTTTAACATTTACTTTTTTGAAAAAGTGCTCGACACAACGAAGAATATATTATTTTATAAAGTTACCTAACATCATTTGATAATGGAACGAATTTAAAGTTTCGAAACATAAAAATTTCCGTCTTGCAATGCAAAATAATTTTTAAATAAAAATTATTATATATATATATATATATATATATATATATATATATATATATATATATATATATATATCAACCCTAGTATACTTAGGTATCAGTCTTTCATTTGAGTTGTTCAATAAATTCCAGGGACAGTTAAGGTAAATCTAATAGGCTTCCTAAATTTTTGTTGGAGTCGTAAAGCACTCAAGTTGGAAATTAGTAAAGAACTTGCAGAAATTAAAATTTTAGTTCCGAGAACTTTCGACCATCTGTGCTCGTTTTCAATGGGTGAAGGTAATAAAAGCAGACATATTTGACTTGGTGTTTCTATAGACGTCAGTTTAAATAATTGAAATGAACGTACCCTCGCGTGCTTCGTTTATGAAATAGTAATTAACCTCACGTACCAAGTATAACTTTACATTTAAAAGCCATTTCAAGAAATTATACCTACATTTAAAACGATCTTACGCAAAGACATTTACTACTTTTAATGTAAAGTATATACAGTTTTTGTAAGCCTCATTTGCAAGTAAAACCAAATATAATATATACATACAGGAGATTCGATACGCATAAACTTACACGCAAACTCACGCGTTCACAAACTCTGTACGCATATAGCATCCATCGGTTTAGAAAGACCATGGATCTGTGCTCAAAGAGTTATGACTTCTCCACGGTTTAGGGGCCTGGTCAGTGTCTTATGAGAGAACAGTAGTTATTCATGCAACATGTCTCCCCTCTCTATGCCACCTATTTTGTCCATGTGAAAGGCAGTTGTCAACACAGTTTGGGACCAGGGTCGCCGCGGGACTACGTTTCCAGAATTGAATTTAGAGCGGTGCCAACCATGGTTACAAAACCCAGACTGTCCTATTATTTGGAGGTTTTGAATTCAGAGTCTATCATTCTCCCAGACCGTTTGTCACCCAGGGTTGTAGAACATCGTCAGTCTTGCTAGTTACACGTAACTCTGTGGGTGAGGGAAGATGGGATGAATTCATAACTTTATCAAGTGTATTAGCACTTAAGTGAATGTAATGAAATCGACTGGAATTCGAAATTGTCACCCCGATTCTTCACTCCGACCAGCCCCAATCCATTACTCGACACTGCCTCCATACGAAGCATATTAGTAGAAAATACAAGTATAATTCACATGTAAAAAAAAATGATTAAAAGTAATGGAATCTGTAATAATAAAAGGAAAAGCCAACAATTAATATTAACTATGAACACTTCCAAAATGTGCGGACCGTGTTCGGAAAATAAAGCATTCCTAAAACTTTAGA
>CAHIKZ030005124.1:802500-817500 GCA_903632075.3 Acanthosepion pharaonis
ATATTAATAATTTCATGATTCTATGAAAAGTTAATTATAAATAAAACTATCATCCTTAAAACATTTAATTGCAAAAGACGATAAAAATATCAAGGTCGAATATATAATCGCTGATTTTAAGGCAGTTTATTTTTTTACGCTGAATCCAAAGATCATGCTAATTTTTTTCTAATCAGATGAATGTTTTAAGACACAAACTCCTACTTGTAATGTATAGAACAGTATTATCTCTATTTATTTTCTTGCTGAATTAAACAAATAATGCTAAATTTAGACCTGTTATATTCGCAGAAAGCTCATATTGTACTATAGTAAAGGGAAAAATACACAAAAGAAAAGCCATTCATGAATGAAAGGTCTTTTCAGGGTCTTCCTCCTGTACTCAGCACCTGTACATTGCTTTATGCATGAAACTCTGTCGTGCTATCGGTGAGGGTTAATATGTATATTTATTAATATATACTTAATAATTCTGTTATATTACCTCGAGCACTGAATTATTATTATATAATTTATATATATAATTAACATGAAGATCTGTCAAGTGAAACCTTGGTAGCATGTTGAGCACTTTTATGTTGTTTTTACTTAATTACTTTGTCGGAGTTTTTTCTTTTGACTAGGCATTGCGCTGTTGATTGATTATTTTCAACCAACACAGGTGTATTTAGTCGTTCTCATATCGCTTTGTTCATATATATTATTATTTACAAATTGTATCATCCAGGGTTTTTTTTCACCCTGTCAAAGTATTGGTATTAAAATTATACATAATCTATCTATCTATCTATCTATCTATCTATCTATCTATCTATCTATCTATATGTGTGTGTGTGTGTGTGTGTGTGTGTGTAATTGCTATCACATATAAATTGAAGAGAAAATAATAACATAATCAAGATGTTGGAAGTAAAAACTACTTCAAAATATCAGTTTAGGAAGGACTCCACCATCAATAGATTGAGGTAAAGGACGATGATAGCTACATTCATAACAAATTGTTTTACGAGTAGGATTTATATATTCCAACCGACTGTACTAGACCCTTTTGTTATTATTATTATTATTATTATTATTATTATTATTGTTGTTGTTGTTGTTGTTGTTATCATTATTTTTCCCAGAAATTTCAACTGTCTCTTTATGTTTCGAAGTCAACGAGATATTTTTTTCCATTTTCAAATCTCTTAGTCATTGCTTAAGAAAATCACCCTTGATATTTTCAGCATTTCTCTTGAAAAAAATATTTGTTGACTTAAGTGTAAATTAAAGTCAACACCTAGAAGCGACAGTCTATTTCATGCTTAAAGGCCTGGGTTTAATATGCAGGGTGTTGTCGTCAAAGTCCACTTACATATTTACGTACACTGTATACCTGATATTAATCACATTAAACCATAAACATAGTATACAATAAAACTATGTTTTATCAAACACATACACACACAGACACACACACACACACACACACACACACACATATATATATATATATATATATATATATATGTGTGTGTGTGTGTGTGTGTGTGTGTGTGTATTGGTGAACACGTTTTAAATTCTGTCGATTGCAGGACGAATTATTCTCCCGATTTCTTTTCTATCATACGCAGGGCTAAGACTGATTACCACTTAGATATCTTGGAGTCTATTATTATTAATATGCAACGTCCTACCCTGTGTAGACAGAGGGAGATGAAATTCAGCTTGGTCCTTTTCAGGGTGATTGTTGCTTAACTTAGAAAATATTTAGTACTCATAAGTTTTTTTTCTCCTCTTCCTTTAATTTTCCCCCTTCCCCCTTTTATCACATCTTGTTAATCTATTGTTTTTAGCATCGGTCGTTGATAATAATTTTTCTTATCAAGTTCTTTGCTTTATACTGCAGACGATTATTTTTCTGAAGAAGTGTCGGCCGAAAGGAGCGTTAATTCCCTCCTTTTTTTGGATAGAATAAAAAGTCTTTCTTTCGAGGCCAACCATCTCTTTATTGGCTTGTTCCAATGATACGAATAGTACCTCCATTTTGTCTTAAATACTGATGTCGAACCTTTTTTATACTTGAAAATCCGCCTTGAATATTGAACACCGACCCAATTGACAAAACATCTGGTAAACATTTGTTCATTCTTTATTAAAAATTCCGTTCTGATTTTAAATACGTCGTTTGTCCACTTACTTTTTTACAATAAACGTTTATCGGCAAATCCCAGAAGTCTAATAGATCCATCCAGTCATTAAAGTATAAATTCGTAGCATTTTTTAATACATGAGATTATTGAATGAGATATTACAAGTCATTGATAAAAAAAAAAAATAATTTCTCAGCTGAAACTGAAATCGGGACATTCGAAGTTCTTTTTTAATAAATGCTTTCCAACTTCCTTCCATGTGGTTTCATTGATTATTGAAATATCACTCCCAATGTCCAGTAGCATTTTCAAACCCGCATTATTTATTTTCAAATTCTCAAATTTCTTTTTATTTTCTGGGACCATTTTTCCGCCGCAATGCTTTGCACAAATTTCTTCCTGTGAGAATTTTTTCTTGGTTTGGTTTTGCACTATGACTTTATATGCCCCTTATTACCACACTTTTAACATTCTGCATTTTTAAATGGATAGTTTTTCCAATATGTAATTTGCTACATTTGGTACAAGGATATATAATCCTTTTTTTTACATTTGTCCTTTGCTTGCATCAAATGCTGGTTCTTTTTAATTTAATTTCTTCAGCATCATGTTTCAGACTTAGAATTGTCTGACAATTGTTCACTATTTCATGCTGTGTAACGTTATTGTTGTGTTCAATTTTTGTTAAAATTTTCGCTAGATTTTATAGTTCTTGAAACTATGGATTTTAATGTGGTGGTGATTTCTGTTGTTGTTCTCGTTGAATTCCAAATATCAAAGCCATAATTTGCTCTATCTTCTCAAGAATATGTTTTCCTTACAGCCAAGAGATTTTTCTCTTTAACACAACAAAAACATTTTTAAATCAACATGGTTAAAATCCTTTTCACCTGTGCTCTTTTCCCGAAACAAAAATATATATTTTCCGTATTTGTTCACTCAGTATGAGTTTACAAAATCCTTGTAACTCCAGTTACAATACGTATGAATTCCTGAACCATCATTACTGCCATAAGTTGTAAGAATTCCTAACCCTCGTCACAACGGTTATAAATCGCCTGAGATTAGAATCCCTTGCAAATGTTATAACGCAATTCGTAGTATTATAATATAAGTAAAGCTTCGTGAATTTGCCGTGATACGTGTATTACTTAGTCTGAAGACTGACTGCAGCGTCTTGGGATTTAACCATGCCTACCCAATTAAGACTGGTTACGAAAAGGTCAGGTTTAACGTGAGGAATTCGAGTGCTTACACTCGAGCCGCTGGTCCCAAATTTACCCATTCCCTGAAGCCGCGGGGAACGAGCAATTGGTCCGTTCTACTCAGCCGAGCAACTATTCAGTGAGTCATCCTCTGCCGGAAGACAAGAGGTCTTGTCAGTCGCAATCCACAGAGTAAACTGTCTTACTCCAAATTGTTTCTGATACTTAAACTGTCCCCTACTGAGATGTGATGTGACACAAGACCGAGATTATTTTGGGTAACCAGAACATTTTCACTCGAGCCATTGGTCATAATTTACCCAGACCCCACCTCCCCCCAAAAAGAACGCGTACTGATACATTGCTTGTCTGTTTTTTCTCAGGCGAGTTTCTTGTCCGTAGACAGAGGCTCGACTGAGTCTTCCTCTGCCGGCAGCCAGAGACCTTAACAATCATAGCCAGGTAGCGTACCACTTGACTCCAAGCAGCTTCTTTTTCTAACCTCTTACTTGGAGATCTTTATAGTTATACACTAGTTTATATAGTCTCCAGATGTGTACTATTTACTCCACAACGCACTTCTATAAACAAGAGAAAAGACCGGGCACAGTTTAACTTATTGTGTATGAGCTCTCAGCGTACTTTAACAATAGTCAGATACCTTTTTTTATCAAATTTCGTACATATTAATGTTGTTTAACTTTTGATATATATTCAGGAGTAAGAGCCTTCAGTATCGGGATGGAGCGTTTGGAGATAGAGATAAAAATATAAACTATGAATGCTTTAGGCGTGAAACTGCTTGTCACCATCTTATGGCTATACGATTTCTCGCTGCAACTTCTATGTAGATGTATATGTGTGCGTTTTGTGCGTGTGGTTATTTTCTAGCTAAATCTATACAAATTGAATCAGTGTTTAAATCACGCAGAAAACGTTCAAGACGGACCGGAAATGAATTCCTTGCAGCTATATTTCATTTGAATACCGTTCTTCGAGTTTTAAATAGGTTCTCGTGCTATCTCTCAATGACAGGATCTTCTGGTGAGGCTGGGCGGATCTTCCCAACTCTCATCGGTGTGACCTTGGGTTAGAAGAAACGTTTTCGTAAGCCTTCTACCATTGTTCTAAATTGCACCTCTTCCGGGACTACGTCGGCGAGTTGACGGCTCGTATCGCTTCCTATCGGCTCGTGCTCATAGGTCTCACAAATGTTTGCGATAATGTGTCGCCCTCGTAATCTAGGGAGAAACAAATGGTGTTTCTGACGCTACCTAGCCAGTGCAAGTATGGTGATCTCGACGTCGAGAATGAAGGGAATCTTGCGATACGAACTCTATTCGCATCAAGCTCTGGTCGGATTCTTTCAGCATCAGTTGAAAGTGAAAATCAGAACTGATAGAAAGCGTTTGGTGTCGACAGATTTCAACGGAAGGTGGATGAATGTAGCGAAGTTTGTGCGAAAGTGTCTATTTTTAAATTCCTCTTGGTCACAACAGTGCAGTTTCCTGTTATCCCACCCCTGGTTAAGCTAGACACTATTTTTTTTGTTAGTTAATGTGAATAAGTGTTTCTCCTGGACCGTCCCCTAGATTTTCTTTGGTTATGATCCATGTGGGGGATCCTAACCTCCCCAATTTCATTTTGTCCCATTTTTCTCATCTCTTCTGGGTCAGCTATTAGTTTTTTTTTCTATTCCGCCATTTAGTTTTACCCTTGCCACTGCATTAGTCGGTGTGCTATTTGATTCTCTCGATTGGCAGAATACAACCGCCAATCTTATTATTTAGATGGGTGGACGTGTCCTGCTAACATCCGTTTTTTTAGTTAGTTTTATTACATTCTGTTATTAGTTTTCAGGGTTCATCCCCCCCCCTCATTTCATGATTCATTAAATTTTTATATATATATATTTTAAGATATTATGAACTCTCATGAGATTTTTAAACCATGGGGTGTTTTTAGGTCCCCTGTCAATGTGGGGTATTGTGGTATATGTGGCATTGAGTGCTGAGGGATAGGTTCTTGTGGTAAGAGAATAAATTATTTTGGTTAAATGGGTCGTGATTGTGATTAACTAGGACTAGGATAGTTACCAATAACCAGCTTTTCCCCACTTTCTCTTTGGTCTTTTTGCTGCAATTATTATATTTATTAAAAAAAAAATATATTAAATATGTTCTCGCTTAAGCTCACCAAATAATTTGAAAACATCACCTCCTTCCCTATAAATTTAACACCAAATATAATAAATAATACAGATACACATTATGTATGACTTTTAATAATATTCTACAGGCACCATTAATGTTTAATATTTGGTATTACTTGTTCGTGCTATTCGCATTTTCTTTATGTTAGAAGTTGAAACAATCACCACTCGATTTAATGCTATTCATCAGCAACTCGTTATCCGGTCAGGGACGATCTCTTTAAGAATAAGTGTTCATAGATAATTCATTTCTTCATCGCTTCAAGTTTCAGACAACATAGACCGGCCGCTTAAATGGGAATGCATTGTCATTACCTGTAAACCATTGTTTCGGTTCGGTGGAGACAACTAAAATAATTTGGGGACACAGTTAATAGTGCTCAATGTATTTCAAACGCGTCGAGTGATTATTCTTTGGTCGGCTACGACCGCTTCTCTCGAAGTTCTATCGTCTCCTGATCCACAAGGCGTAAAAGAAGTCTAATGTATTTAACAAATCGACTTGAAAGATAAGACACTTTCTTCGTGAGTTTGGTAAGGAAAAATTGTCGATGTCCTTGGAGGCGAGGAACGTTCAATTAACAAGGTTCGTTCAGGTGGAAGTATTGCTTTTATCTCTTACTCTCTTTCCCATTCCAGTTTTTATGTCATTCTTTCTTCCTGTCTCTTATCTTCCATATATTTACAGTTTAATTTGACGTTTGTAATATTTTTAAAAAATTCTTACTTATGTAAGTCGGTGTTAACAAAACGTTGGTTGAATTTGTTTATTGACCTATCAACCTCTGCGGGTTATTGAACGTCGAAATCTAAATATTTTGAACTCAATTATATAGCCTCATTTAAATATAGTTTGAACGCAGGTGTATACATTTAGCTACAGATAAAGTATTGTTTTGATTTAAATAAGTATCGTTGGGCATATTAGTATAAACAATTATTGCTGGTAATCTCTATCTATAAAGGGCAGGATGTGTGTGTGTGTGTGTGTGCTCCAAGTTAGCAGGAAGGCCAAGACCGACTTTGCATTTCGCAACTCCCATCGATAGTGGAAATAATCGATTTTTTCATGCTTCTACGGCACTTTTCATGTAGTTTGCGGCCATTTTCTACTGGCCAGAGTGAGAGCCTATAGCTGGCTACCACGAATAGGCAGGAAGATCCTATTGGTCACCATGAGAGCCAACAGCTGACTGACACGTATTTTAACAAGCATGCTAGCATGCAAGAAAAAAAATCGATAGCTGCATTCGTCACAAGTCGGAAAAATTTTAATCTGCATGGGACTTTATGGCATTGGCTCATTCGCTTGCTCAAACTCAACGTTGATTCTGATTCCGCAGAACTGTGTTTGGTGTGAAAAAGTATTTGTTGTTAACATTCTTTTTTCATTCGGTTTTTCCAGATACGAGTCCTTTTTTAAAGCTGATCGTCTTGTGTTCATTTTGTTTAGTTCTTTTTTCGTAACAGATTTAATGTTTAGTACAGAAAGAATTCGCAGTGTGAGATAGGCAAAAAGTAAGGCATGCAGCAACATCAGCACGGCAAAGGTCACTCCTTTAAAGGCAAGGAAGGGCAAAAATATTTTAAGTCAAGTGATAGCGATTGCTGTATGAGTCGTACGATTTTTGGATCAAGCCCGGGCAACACCGGGCCATGCTGCTATTTTTACTATAAATAGGTATTGTTAGTGGGTTTATTTCGTTTAGCAGCATATCAACTTCAATTGTTTATTTAATGCCGAAATCTAAGTATTCCTTATTCAATTGCATGCTTCCAGCTACAGATATTGTCTACTAGACTTTTACTCTCGGGATAAACGTGTGTTTTTTTTTAGAGATAATATTTGTAGATCATAAAATGTATTCTTGAAAATTTTACTATAAAACTATTTTTTTTAGTGTTACATTGATTGTTATAATTGCTATACAAATGTAATGTTCAATTTATTATAAAAAAAAATACTTTTGATTTATTGTGTAGGTTTTACTATTTTGCTGGAACCTTAACATGTGCTACCACCCGAGGTTAAGGTGGACGCGTGGAGGACAGCAGTTAAGAGGTGGTTCCACGCTGCTGAAAACTCTCTTGACAGGACGCACTGCGGCTGGATGTAGTTTATCGTCATACCCAGGAGACTTAACAAAACGCGTCTATGTTTATCACTTTGTTTCTAATATAAGATGATTAAATCATTGATTATAATAACATAATTGAATATAACATAATTTAACTTAATTTGCATAATTGAATGACTCAACTTTACTTATTAACATAATGGAATATAATAACCTAAGGTAATATAACATAATGGAATAGAATAACCTAAGGTTATATAACATAATTAAATATAATAACCTAAGGTAATATAACAATTGAATGTAATATCCTAATGGAATATAACATAATGGAATATAATAACCTAAGGTAATATAACATAATTGAATATAATAACCTATGGTAATATAACATAATTAAATATAATAACCTAAGGTAATATAACATAATTGAATATAATAACCTGACGTAATATAACATAATTAAATATAATAACCTAAGGTAATATAACAATTCAATGTAATAACCTAAGGAAATATAACATAATTAAATATAATAACCTAAGGGAATATAACATGATTGAATATAATAATGATTTATTATGACATAATGTAACCTAGCGTAATTCATAAAAATAAGAGGATAGTATATATTTTGATAGGCCATCCATTTATCTCTTGAGAAATGGTAGCGTTCTATATGTTTAAATTTCAGTCATTTGATGGTGAGACAGGTGTGGCTTTTCCAGAACGTAGGTTTGGCGGTGATATATGGAGGATCGTGTGCAGGTGAGACCATATGCCCATCCCACCAAGTAACAGCCGCACGTTCACCATGCAAATGTATACAGCACCTTACATCGGGAGCCAGGTTTTCTGCAGGAGTTGCTTAAAGTTTGAATGAAACAAGCTCCTTCGGAGAGTCACCATAATCTTCTGTTGGTGCTTTTTCGTCTTGGAAGTGTTAGAAAACTGGATGGTTTCCTTCGTCATTATCAAGCCACTATTGTCACACAGATTATCTTTATGATAAAGATGTCACCCTTTCACTGTCTAAACGGTTAAATGTAACCGTCTCTTCTACTCAAACAGCTTCTTCTCTTGCCCTTCCCGTCTGTGGAACTCCCTTCCTCTTACTTGTGTCCCTGATAGCTATAATCTTCAAATATTCAAGTGTAATATCACTCGACATCTTCTGATACCATGATCTTGTTCCCCACCCTTCTCTGTACCGTTCCCTCAAACACGTCTCTTAATCTTGTTCCCTTGTGAGCTAGTGTTACTTCTGCCTTGCCTGCGGTGAATTGCTTTAAAAACTTTACTATTCGCAAAACAAATGAATCTTTCGAATTTCATAGACACAGCATTGAACAGATTTTAAAACGTCTAATTATTTTTCGAGTTTCTTCATCTGAACCAATTCTCTGGAAATGGTCTGGCATTGTTGAAGTGCTGACACCTAAATTTGAAATATTTCTCTGGAATGTTGCATTGAGACTTTGATGTGGATTATGTTCGATTAGATTTTACAGATGTTTATTGTCAATTTAGATTTGTCAATGAATTTAAGCGTGTAAAAAAAAATACTGGACAAAAATTTTAAACCTAGTCAGTGTGCTCATAGCTTCAGGCGTGTAGATATCTTTTTAGCTTATTTCCAGCATTCAATTTAAAATTTAAAAAGGTTAAGTATAAAATTTTAACAAAGTTCGAACAGTGCAGGATTGTTGAACTTCAAAGACGTGGTCCTTCGCAAAAACCCGTTGAAAAATTTTGTCCAGTAAATTTTTTTAACACATAGATTTATCTTGATGATCAACCAAAAAAAAAAATCCTTTGTTTCAATGTTTGTTTACATTAATTAATTAAAAGATTAAAAGTTTCACATGCTTGTTTATAAACTTCATTTTCTAATTAAAAAATAGATGTTCCACAAATATATTTCATTAAACAGTATTTTATATATATTTTTAGCCTTTTTGTATCTAGTCTTAGGAATTTCACCAGGAGTGTATCTAGAAAGAAGGTAAAAACTGAGTCCGCGCCATATTTGAAATCATCTGTAAGACTTGAACCTACACAGATTCGGTTGGACTTCAAACAGAGTTTATTGTTTCGTTTACAGAAACTGTTCGCCATCACGCACTTAATCTCCCGCCGTTATCAGACACATTTATTTTTTTTCTGAAATGTCAGCAAAGGTTTAATGAAAGAATAGTATTATCAGATTAGAACAATTGCTGTACTAAAAAGGCACAAACACATTTGGGAATTGAAATTTGATTTTGCCGATAGCGTACTCACGATAATACATTGATTAGTATTGTGAAGTCGCAAGCTCAATGAGCCAGATCACACTTTAGCGCTAGAGACAAGGGGCTTTTTGCCAAAGTTAAGTCTACCCAACCAATGTCTACGACAGGTTTGTTGTTGGCGTTGGCCATAGAGTGAAATTTATAGCTGGTCGAGAGAGACATTGATGTTGAGTTTGATTTATATCACATTAGCCTCATCTGACGGCCTCTACGGTAATGGGACCAGATGCATTCAATATCGCACACTACTAATAGTCATTCTAACAGCATCTTTTCCGTATATTCCTCGTTGTGTTCTTGGTTAATATTAAAACTGAATCTGAAATCCGATTAACAAGACAAAGCCGCAACAACTGAAATTATTCCACATAATATTCAGATTAAAAGTACACCTTAATTATCAGTGCAGTCCAAGGCCAACGTAACAGATAAGATAAAAGACGCCCCATTTCGTGGGGACAGCAAGAAAGAGTAGACATGTTAAGCTAACCATTACGTCGGCCGGGAAGAACAAAGCAAGTTAGAAAAAGTAGACACTACCTCACCTTAATTTTATGTATTGTGCGATTTTAATCGCGGACATATCCCCACAATTCTACACGCAATTTTTTTTTGTTATCAAATCACCATGTCTAGATAGGTTTCCAATCAAGGCTGAAAGCAAAGAACACGTTGTCAGTGACGCAAAACAGGTGCTCATTCCTGTTAAGGTTTATAGTGATTTTCCAACTATTGTTTAGATGTGGCACAAGGCCGAAAGTGGCAGGCACCCAGTGATGAACGAACTCACAACTCAATCGTAACTGTTCTAGCGAAACAAGATTGCTAGCTATTACACCGCCTCAAGGTGCCCCTGTTAAAATATATATATATATATATATATATATATATATATATATATATATATATATATATATATATATATATATATATATATATATATATATATATATATATATATATATATGTGTGTGTGTAAAGAAAGGGATGTACTTTTTATTTATTAGCTTCACAGATATTATTACTAAACGTAATAAAACCGAAAACAAAAATTAATTTCCGAAATGTACTATTTTTAACAGTATGGTATTTTTGATGCATCACATGCTCAATGGTATTGGGGATTTTTTGCAACAAGATGTCTCCACTTTTCTCATCTTTCTACATTTCACAATGTCTACCATAGACATTGGCTTCTTTTCTCAGGTTAACTTCTGGGCTAATATTCTAGGAAATTAAGTAAACATTAAATAGCAATGTCCTGAAGCCTGGAGTTCTCAGTTAGATATGTAATTTCCAATCATGAACGAATGTTGCCCACATCGTTGGAAAAATTGTACGGGATTCATTGATGATACTTACGAATCTCCAGTAAGATATCAATTGATGATTCCCGTGGTTTAAATGTTAATATACGCTTCCCCTTTAACGGCAATCTTATTAGGAAAATGGGACTTTTGAAATTACATCTTTTAATTATAATGCATTTTTATACTGCAAATTAGAAAAATTTAATTTAGTTAAGAATATATATATATATATATATATATATATATATATATATATATATATATATATATATATATATATATGTGTGTGTGTGTGTGTGTGTGTGTGTTTGTGTGTATGTAAAGAAAGAGGATGGAGTTTTACTTATTATAGCGACAGGTTTTATTACTAACCTTTAATTTAATTAATACTGTATACTCTAAAATGAATAAACAGAGCGTTTACTCAAATACGAGTATCCACTAAAATAATGCCATATATATATATATATATATATATATATATATATATATATATATATATATATATCGCCATAATCAATTTTATGTATAAAAAGTGTTTGCCATTCGTTCAGGCTTTGAATATTGCTGCCACATATGGTCTGATTCTCCTTCTGGTTATGTAGAAATTCCAAAGAAGAAACTGAAATTTTATTAGCCTTGACCTGGCATATCGGCTTCATTCACTTTCCAACCGCCTCTATGTAGCATCGCTGTACCATTTCTATAGATACTTTCATGTTAATTGTTCTGATGGACTTTCCTCTATGGTACTTCGTCATTATGAATTTAAACGCAGTACTAGATACGGTTTAAGGTCTCATCTGTTGATATTTGAAATGGCAAGATGTAACCGCATGCTCTATGCTAACTGTGTCTACTATCAAACGTCTCGTTTGTGGAACTCATTTCCGGCTTCTCGCTTCGCCGTCACATTTGATCTCAAAATTTACTTAAGGTTTCAATTGTTATATTATATCGTCTGAAATCTTGTATCTTTATTGGTTTCGCTGCTTAATAGTGTTTCTTTTTCTTATCCTCTATAAAACAATAACACCATGCATCTTAGTGATTTTACTGTCTTCCTTAGTGTGAAATAATTAAGAGAAATGTGTTTATTGAGGGTAAAATATTTATGACTGAAGAATAATTTCTCGCACAGTTTGTATACGCACATGATATAATAAGATAGAATAGGATTAACTAAAAAAACACAAATCAATAGAGAGAGAGAGAGAGAGAGAGAGAGAATAAATATAAGAACATATATTTATATATTTTTTAAAACTTAAGTTTTCCCAATATAAGCCCAAAGAGCCACTCAATGTCGAGGGTTGCTGAATGGCGTTGTGTGACCGAAATTCCCGACGGTAAGTAGTGCTGATTATGATATTATGTAAGAGTGATAATAGTTAATCCTGCATATGAAGAGAATAAATCCTCTCAGTTCTATGTTCTACAAAGTAACGGTTGTTGGAAACAAGCTATAAAAGTAGAACTTCATTCATACTATGAGAATGCCCAGAGAATGAGGATGGTTCCTCCCACTTTACGTGCGCTTAGCTTCATTGTTCAGGATTGGTGGAAGTAATGTAATACGTCACAACATTTGCCATGGAATTAGCAGAAGAGTAGCGAAAGATTGCGCCTTTTCGTTTGTGGGGAAACAGGCTGTAGGGTGGAATATAATTCGTCAACCATATGGCAGTGTAGACGATTTTGAATTATATCATACCAGGCAAGTATGGATTGGGGAGATCGAGCCAAGATATATCAGCAGTCAACCATTTTTGGTCTGATCTCGCTTTTGTGAATTTAGAGTATAACAGAATTAGTTAAATGCTTACTAGAGACGGAGGATGAAACGGTTGTAAATTCACTACTTCCTGCTCATTTTCTTATATTCTTGTTGTAGCTAGAAAGTGTTACTGTATGAGGAATAACCACAACGGAGGATAGAAATAAAATGGTAATCTTTATAACATCATCAAAATACAATACTCGCCAGCGGCGTGAAGTAGGTAAACCACGGCTAGTAGTGGACTATATTAGACAGCATATTTCCCCCATTTACGATAATGTTCAACGTATTTATGAGTATTGGTACATAACTATTAATGTTCATATGTAGAGTATATAACAACTCTTATAGCAACTGTGCAATGTATTGTGTGAAACTTACTAGAAACGACTAAAGAGAAATCCAGAACGAACGTTTGCATTACTCATATCAATCTTGTTTATAAAGCCGGATATATTGCAATATGGTTGCAAAAAAAAAATCGATTTAATGCATTATACTTCTTCAAACACGGTCTTAGAAATAAAATAATGTGCGAAAACATTAACCTCTTTATTACATGAGCCATCATCTCTTCCCCTCTAAGCGTATTAAAGAATGTTGATTGATTACAGTTCGAAGTACTTTCATCTGGACCGCGAAGTTATCAGCGGTACTGCTCCAAGGGAGATAATCACGTATTTGTCTTCTAGCTAATCTGATTGCTTTTCCATTATGCACAGATTAAGCATACAGGCTCAAAAGTTTCCAATAAATAGCTGTGATGTAATTCGATTAATTCTACTCGATCTCTTCCACCGATTATAAGAAGAGAAGAAAATGCGACATTTGGACAGAAACGATTCTCGTCCTCTTTCGATCTTCCGCAAAATCAATAGATTATATATATATATAAATATATATATATATATATATATATATATATATATATATATATATATATATGTAAGCAAATGTAAATGGATATAAATCCGACAGAATGAAGAAAATTTTGAAAAAACAAACAAAAATCCTTAATGTCCATCGTCTTTGTTAAATTGAACTGAATTGTAATGAATATTGTCTTGAAAAAGGTTTATTAAACCGAAACGTCAGACGTCGACATTTCATTCATTTTAAACAACATTATTGCATTTAAGGATTTTTTGTTTTTTTTCAAAATTTTCTTCATATATATATATATATATATATATATATATATATATATATATATATATATATATATATATATGTGTGTGTCTCTGTGTGTTTGTGTGTGTGTACTTTCTTTCCATTATGTAAATTTAACTTTCGTTCTATAACATATATTTCTCAAGATAATTATCTATATCTGATATTTTATGTATGAAATTATATATATATAAAAATATATATATATATGTGTGTGTGTGTGTTTGTGTGTGTGTGTGTTTGTATGTGTGTGTGTGTTTGTGTGTGTGTTTGTGTGTGTCTACTTTCTTTCTTTCCATTATGTAAATTTAACTTCTATCTCTTTCGTTGTATAATATATATTTCTCAAGGTAATTATGTATATCTCATATTTTATGTATGAAAATATATATATATATATATATATATATATATATATATATATATATATTTATATGTGTGTGTGTGTTTGTTCATATATATATATATATATATATATATATATATATATATATATATATATGTGTGTGTGTGTGTGTATTTTACTGATAATCATAAATATAAATTTTGTATGTATATATATATATTTTTTTTCGCCGGTTGTACAACACTGAGTTTTATACACAACACAATCTACAGGTGCTGTTTTAAGTTACATTCAGTTTTAACTTAGCACCGAAAGATTGCAATCGCCATGAAAGTCCGGTGAGGAAAAATGTATATTTATAATTAATTTAACATTCTGTTAATTCACTTCGAGCTCAATCTTATTAACATCAGCATTCAATATTCGATATCTATCTATCTATCTATCTATCTATCTATCTATCTATCTATCTA
>CAHIKZ030005124.1:820000-827500 GCA_903632075.3 Acanthosepion pharaonis
CACATTCCAAAAATTATTGAATATCACTCGCTCAATTTACTTTTTACCAGACTCTGTATTATGACACTTTGTGCCCTCCACATGCTTTGACTGACCTTTCAAAAGCCTGATGAACATTCCTGAACGTTTCCAAATTTATAAGCCTGATTCCGGGTAGATGGTATTGAATAAAAAACAAATAGAGAAGACTAACCGTCAGAATTACAAGGGAAACGTGTGGGAGTTGTCTACTCTCAGATTGAGATATTGAGCAACAGTAAAGTTCAAAGTGTGGATGCCTGCGAGGTCAGAGGTGTTAGAATGATGAAGTCACTCAGACATGATGGATAATGATGTGGCCAAACACAAAGCTATATTTAGACGATTGTAGAGAAAAGACATTATCTATACCAGGGTTCGGTAACGTACGGCACGCGTGCCACACGGGATACGCCAAGGAAATTCCATTGGCACGCAGCCGCAAATTACATCACGTAGTCTGAAACAATGACTACTCAAACACAAAGAAGATATTTAGCTGTTTCAATTTTAATATATACTAAAGTATGAAAAACATTCTCAGAGTTAATCTGTAGAAAAAAGATATATTATCCAAATATTAATCTACCCCTAGACCTTTTTCCTATTTCACCTTTCCTAACAGAATTACTATTCTCCCAAGCAAACGTACACAACTGTATCAAGAAATCAAAAGAAAATGGTTGAATCTGTCCACCCAACGATTAAAACAATATTTCCACACGTGACAGTACTTGACGTAATTTTAATTTGACAATATGAATATAACAGGTGTTTTCTAAATTCTTCCAGTTGCTGAGGACATTTGGTTTTGTTATTATTAGTTACTTTGTTTTTAATAAATTCATTTCGTTTTGGCCTTGAAAAAGTCCACATTGGACGAAACGCGTCGGCTAATATTACAGTTTTCCTATTGTCTTTTACATTTATAAATAATAAAGTATATGTACTATATATTACTATATAAAATATATTTGTTTGGTTTGTTTTACGGCATATCAACCTCAATGGGTCATTTAATGACGACAACATTTTTTTCCTGGTAATATTTTTGTTTTGTCAAAAATCTATTTCTGTTAATATTGTTTTCCTTAAAAATGTATATAAGGGAATTTTATTTTTTCAAAAACGTATAGCTGGTAATATTATTTTTTTCAAAAATGTATAGCTGGTAATATTCTATTTTCAAAAACGTATTGCTGGCAATAGATTTTTTTCTTCAAAGACGTATTGCTGATAATATTTTATAATTTATTTTTACCTCAGTTTCGGGGTTAACTATTTGAACTATTTGCCCATACCTGGGACCCTAACAGGTGCTACCACCCCTGGTCAAGGTGGACCTGGGAACACCGGCAATTAAAAGGTGGTTCCACGCTCCTTAAAACCTCCTGATCAGAGGCCTTGCTGTTGGACGCAGTTCATCGTCTTACCCAGGACGCGGATGTAGTTTATCGTCATACCCAGGAAGCAAAATATATTGTAGAACAAGTATATTGACCTTGAGTTATATAAAAATACGTATGCTGTTGGCACACTGAATGATTTTAAAACACTAAGTCGGTACATAGTTAGCAAAAGGTTGCCGACCACTGTTTTAGAGAACACAAGATTCGTTCAGCATTAAAGTTCGATACGTTTGTAAATATAAAGTCAGAATTCAAGATATACGTTTGAATTACTTTAGTACGTCACTATTCACCTAATCCTCAACCGTAATGACCTCATTATCTATTTCACTATTCTCCAGCAGTGAATATTTAAACTTCTAGTTTCGTCAGATTGAGAGTCTCATATGAATGCCCTACACGGCCTAATTGCCTAACATAGCATCCATATACAACTGTTTTCTCAGGTAAATGATTAAAAATTGTGCCATCCTCTATATTTATAAGACCAAGATCAGGCCAGAAATGGATTACTGGTCACTTTCTCGTCTCGATAGAATCCAAAAGATTATCCACGTTTTTGTGGATTAAGAATTATTTTCCACCCTTCAAACCCTCTCTCTCAGACAGGATATGGAAAGTCTGTCACTGCTCTATCAATACTTTCACAAAAAGTGCTCGGACGAACTTGATCCCTTCGTTCTGCAAGTTTTAACCTTCACGATTCGGACTCGCCATACCACTCTCATTGTAGCAAACAAAATGAGATCTCGAAGCCAAACGAATCACTTCTACAACGCAAAGAAAATATTTAGTTGTTTCCATTTTAATATATACTAAAGTATGTATACTATATATTGCTATATAAAATATATTGTAGAACAGGTATATTGATCTTGACTAGTCTAAAAATACGTATGCCGTTGGCGCACTGAATGATTTTACAACGCTAAGTCGGCACATAGTTAGCAAAAGTTTACCGATCCCTGATCTATACTATCAGACTTCCTATCTCGCAAGAAATAATCATGAAAGAAAAAGGAATGGTTAAAGGAAGAAGTGATAACTGTCTGAGTATACCAATGAAAATACATTTAACAACAATCCGAAGACTCAACAGTTGCCTTGCTAGTATGACATGCTCGGGATCATAAGCACCAAGCCATACATGTCGAAACGAAAACACGTTTCAACCATTATTTCCTGCGTCTTTTTTTCAGATGACCGTCGATCCGCATAACTTTCTGAATATTTCTATCTGGTCCTCATTTAATCTAGAGTGCAACCTCCCGAGATTATGCTTTCTCGATCGTAAACAATTGAAGTCAGCATGTTATCTATTATACATATCCTCATAATATCACCTTCGTTTTCAATAAGTAAAAATAAATATACCTACAGCTGCTTTTCCAGAACGATGTTTTCATGGAGCAGGCCCTAGAATAAATACATACATGATCCCTTCAAAATAAAAAACCTCAAGTCTAGAGTCAATTATTTTCTATATTCCATATCTTCATAATATAAACTTCTTATATCTTGCGTCTTATTTCACTAGGTTTAGCGACATATGTCAGTTAATTGCTTGTTCTTCTCTGACTTATTCTTAATATATTCATATCGACCCGGCCTGAGGCTGAACTCACAATTAATCCTTTCAGCCCTTGGTTTCTGAACAACCCTTCTGTCTGCGCTCCTGAATCAAAATTCGCAAATAATTGTTATGTAGTAGATATAAATATAGTTACAAATGTGTACCCACCGTTCAACCGGTGACTGGACATGAATTCATTTTTTCTACCACTATTCAACCGATGGCTGGGCATTACATCATTTTTCTCTATAACTAGTAAAGGTTTTGGCAGGGCTGAAATGGTTAAATCAATAACAAAAGTTTTAAGCCTCTACGCCATTGGCCCGTTTAACATAAGTTTTATTTACATGTATTATTAAGAAATGGACAAAGTCCGACAATTTTTTAAGACAGTTTTTTTATTTTTATTTTTATACGTTCTTTTTATAAATAGAAATATTTAAATAAATGCTCTCTTATATAATAAACAATATAATAATAATATGCTCTCTTATGAATGTCCGAGAAATTTTTCGGAGGACGCATAATTTTTATGAAAATTTCTCGGACATTCAGGCCGGTAAATGTTGTTAATACTGTTTATTATAAAACAGAGAATTTACTTAAATATATGTATCTATAAAAAAAAGCGTATAAACATAAAAAAAATGTCTTAAATGTGTTATTAAGTTAGAACTCTCAGGATTGGAAAATATTAGTTTCGTATTCGATAGGTTTAAAAGTTTTGATATTAAAGTCAGTGCAGATGCACCCAGGAATCAATGGTTCGCAAACAACGTTGCTTCGCGAAGGTTGTATTCAATGAAGCTCAGTTGGTTTCCAGCCGTAATAAAGTATTTTCAGATCGGCCTTAGTGGCATATAACTGGATCTCAGCCAGACAAAGTGAATCAAAGATGATAAAGCGTTTGATATTCCTAATGGTTTGCCTATCCTAGACAAGTCAGTCATCTCAAAATGCCATTCTCTGGTGCAAAATATTCGCTTTTTACTTAAACACTAGTTACCCTCTCCTTTATCACTGTCAGCAGGCATAAACAATTAGACTATTTCCTAGAATTAGGTTTTCTTCCTTTACGCAGGGAATGTAGAACTATTATGGTCTTATTATAGATGAAAGTAAGGAAAGCCGAGACATATTTTGCGGGACATTTTTAATAAACATATCTAGCGAAAGAGGTTGCGTATGTCCTCTGGAGACGATGTTTGCTCAATGAAATCTATCTATATAAAAAATTGTAACCTCTGTCTGTCTGTTTGTTATCAAACACTTAATGGTGTTTTGGAGATAGACCCCATAAACATATATATTCTGAAACTATCATTTGTATGCGTACGATGAATACTTACATCATCGCTATAGCCGGTATAGATCCCATCATCATTAGTATGCGTATATATATATATATATATATATATATGAAGAAATATAGTTTTAGGGTGTGTTATATTTATGCGATAAAGTGTTCAATATCAGAGATAGAGCGTTAGTAAATATAAATATAAAATTGAACATTGAAGTCAACACTCAGAGGCGACAGGCTGTTTCATGCTGGACGCAATTATCAGCGGCCTGACGATTGCATCCAGCATGAAACAGCCCTGAGTGTTGACTTCAATGTTATATATATATATATATATATATATATATATATATATATATATATATATATATATATATATATATATATATATATAATAATCACTAAGTTGAAAATGATTTATGTGAAAAGCAAATTTAACAATTTTAGTCTTACAGTGAATATTTAATAATTAGATAATATGAACTAAGTGTCAATTTCCTTGAATTAGACAAGCCAAAATGAATGTATTGATAAAAGAAAAACTAAGTAAAAACAGATGATCCTAGTATATTTTTTATTATTCTTCACTCAATAATAAAAAAAAGACACGCAAAGTACTGTATTAATGAATTAGATTGCTGTAGTAATCTTGTAGGATGACAGCAGTAATCTAATTGAAAATAAAAGGTCAATATTATGAGGATATACAGTATAGAAAATAATTGACTTGAAAATGGTTATTTTGAACTGATCAAGTAAGCATTCTCTCTTGGGCCTATTCCACGAAAACATCGTTATGGGGAAACAGCTGTATGTGACTTCATCTTTACTAATCGAATAAAAATGGAATATTATGAGGATATGTATGATAGATAAGAGTTGACTCTAAACTTCAATTATCTACGATCGTTTTGATCGGAGAAACATAATCTCGGGATCTTGCCCAAGCAAGTTATAAGGAAGAAACTGTCTGAGTTGAAATTCTGTTATTGCAACGGAATACAAAGAGATTGTGCATACGTCAGCCAGGTGTACGTGACATGGAGTGCCTTGCCAGTGAATATCAAAACTGGCCGAGCTTAGAAATATAGCTCGTTTTGAACATTTGCCCTGAAAATAGTAATGGAGTAGCCAGAGGCTAACAATGTTTCGCCAATGGAAAAAAAAAGTTTGAGAGTTGAAAGTAATTCACCTTGTTAACGATTTTGAACTCTGTCAGCGGCTGGGAATTGAGAAATACGCAGCTCCAGGCTAGATATTACCAGCTATACTCATATCATGAATCGTGAAAGAGTCTTACATTTATTTTCAACGTTACAATATCAGAGTCATAGAGAGGGATTCCCAATAGGACAAGCGGTGAGTTTTCCAACCTCGGTAAAAAAAAAAAAACGGAAATCTAGGAAAAGAACGAGGAAGATTTAAGGTAAACAGGAAAATAAAAATATTAGTGCCGAGAAGCAGTAAAGAAAGGGTTGACATTTCTGGAAAATCTAATAAGGGAAAAGGGCTTTGGAAAGTTTGACATTCAGAAGATATTAAGGAAGTCAAGAGGAGTGACCTATGAAAGGATCTTACGTGTAGGCAGGACAAGAAATTTGAGAATAAGGGGACAAAGGTTGCTTAGACCTAGAAGAGTCAGAAAGTCTTGGAACGATATGATCACCGACTTCCTGATAAAACAAGGTATATAAAAAAAGAATCCATTATTTACCCTGACTCAAAATGTAACTGTAAATCAAATTTGAGGGGTAGATAATTCAGGGGTTTTAAAAAAATGATTATTCATCTACTTTTATATGTTCTGCTAAAAAACAAAAACAAAATATTTATCGCCATTTTTTATCATTTCAACACCAAGGAAGGCAATAAATCCACTAAGGCGCAGTGGGGGTGTTACAGAGTTTGGAAGAATATAAGAAAAAAGAGACTGATTATAAAGGTAGAACAATAAAAGAGGCGGGAAAAAAAGCAAAATAATAAGATAACGATTGACATTGCATTTAATTTGTTAAAGATAAATACAACTTGAAAGTAAGAAACCGGACGATAGTTCCACGGGCGAGATGTTTAGAACTTTTGGTTAAATCTAACCATTTCTACTGTAAAATGATTAGAACTTGCCGCCAATCTAGGACTGATGTGTTGAAATTCATAAAGTCAAGGTACTATAGATTAAAGTTTATCAGAACGATTACCATGAAAGTATTTAAGGAAGGCAAAGGGAAGCTATATTACAGCAGTAGGAAACTGATTGAGACCTAGATTAGGACAAATAACATTGATGATTTTTCATTAGATATTAAAGCGAATCTCTAAATAGCAGAAGAAAAAGGCCATATGAAAGCATGGACAAATGGTGTATCTTATAACTGTCGAATATGGGCACCTCGAGGTGGTGTAATGGTTAGCAAGCTTGTCTCGCTCGAACAGTTACGAATGTGTAGTGAGTTCGATTCTCAATAGGTACCACTTACTTTCGGTCTTGTGCCACATCCAAGCTACGCTTGGAAAATCGCTATAAATGTCAAATATAGATTCCGGCAAAGAATTGTTTAATATGACACAATGAACAGACATAACTTGCAGCGAATTTAGCAATTGATTAAACATGATCATTTCACATTGTGTCAGCGGAAAATTTTAGACCAAGAAGACCCAATGTGTCACTCTCCTGCAGGTTAGCGTCAGCCGTGCTGATAGAAAGAAGAATTTTTTTTTTCTTTGAGTGGATTAATAAAGAGTAGTTTCGGTTTTTTTTTGGTGGTTGGGGAAGGACATAAAACTTTATAAGTCCTTCCTTGCCCCGGTTAACTTTGACTTTTATCGGTTTTCACCCTGGTCGGGTTGAACCGGCTTCCTCCCGAGCAAGTACAGCACCACGGACCATCGCTGTCCACGCTCGCCGATCCTGAGCCAGGTCACATGAAATGGCGATCCAATCGCGATTCCATCGTCGAAGACCAACTACTTGTGGACCCGATAGTACTGCTAGGTCATCCCTGATTGTGCTAGCCCACATCCTCAGCTGCCCACCGACGATGAGCTCTCCCTCCGGGCGTTGAGCTGCGTGCTCGAACCATCGGAGACGACGCTGGAGCAGGACGACTGGAAGAGGACGGAGACTCAGGCCCCAGTTAACAACTGATTGTGATCATTTTCGAAATCACTTGCCAAATTGAACTCATAAAACTGAT
>CAHIKZ030005124.1:832500-865000 GCA_903632075.3 Acanthosepion pharaonis
AAAAATGTGTAAATTGAAAACAAGAATAGTACCAATGTGGCACAAGGCCGAAAGCATGGGGCATCCAGTGAGGATCGAACTCACTTTTCAGTAGTAACTGACCTAGCAAGACAAGCTTGCTAATCATTACACCACGCCGAGGTGCCCTAGTGATTTTCCAAGCGTAGCTTAGATGTAGCACAAGGCCGAAATTAGGGGGCACCCAGTGAGGATCGAACTCACTCCTCAGTCGTAATTGTTCTAGTGAGACAAGCTTGCTAAGCATTACACCACGCTGAGGTGCTCTAGTGATTTTCCAAGCGTAGCTTAGATGTGGTACAAGGCCGAAATTAGGGGGAACCTTGTGAGGATCGAACTCACTACTCAGTCGTAATTGTTCTAGCGAGCCAAGCTTGCTAACCATTACACCGCTTCGAGGTGCCCTAGTACCAGTCATAGTAGGTTCGCTTGGAATACAGGTACACAGCTATAAAATAAAAAAAAAATCCCTGGAAATTCCAGCTTAAGAGAAATATAAAACATTGTTTTGATAAGTACAGCCCACATTAAGAACTTTGTCCATGTAACACTAGTGATGTAATGGGAGTTAGAAATACAAATCATGAAATGTAATCATGACAACGCAAAACTACCTGCCTTAGGTCTTTCCGTCTTGGTAGGTTGTGTGGCCATAGCAGATATCGAAATATAATAATAATAATAATAATAATAACAATGATAATAAAAAAAGAAGAAGAAGAAGAAGAAGAATTTGCATAGAACAGAATTAATAACTGAAAAGGAAGATTTTTATTCATACTTTATAGAACCAATGCAAAATTACGACGCCACTAACACCGTTACGATGCAAGAGAATACGAAAAATTTAACGATATAGAACGATAAGAGAACAGCAATTAAGAAGACAGAAGACAAGGATTGTCTTTGTATTTAAACTTTTGCAGGTCAAAGTTGACTGGGAAGCAAGCAGCCGTATGAGATTTCCACAATCGCCAATTGAGAAAAAAGAAATTATGAACATAGAATGTAGTTTATATCTAGCCATTTCAGTTGTAAAATGACGAGACATTGCTGCCATTTTATTACTATTTGATGTCCAAGAGAAGAGACTGTAAACATAGAACTTACGGTTATATCTAACAAATTAAACTGTAAAATGGTGAGATCTTGCCGCCAATCTAGTACTGCGCTTATAGCCATAAAGTCTGGGTACGATGGAGAAAAAAGATCATCAGAACACTTAACATAAAATAATTATAGAAAATCCACAGGGAAACTGCATCATGGCGGTGGGAAAATGACTGAAGCTGAGATTCCAGCTCAGGACCAATAATATTTCAGATTCTTTCTTGAATTTTAATTTAATATGCTAATTAAAAATTATCACATGCTGCCAAGTGACATAATTTAAAAAAAAATCATCTAGCCATTATTGGATTATGTCGTCCACCTGAAAGGAGGCAGAATATTTTATATAATCAGCATTGTATACGTTTCAAAAACACCACCAAAATTAAGGACAACCGCTCACTTAAAATAATTGATTTTAATAGCATAAAATGTAATTTTTGATTCAAGATAAAGAAAGCATAAATAAGTAATATTGTGTTTTAATACTTTAATATCAGAATTAACCTCATAGCATGAATAAATATGGCCCAACAAGTAATAAATACATACAGATGTTCTGCACTGGCAGAACACTGTCGACTCTGCGTATATATTAAGAAATATGGATTCAAATCAATACCAACTACGCGATTCCCGCTGTGCATGGTAATAAGCCGATATCATATCAGTGACTCGACGCGAACGGTAAGTTGCGTGGCCGTTTTGGCCTATGGCCAGTGCAAAATACACGTCGTTTTCTTTGCTGGCTTTTGGCCACGCTTCGCGTTGGCACAACGGACAAACAGAAAAAGGATATAGGGCATGAGGTAGGTATACAGAGGCGGGGGAAATTGGAAAGGGAACGCAGAAGGAGAATTAATAATGGTCGATAAACAAGAAGAGATAAAGAAAGAAAGAAAAAACAAACAAAAGAATATGACAGAGAGTAAAAGAAAGAAGAAAAGGAAAAGAATGATGCGGCTAAAACCATGGGTTTCTATCTGCTTATAATGATGAAGCCATGTTAAACAATGTCCGGCGTGTTGTTATTGAAATCGGAATAGAGAGCCAGCCAATGATATGATACAAAGACACACACACACAATCGAAAGCCACCCCTACCAATGATAGACAAGACAAGATATACATAAACACAATTCCTGTATAGGGGCGACGATGAAATAGGTAAGTCGTCCGCACTTATTGATTATAATGCTCACGTTTTGGGTCGTTCTTCAGGACGATTGTTAATATACGGGCGGCTCCAAGAGAAGGAGATAAAACACTAAGTACAAGCAACTTTAAGAAATCAGGCACCCTGTACTTATAGCATGAAGCGGACACCCTCCCTTCTAAAATGACAAAAAAAAATCAACATTTTTCCGTTCTAATAAATGCCGTCGACAAAGAAAAGGTCTAATGAATGTTCACGTATAAAAAATAAAGCTATTAAAAAAATAAATAAAAATAAAAAGAAACAACTATCCACCATAAATTTTTATTCTTTTTTTCCTGTTAAAAACGGACCAGTATATTTAAATAGTTCCCAAATATAATGTATCCAAAAAAATCAATGAGACAATTCAAATAACGGCCATAGACAACTCGCTCAGAAAAATAGGGGGAATTTTCACAGATATTCCTTGAGCAAATTTATTGACTAATCCATAGTCTTAAAAGGAGAGTCTTTGAAACTTCACTGCCTTTTTTACATTTTGCTACATAAACCTTTCAATGAATTTCTGGCACATAAAACCAAAGATATTGCGTCTATAGGATTAAATCTTGGTGAAAATAGTCCTTATTTTCTGTAAATCTCAAATACGCAATCAGTTTAGGAGTGTTCTACTTACTATTATTTTTATAAGGACCTGAATATGCCCAAAATGCCAAAATACTCTGTCCATGCTGGGAACTTTTCATTTACGAAGTATGTCAGATACAGCATCCAAACTAGTTTTCCTGTCGATTATGTCCTAATAGAATATTTCTATGCTTTAACCATTTTGATTTCTCCTACACAGACGTCAGTATTACTGTTGATTTTTTTTACGTTCTTATATTTCTCTATATTCATGACATCCCCAAACCAGTCAGGAAGGAGATTTATAAATGTTTCATACATATGTGACAGACGTTTTGTTTTGTGGACAAACTGGTACCTAGGGTTTAAACATATTTTCCTAGAACACCTTGTAATGCAAAACTCATGTATTCCTAGATATTAGAACCTTATAAATTTACTGCTTTAGAAATTATAAAGATGATAATGTGTTCCCTTCTAATTTTCTCTGCAAAGAAGAGTATTTGTTCCATTTTTATCATTGTCCTAAACGCTGAAACGAGTAAATGGCTACTCAATAATAGAATTCATACCTTTTCAAATGGTATTTGCGCGTATGTACCGAACCTGACTGAAATTCGAACTCGTCTCTCCAATTTCTCATTCCAAGCCGATATCCATTTCGCCACAATGTTCATATATTTTATCCTAAAATAACCTTCCACAAAGCCTCCATTCATTCCAGCATCGTTTGTTATTTTCAAGGAAATAATATAAAACATGAAATATAGCCAGTACAGTGTTCATGCTCTTAACGGATTAGAGTTTGATGATGAACGTGAGTTATATGCTACGGTACAGTAATAGATTTTAACCTTACCTGAATAACGTGACCTTATGGTTAGAAAAAATTTAACATTGCGTGCGAGGCTTTTAAAAAAAAAAAAAAGTTGGGTTGGCGTCGTTTGATTGAAGTAATTCTTAAATGTTTGTTTTTTTCTTGTTGGATTTGCAGCGGACTGTTGTATTGTCGATCATAATCTGACGCTAATTCGAAGGAGTGCCATGGATTTGTCTTAAATGTTTAGATATGGTACTTTGTTCGGTGGTAAGAGACAGATCGATCTTTTTGAAAGAAATGTTCTGACCAATATAAGTAGATTTTTCATTTATTTTAAATCGATGCAAACATATACTTTTATATATATATATATATATATATATATATATATATATATAAACGCACACACAAAAACATATATATATATGTGTGTGTGTGTGTGTGTCTTTATGTATGCATATGAAAGTAGACATACTGCAGAAGAAAATGTGAAGCATCTGACATTTTGAAGAAGCGAGCTTAACAAAATTGATTACTAAAATGTAAAAAGAGAATATATATGTTGATAAAAAAAAATTCGGATAAACATTTGTTTTTCCTCTCGTCAGTGCGTTAGAAGGAATGAAGTAGCAAGAGTTCTTTTACCGGCGTTTCTAAATGGAATAATGTATTCTTTACTCTGAATTCAGTTTCTAGAATGGAGAATATTAATATATATATATATATATATATATATATATATATATATATATATATATATATATATATATGTATATATATATATATCCTGGAAGCTACCCAGAACTTTTTGGAATTTAAACAGCTTGCACCAAGCTAATGAAACACGGTCTTTTTTGTGGGTAACCTTAAAGTCTTTGTTATTATGTGGTCAAGTTCGCTCGGACAAAAATGAGTCTATCACGCCAATCATCACGGTCCTGTTTTAATGTCGGAAGGTCATTACGGTGTTATAACTTAGCTAGTCCACTTAGGTATTTGCAAACCACCAACTCGTCTTGCTCCATGAATATGTGACCAGAGCAGCAGATCACTGGCGTGTTCTTGCTTTTCTTGCAAGCAGTGATTGCAAAGCGCATTCTGCGTTCCCGTCAGATTGTAGAAATATCTGGGATGGATTCCTAGAGCTATATTTTATTTGTATGTTGTCTTCAAAAGATGTTAAGTATAGCGCTCAGCATCCACGAGTAGGTTCCACTAAACTTAAACTTTAGGGTTAATGTCCAGAGAACGGCACTAAACATTAATACCGCCTCTGCAGTAGCACGAAATAATATCTACTTGAGGTTGTTTGGTTGATCCGATCTCTAGGTTTTGTTTGGTTTGTTTTGATATACGGCATATCAACCTCAATGGATTATTTAATGCCGACAAGATTTTTTGTTGCTGATAATCTTTTTTTTCCAAAAAACGTATTGCTGGTAATATTTTTTTTTCCAAAATGTATTGCTGATAATAATGTATTGCTGGTAATAAGTTTTTCCTCAAAAATTCAGTGCTGGTACTAATTTTTTACAAAAAAATGTATTGCTGGTATTAAAACCTATTTTATACTTTCACTGTGTTTTGGAACCAGTTTGGGAGTTAACTCTTTTCCATAGCTGGGACCATAATAGAAGCTACCACGCTCCTCAAATCAGAGGACTTGCTGTTGGATGTAGTTTATCGTCTTACCCAGGAAGCGGATGTACTTTATCGTCTTACCCAGGAAGCGGATGTAGTTTATCGTCTTGCCCAGGACGGTCTGATCTCTAGATTACATCCATTTTATGCAAGGTGCCACATGGTTTATCTATGCGAATTTTGTGTTGCTTCCTAAGTATGTAAAAGATTCGACAGATTTTATTTTTTCAGTTTGCATTGTGCACTGCTGGTTGAAATCTATGAATTCACTTTTATAGGCATTGGCCATGGAGTATAACATCGTTGGTAGCATTGGTAATCATGTCTTGCAATATTATGCATGAAGGTGATTTTTTTTCTCTCAAGATAAAATTTACGAAACATTATAGCTGGAATTCTTTTATAAACATTCCACATTATTTACATTATTCGGATTATTGTCCTCAGCTTTGACGCCATATTTATTACAACGCTTTGGCCGTTGTACGCTCCGGCCATCTTCAGTGTGGAATTTGGAGAGGGGAATTAACAGGAGATAACTGATAACTGATATCCATTAAACATGGCACGTGGAACTAGAACAATCTACAACAGTGAGTGAAATAACATTCCAACCATCTGAAGAAGGGCCGGAGCGTACAACGGCTGAAACTTTGTAATACATATGGTGACAAAGATGAGGACAATAGTCCGAATAATGTAAATAGTGTACATAATACCTCATCTCAAAAATATAGAGAGATACATTCCACATTATAAAATCTATTATTTGAATATTTTATATACGGTGTGGATCGTGGAATCAGCGATCCGGGTTCAAATTGTGTGCTAGTCTATTTCGCTTACTTTCGAAAAAAAAAAGCTCTTGGGAAATGCATTAATTCCACTTAACGTTAAATAGCAGGTTAGATCAGGCTCTCGAGGCTTGTGTGGCAGCCAGCCCATGAGAAAGAGAAAAGAAAAACATTAAATACCAAACCATGAAAAAGACAATGGGTAACCACTACCTCAGCCATGCAGGAAAGAATAACAACACGTAGATAATTAATTAACGGAATCTGTAGCGATCCATGTTCGCTTACGTCTTACAAAAAGCAAAAGACTCACGTAGGAAAAGTTTTAAAGAAGAAACTGTTAGAATAGACATTTTTTTACGGTTATATCTAGACATAAAACAACAATACAACAACAAATAAAAAAATGATGAGACTGATATGTCTGCCAATTTATTAAAATCACTATTTTAAATTTAACGTACTACTAAAGTCTTGGTACCAGAGAGGAAATTGCATCAGATCAATTACTTTGGAAATATTTATAGAAAAGGCAAATATGATCAAACATGAGAACTGAACAAAGAGTATAATATTAATAGTAATAGGAGGAGGAGTATGAGGAAGAGGAGGAGGAATCATGGAAAAGCGAACCAATAAAGTGAAACTCGGATATGAATATACGAAGCCGAATATACCTATATTTGACACACATTACTACAATTAATATAATTACTATTATTGATTGACGCTAAAAATGTGGTTGGTTCATTGATTTTGTTTTGCGGTATATCAACATATCTATGGGTTATTTTACGCCGGAATTTAAAAATTTTGAACACAATTTTATGGTTTCAACTAAATAATCTTTGAACGCAATTGTATGCCTTCAACTACAGATAAAATGTATTGATGGTCATTTAGCTATAAAATGAATTTTTTGTAATTTTTATTATATGTATTGTTCGTAATTTAACTATACGTATGTAATGTTGATATTTTTTTATATAAAATTGTATTGCTGGTATTTTTTTTATTTAAAAATGTATTTTTATACCTCCATAATATTTTGTGTCTGTTTGGGTTTGACTATTTGCCGCGGCTGGGGTCCTAACAAGTTCTCCCACCCTGGGTCAAATTGGACTTGAGAACAACAGCAATTAAGAGGGTGGTATGCTTTTCTTGAAAACTTCCAATCTGCTGATCAGATTCCTAACAACGTGACGTTGGGGGTACAAATATAACCAGTTCAATGGTACGCAGTCTTACAAGAATATACCATGCATCAAATGTGCGCGATATCGTGATATGGTCTGATAGATGGTTCATAAACATACAGGCAGAGCAGAGTTACAAACAACTTCATGTCGATTAATCCAGTCCACTAAGACTATCTATTAGTGAGAATGTTACTAGGTATCTAAATAAGTCTCCAAAGTTACCTTTGTTGCCTCACCCTTTAAAAAACTTAAACTCCAAAAAATCGTTTTTGTTTTGTTTTTTTGGTTTTATTTTTATCTGTGAATTACTACGATATCTTCGGAAGGAAAGTAAATTAGTTCTAGCTTATCTTATCTAAATTTTCGAATTCGTAGTCGTATTCGTCCTATACTTGCTACCAAACAATGTTAGAGAGCACGGTAATATTTCCTGTTTAACACAAAGTTGGTGGCAAAACATATATTATTCGTTCTTTTCGCAAAGTCATTAATACAAAAGTGAACGCAATAGACAACGTCAGACGAACTGCATTCCTAAGTACCACAAGTTCGGACCTTCACGGCTAGGACCCGACATGCCAATCACATTCTAACAAACTACCATCATTCCCTCCGTATTCCTTTGGTGAAAAGTAAGTTCCAGTTAACCACTGCTCTGTGGAACCGACTCTCAAGAGAATGTTTCCTCCGATCACGACAATCTTGTTCGAGTCTAGTGTTAACCGGTATCTTCCCTTCCTAAATTGCCGCTTACTCTATAAATCTCTACCTCGAGTGGCCCACGGGCCTTGTACAGGGCGATTCTCACTATAAAAAGAAATCCCGCGAGATTGACCGTCATACTAACTGTACAATGTATGACTTACAAAAAAAAAAGTTCCAACTACTCTCAGCAATATATGTGGCTTAGAATCTACGCCTTAAATAAAATCCAAAATATGAATGCTGGCAATTATTTTAAGTATGGAAGTACAAAGGACAATATCTGAAATTGACATTTTCTTTCCAGTTCAATAAAACGTCTGTCTTCCCTGCCTTCTTTCATTTTCCCACAGCAACAAAATAGTGTTTTTATATCTTTTGTCTTCTTACGTGATCAAAACGGAATAGTCCACTATTTATGGAGTATTAGCAGGAGACATTAAACACTTCTTTTTTTTTTTTCTTTCTTTTTTTTTCACTGAAACCAAGTAGTATCTCGGATATATATATATATATATATATATATATATATATATATATATATATATATATATATATATTTTCTTACGTGATCAAAACGGAATAGTCCTCGATTTATAGGGTATTAGCAGGAGACATGAAACGATTCTTTTTTTTCTTTTTTCTTTTTTACACTGAAATCAAGAAGTGTCTTTGAAATGTTTTTTTTCTCTTCTTACATGATCAAAACGAAATAGTCCACTATTTATGGAGTATTAGCAAGAGTCATTAAGCACTTCTTTTTTTTCATTTTTCTTTCTTTCTTTTTTCACTGAAACCAAAAAGTGCCTCTGATATGTTTTTGTCTTCTTACGCGATCAAAACGGAATAGGCCACTTTTTAGGGGGTATCAGCAGGATTTTTTTTCTTTTTTTATTTATTTTTTTCATTTCAACCAAATCGTATCTCGGATATTTTTTTCCTTACGCGATCAAAACGGAATAGTCCACTATTTATGGTGTATTAGCAGGATACATTAAACACTTCTTTTTTTCTTCTTTCCTTCTTTCTTTTTTCACTTTCTTTTTTTAGTTTTACGCGATCAAGACGGAATAGTCCATCATTTGAGGTATTGGCAGAGCTTAACGGACGTGCGAACTAATAAAGTAACGAAGGGAGAGACAAAGGCAATTATAATAGAATGTGAGTTTGAGTGAGGAAATTACGTGAACGGTGCTGCGACGACATAACTTACACATTAAAAGTTTGACAAGCACGAACAGCCACGTAGTGATATCGTTTAGAAAAGTTCTAATAGGAGAAATTATATACAAATTATCGTTCTCAGATTTTGGACATCATTTATGGGTTTGCCTTGTAACGAATAAAATCATTATCAACAGGTAACTGGAGATTTCGTCCATTCAATTATATGCGCTGATACTAGATATCGTATTTGTACACAATTCTGTATATTATTTATGTTATTTACATTGTTCAGACTGTTATCCTCATCTTTATTGGTATATTTACGACATTTCGGCCGCGAAATGCACATATATGTTCTGGTCATAAATGTTGTTGTTTGTGTGAGCTACAATGTGTGAACGTGTGTATATGTATGTCTGCGTATTTTTCCTTACACTACCCGAAAAACACTGATATACGCAACCATAAAAACCCAGAATTTAAAAAATTAATCAGTTTATCGGACGATCACAAGTAGTGTGAAACGCAGTGTCTCAAGTGTCTCAAACTCACATCAATATAAATATATATATATATATATATATATATATATATATATATATATATATATATATATATATATATATATATTTCTAAATATAAGAATATATGTGTGTGTGTGTTAATGTGATATAAGCTCTTTTAAAAATATGTCCTCGTATACGTATTTGAATATCATACCAGCGAACATGTGGGTGATCGAAATCATATTTTGCTGACATATTGTATTGTAAATGACAAAGAAGTATGACGTAATATAATAGTCGTTAAGAAACATAAATAAACGCGATAGCCGACTGGAAAGTAGAACGCTACAGGTATTGCTACATATTTAATTCTCATCTTGGGTAAATGTTTAATGCGCTTCTCAAACGAACTCATAGCGCTGTGTCGGGCGTTAGGTGTTAATTGGATGCTCAAGAATTATGGTCTTGTGTCAGATTACGCTAAATGTATACACGTCCAACTATGGCATTCCTTTGTGATTCGCCCACGAAAAGATTTCACGTTTATATTTATCCTTTCTTTGTTTTAAGTACTTGTTTTATTTATACTTATTTATCCACCTCTGTGATAATAAATTCTGAGCAGTCCGTCTAAAAGACGAAGAAAAGCGACTAACAATCATCTAAGGCCTTTATAGAAAACAATTTCAGATGAACAGAAAAATGAACTTTAACAATAGCGGGAATGTGCTGGTAGTCATCTAAGCCGTTTCAATATAAACCCACAGTCGCTTCCTTATGCCCAGCCTCTTTTAACCTACGCGTAGGCCACATCTAACCTACGCTTAGGCCATATCTAAATTATGCTTAGGCCACATCCTATCTACGCTTAGGCCGAATCTAATCTAGACGTAGGCCACATCTAAGCTACGCTTAGAAAATCATCCCAGAAAATGATTAGATGAAATTGATTCCCCGTATCTTCTCTGTAAACGGAATATTTTTAAATGCAGGAGATCGATTCAATTTTTATTGAAACGGGACATCGATTAATTTTCCCTTGTTCCTTCTTTTAAGAGCATTTTAATTAAAAAAATATCTATAGCATATCTGACATGATGACATTTGAGAACTTGCTGGTGTCTGGTGTAAGCTTTGCCATTAGATCAGGATAGGACCAATGACTGCTGATGTTGACGGCGCCACACCACTTCTTTATTGGATTCAAAATATTTGAACTTACAACAAATACTTGAACTGAACTGACGAAGTTGAACAAACTTCGCCTTCGTTTCTGGTGCTTAATTACATATGTTTCGCATCACAACGATCTCAATTCAATTATACATAAATAGAACAACTAATTAAGCTTATTGATCCACATAAAACGTACAAATAATTTGCTTGGTTATTTTTAATGAAAATATCGATTATATTTATTACAACTTAATAATTCATGGCCTAATAACAATAAACAAATTTTCTTTGCGGTATAAGATGATATTTTCCTAGTAGTTCGCGAATTAATTATTTAGCAGTATATTTATACAATAAGACGTTTACTTTAAATTCAGCTGTCAAGTCACGATTGTTTTTCTCAACATTTCTATATATAATTTGATCTCTATTAAGTCAATATATTTAAAACGGCAATCAAATTTTATACAGTTACAAATGATATTGTGATAAAAATCAAACAAATGTCGTAGCCGATGATATTATTTGATATTTAAGTTCCTAAAATATCTGGCTCAACCCGCCTTTTTTCTGGGAATATATATATATATATATATATATATATATATATATATATATATATATATATATATATATATATATATATATATATATATATATATATATATATATATATATGCTTAGAACGTATGCATTCTGACAATGAGACCAGGGTTCTAATCTTAGCATGTTCTATTTGTCAGAAAGGATTTTTTTTTTGTTATCGATTTGGAAAATACATGAAAACCATATAACGGGTTCACCCAAGACTTGAGAGTGAAATTGGGTAGACGGGGCCCTTGGGTAATCTCGAGAGAGCGTGCTGGCCTTGTTCAAATTGTTGATGACGCTAAATAACACGCTCTTTCCCAAAAAACTGTAACTTAGGTCTTCTTAGCATAGTTGCAGTAAAAACGACAGGTGGGCTTTGTGGGTGCTGAATAAACACAAATGCTCCTAAGCAAGCGTCTGCAATAGGGATTGGCTAGCCGCCCTAGTAGACAGAAATAGGAGTGGCCAATTACACACACACATATATATATATATATATATATATATATATATATATATATATATATATATATATATATTAATGATAGAAATTTAGGTGTAGGCTAGACGAAAAACTTTATTCAACTAAGAATACAAGTTTCACGTATAATGTTCTTTAGAATTCCTGGAAACAGGAACAGGTCTCTCAAAGAGGAGAATAACAAAATGCTTGATTATTCATAATATATATATATATATATATATATATATATATATATATATATATATATATATATATATAAATATAGAAAAAGTTTTAAAAAAAAAAATAATTTTTTTATGAAAGTATTTATTTATTTATATATATATTTGATATTTCAAATTGTCCTCAATGTTTCATCAGAAATAACTGTTTGTTGCAAATAAATTAAAAATTACTGTTTGTTAATTTATTTGTAACAAACAGTTATAACAATGGAAAATTGAAACAATTTGAAAATAATATATATATATATATAAATAAATAAATATCAAAAAATAAAATATCATTTTTTAATTTTAAACTTTTTTTCATATATATATATATATAATAAATATATATATATATATATATATATATATATATATATATATAATACGTCAAATGGTATTATAATAGTTTATATTTGAAATAGACACCCCATTTTTTATTTAATAAATAATATATATTATTACATGTTTATCCGCCTGCGCATTCGAGAAATCTGACTAAATAATATGTGTTTTCCGGCAAAGATCGGATCTTTTGTCTCGTTTTTTTATGGGAAACCACTGTACTATGAGGCGTGATTTACCATTGACCACGTTAGAGCATCCCACCTAGAAAGATATTATTTTTTCCCTTTCTATGGAAAGCACATGCTCTTCGCACTGATTATTTTATTCTAAAGAACACATATCTCCTAAGCTTTGGAGCACATCGACTTAGTGCGACGTTTAGCACGCCGGCCTCGTTAAAACAATTACGACTGGGCGATGGAGAGTGTGAAAGAAATCAGAATGAAAAGTGATCTGTAATAGAATGAGCTCGAAATGCAATTTTCAGGTAGGGAACACTAGAATCAAGCAGACGCGGAATTTTAAATATCTAGGAAGCGTTCAAACAGGGGGCGGTACATGCGACGTATTGGGATGGCCAAGGACGCATTCCAAAAGCTGGGTAGAATATTGGGAGACAGGGGAATTTCATTGGTAACGAGGAAAAGAACATTGAGCTGTTACGGGACATCTGCCCTTCATTACAGCAGATAATTTTGAACGATTTCCTCAAAGATAAAGAGACTCGAGGTGACGTAGGTTTGGTTCTACAGAAGGATGTTAAGGATATCATGGACTTAGTGTGTGAGAATCGTTGAAGTCTTAGAGCGGATGTAAACAAGGAGGAGGCTTGTACTTAACATCAGGAAGAAGTCGCTGAAGTTTCTGGGACACATAATGAGGTAAGGGGGCGTGGAGAATCTGATACTCATGTGTCGAATAGAGGGAAAGGGAGACAAGGGTAAACAACGCATGACGTACCTAGCAGCCTGAAGTAAATGTATGACAGAATGTGGTTTGCGAGAGGCAGCAGATGGAAGGAACTTGTTGAGAGCTGCAAGAGAAAGAGGGAGTTAGAGAGCCATAATCGGCAACATCCTGAAAGGACACGGCTTATACAAAGAAAGTGAGTTTCATCCTTAGTAGGTGACCCATAATTTCGGCCTTAAAAATCCCCATATTTGCTACGTTTCTCAACCGCAACATAAGCAAAGCAATTTTCTGAAGAATTAATCGATTTATTTTTAAACGGACATTTTTTATTGATTTACCCGTGATTAGAGTTATTTCGTCCCAATTTTTATTTATTAATGTTGTGAGACCTTAACATACCTACAACATGGACTCTTCAAGGACTATATAAAGTATGCGATATAACACTCTAAGAGAAGAGGAGGAAAGAGAGATAGAGAGAGAGCATTCTAATACCGTAGTATCAGCCGCGTCCGACGACCAATATTGGACACTAGCACATAGTAAGCTCCGCTTACACTTACACTATCTTTGTAACCATTTTGTTTAATATATCTTTCTTACCTCTAATCCGTGTTCCATGTTTTACTTCCGTGGTCCCAACTTTGGGTCCACATCAGTGGCGACGAAGAATTCGAGAAACGCACTCACGCCGAAACCTCAATACCTTACCAGTCCCACATCAAGTGGCGACGAAGAATTCGGGAAACGCATTCACGTCGAAAACCTCAATACCTTACCAGTCCCACATCAGTAGCGACAGAAAGAGTCGAGAATTTCGTTCTCACCATATCAATAGAGTACTTGAAAAATACACAGAAACTCCACGCGTTACCACAGCAATGTTGAACGAGAAATTAAGCTGGTATTACTACATCAGCGATCTAAACGCAACACCCAGCGTCTACATATAAAAAAATAAAATATTCCGATACTAAACATCTGTGACGAACTAGCGATTCGACATCTACGGAATATTAAAGTCTGTCCAAATAACATAACGAGAACGATTTCTTACACACCCACACACAGAAAAAAAACCGTTTGTTCATAAAACAAACTGACAACACAAGAGCCGAAGTACTACTTACGACTCTAGTTTTCGAAAAAACTATCTAAAATTTTTTTTAGGTAACTGAGTTGAATCTCGTGTATAGAATTATTCTCCTCTCAAATTCACTGAGGCGAGTTTTCTTTTTTTTGTACCTCTATAAAAAGTGTGGTGAAAATTTATACAATTCCGTTAAAATTAACGGAACCACGGAATCTCGAAAAGCTAAACACATAATTAGTTTAGTTTAACTAATTGTGTCCATATTTTTTATTTTTGTAAAAAAAAAAAAATCTATCAAGATTTTTTTGTGTACTTCAAAGCAACAAAAAAATCGCTGTCATTTTTGTTTATCTAAATATGGAATATTTTCAAAAAGTAATTGCCCAAATGCTAAAAAGTACATTTGGATCAGCAACAAAAATCAGAAGAAAGACAACAACAACTATTTTTGGAATTACGCAAACAACAAAATGGAATTCCAACAAATTACGCTTCAGAATGCTGAACTACAACAGAAACAACTTAAAAGAATTACTCGTAAATGCATTAAAAGGCTCAAACTCTGAAAAAGATACAATATTCTCCCAGAGTACCATCTACAATTCAATGGAAACCTTTGAATACGTACCAGAGAACGACAAAACGTTCGAGGCATTTTACAGGCGCTACGAAGATATTTTCAACGTAGACTGTGAACAATGGCCCAGTAAAAAAAGGTACGTCTACTATTGAGAAAACTGGGAACTACAGAACATAGTAGGTTCGTAGACTTCACACTACCCAAGAAAACCATAGACTTGGATTTTTCAGAGACTATTAAGCTCCTATCGGAACTATTCGGGCCTTACACAACCTTGTCCCACAAACGCTGGAAATGTCTGAACACAGTCAAAGACAACCAGCAAGATTTTCTAACGTTTGCAGCATCGGTAAACAAGCTCTGTAATGATTTTAAACGAGCCGAACTGACTGCCGATGATTTCAAGTGCTTAATTTTCGCACAAGGCCTAGTATCAGCAGAAGACGACGAAGTCAGACGACGGGTTCTGACCAAGCGTCAGAAGGAACAAGGATTGACTCTCCAAAAACTGGCAGAGGACTGTCAAAGTGTAATATCTGTAAAGTGTGACTCAAACACTATCGAGGAATCAGGTGTGGATCAGATTAATAAAATCAGAAGCATGTCTACCTCCTATTCCCGTCAAAAAGCAAAACTCATGTCCTAAATTCCGAAGTAACCAAAACCCAAATTGGTTAAAGAAACCGCCATGACCATGTTACCATTGTAGTAAATGGCATTGGATGAAATTCTGTCCAGTTAAGAACAAAAAATATTGCAAAAATTGCAATAAAAATGGGCATACTTTATCTTCGTGCTGGTACGCCAACAGAACGAGAAAACCCAAAAATAAAATTAGGCAAGCTCAATCTGACAATATTGTCGATAGGAATTTAAGGAAATATGTAACTGTGGATATTTTCAATAATTTCATTAAATTACAGCTTGACTCGGGTTCGGATCTTTCAACTATTAACTGGCTTACTTGGCGAAAATTGAACAAGCCGACCTTATTAAAAACGGATAAAACAGCAAAATCCGTAACTAGCGAAAAGATTAACATTTTAGACGAGGTAATACTTACAGTAACACTAAATGGAGTTACCAAAAAGCTCAAAGCCTACGTATTGAAAACTTCAGATAACTTATTTGGAACAGATTGGATAGAAAATTCAATCTTTGGGATTGCCCAATAAGTACATTTTGTCGCAAGATACAAAGTACAACGTCCAGTTTGGTAAATCTCAAAAAGGAACTCAAACAACAATTTCCCCAGGTTTTTTTCTGGCGGCCTTGGGAAATGTACTAAAATGAAAGCTAAGTTCAAGGTGAAGGGCGGTGCACAACCGGTATTCAAAAACAAAAGGAATGTCCGTTTCGCTGCTCTAGAGCAAATCAACAAAGAGTTAGATAGACTCGAACAAGCAGGTATTCTGTCAAAAACAGATTTCAGCGAGTGGGCAGCACCTACGGTCTACGTAAAAAAGAAGTCCAACCAAATACAATTATGCGCAGATTTTTCCATAGGGTTAAACGATGCC
Source organism: Acanthosepion pharaonis (assembly GCA_903632075.3). Classification (NCBI taxonomy): domain Eukaryota; kingdom Metazoa; phylum Mollusca; class Cephalopoda; order Sepiida; family Sepiidae; genus Acanthosepion; species Acanthosepion pharaonis. Next base: position 849,154 of record CAHIKZ030005124.1, read on the forward strand.
TTGCCAGATCACTACTATCCTCTCCCACGCCTTGAAGAAATTTTCAATAAACTCAATGGTGGAAATTCTTTTTCTAAAATGGACCTCTCGGACGCATACCTTCAGATAGAGGTGGAAGAAGAAAGTTCCAAATTGCTCTGCATAAACACCCATAGAGGGTTGTACAAATGCAACAAACTGGCTTTTGGAGTAAAGGTTGCGCCTGCAATTTTTCAGCAGGTCATGGACGCCATGCTGGGCGACCTTGACTACGCAACAGCCTATTTGGATGATATACTGATTACCAGTAAAACTACGGCAGAGCACCGGAACCATATAATAAACGTATTCGAAAAGATACAAGAAAACAGGTTTACGGTTAAAGAGGAAAAGTGTGACCTTTTCTTACCAGAGATTAAATACTTAGGTCACATCATAAATAAAGACGGTCGTCGGCCGGATCCAGAAAGAGCCAACGCGATCAGAAACATGCCGGCCCCAGATAACGTTCAAGCGTTACAAAGCTTCCTCGGACTAGCTAATTTTTACCAAGGGTTCATTAAGAACATGCAAAATTTGGGAGGGCCTCTCAACCAACTTTTGAAAAAGGACAAACCATGGTCATGAACCCCGGAATGCCAAGACGCATTCGAGAAGATCAAGAAAACTCTTACCTCGGACCTCTCCCTCACCCATTACGACTTGACATCATAGTCGCAAGTGATGCAAGCTCGTACGGCATTGGTGCTTGCATTTTACATAAATTGCCAGATGGTTCGCGAAAAGCTGTGGCTCACGCATCAAGATCTCTACTTCAAGCTGAGAAACAATATTCCCAAATAGAGAAAGAGGCTCTAGGGATAATATTCGCTGTGACAAAGTTTCACAGATACCTACATGGAAGACGGTTCATACTACAGACGGACTATAAACCTCTAATTACAATCTTTGGTTCTAAAAAAAGGTCTGTCAGTCTATAATGCAAATAGACTACTTCGTTGGGGGACGATTCTCTTAAACTACAATTTCAAGATAGAGTTCCTAACATCCAAAAATATTTGCCATGCAGACAGTTTATGTCTTTGAAGACTTCATAATTGCTACTCTAAAGACAAATTGTGAAATCAAAAACATGATCACGAGTACCATAAGAGAGCTCCCAGTTACTTTGGCTGACATAAACAGGGAGTCTGGAGAGGATGAATTCATTCAATCCATAAAAAGCAAAATTCGCAATAAAGACCCCAATGTGCCTGAAGTTTTCTCCCTCTGCGATGATGTCCTACTATACAATGACCGCGTAGTGATTCCAAACAGCCTACAAAGAAAAATCCTCAGCGATTTTCACATGGGACAGCCGCAGAAGACCCGTACGAAAAGCCTCATGTGCTACTATGTTTATTGGCCAAACATGGACAAGGACATAGCAGACATGGTAGAATCATGCAAAGGATGCGCGCTTGCAGCAAAAGCTCCAACCACGACGTGCAAACCATGGCCAAACACTGACCATCCATGGCAAAGAATTCATGTCGATTTTGCAGGGCCTATAGACAACATGTACTACCTCATTGCTGCGGATAGCCACTCAAAATGGCCTGAGGTCCTACAATGCAAAAGACCAACCACAAACTGCACGATTGGATTTCTACACGAGCTATTCGCGCGTTTTGGCGTGGTAGATTGTGTAGTTACTGATAATGGCACTCAATTCACATCAAGTAAATTTATAGACTTCTGCAAGTCATATCAGGTGGACCACATTAAAACGACTCAGTACCACACTAGGTCAAATGGCCAGGCCGAAAGTTTCGTGGACACTCGAAAAAATGCTTCAAAAAAGGCACTAGGCACACCGACAGATAGAGCATTGCAACAGTTTCTGCAGGTGTATCGGATAAGCCCTTATCCGAACACGTCTATGAGAAACTCGCCTGCAGAAACAATATTCGCAAGGAAAATCAAGTCTGTCTTCGACAAACTTATTCCACAGCAAGCAAAGTAAAAAAAAAAAAAAAAACTGTATCGCCTCATAAGAAATATTTCAATCCGGGCTATAGAGTCTTTTTCAAGGCTTACAAAAACAACATAACATTCTGGGAAGTAGGCACCATAAAACAAAGAATTGGCGAACTGGTTCATACTGTCCAAGGACCGAAAAACACTCACAAACGCCATTGGAACCAGCTCAGAAAATGCCGTTTGAAAGAATCGGAGGAATCACTACAAAATAGCTGTGAAGAGCCGATCCACGTAATTATCGATCACTTCGATCTCGACATGCCCCAAGTCTCTCCTGAAGTGCGACGCTCAGGAAGGAAAAGGAAATTTACTCAACCGCTCGACGTAAATCCCGAGAGAAAAATGTATAACCAGTTTTGGGTTTTTTTTTCTCCTTTTCAAAAAAAAAAACTCTTGGAAGGGGGGGGGTGAGACCGTAACATACCTACAACATGGACTCTTCCAGGACTATATAAAGTATGCGATATAATACTCTAGGAGAAGAGGAGGAAAGAGAGAGAGAGTATTCTAATACCGTAGTATCAGCCGCGTACGACTAACAATATTGGACTCTAGCATATAGTAAGCTCCGCTTACACTTACACTAACTTTGTAACCTTTTTGTTTAATATATCTTTCTCACCTCTAATCCGTTTTCCGTTTTTTCATTCCGTGGTCCCAACTTTGGGTCCACATCAATTAAGTACTCTGTATTATGTCTATCGGACTGCGTTTTAGAGTAAACTGAATAAACAAATGTGTTATCTAGTAAGGATCGAATCTGTTTTCACCTTTGTCAGAAAATCCAGTGTGCTTTACCGCTCGGCTACAAAGAACGTCACATTCAGTAAAGCAAACGGAAGTGTCGGGTGAATGGTGTAGATTGAAGACAACTGCCATGTTGTTTTTGGAAACAAAATCTAATAACATAATACCGTAGTAGTCTCAAGTGAGCAGACATTTTGTCGATGGATCAAATACCTGTAACTCCATATTTGTAGTTTTCCTCGCAGCATATAATGAAACCTTTTGATAAAGTAATCAGACTGTGGAGAGAAACTGTTCGTGGAAGATCGAATTCCAATCAAAATAAAAGAACACAGAGTTGAAGTTGAATCCAAACCGATGTACAATATTTGTTTTTAGGCAATTTCATATCTTCCACCGACTTGGTATTTCTTCCGTTTGCTTTTCCCTGCTTGCAATATCGAATTTGTTCTCATTAATTATAGCAATTTAAAAAAAAAAATTACATGATTCTCTGTATGAAAAAAACAAAAAACAAAAAAAAACAAGTATGTTATTGAAACGAGTTTGTTTTCAAAACTAATCTTAATATTCGTGAGCTATGGCACTCCACAAAAAGCAATTTTCCCATCGATGGGAAACGGTGACGATTTTATAAGCGGAGCTTAAATGTGGCACATGGTCGAAAATATGGAGATCTTAGGGAGGATCGAACTCAGTATTCACTCATAACTGTTCTAGCGAGACAAGAATCCTTGTCATTACTCTACGTCGAAATTCCCGGAATTAGTTCCTCAGCGATTTGATGACAGTAACGTTAATATGTCAAGAATTTAATTTCAACTTGTCGAAGCTCGACAAAAACCAGTTTGGTTTGAAAGTTATACAGCACCGAGTTCAACATATGAGTCACCCTCGTAAACTTGTGTTCGACATAATTACCTAAAATCTTGTTGCAAAAACGTAAGCAAACCGTTGTTTATTCAGCAAAAAAAAAAAAAACCTGACGTGCATTCTTCATACGTTTTTGTTCTTTCTGTTAGTCATCGAAAAATGTGTTAAATATCTTGGATTAGCGAAATTTACAAATGTCTGGAAGCAAACCATTCTCTAGAGTAATATACTGCGCTGTCGACCTGCTCTGAATGGTTTATCGACTTGTGACATTTCGATCAAATGTGCGGTTACGTTCAACTTTCATTCTTATATTCTTCCTGGGATGTAAGCTTCATGTGTTCATATGCGAACATGCATGCACTACAATAGATGCTATATTTAGTGGGTAAACATGAGTAAATGTGCTTCCGTAGACATCGATTTTGCTTATACAGTAAAATGAATGTTTACTGGCCTAGATATGAAAAGTCTTAATGAATAACGTCTGCCTCTTAGTCGAAATAGAAATTGTATTCCGTTTATACATCAGGGAAATCGGATTTCAAATAAGCGCTTACTGATACAATACGTCATTCCGGCAACGCAGCTGTCATTTCACTGTCTTATGCGTAACTTATATAGCCGCCTTTCAATATCTATGTTTGCGAATCTATTTTGTTTCGTAAAGTCTACGCAGTAAAAGCCCCTGGAGCTACTCAAGGTAGAAGCTTACGGCATTGTGTTTTATGAACACAAAATAACAAGTGTTTTATAGACCACTAGTTGAGTTGGTTTCATAGCGTCTTCTCTTCGCCGCCGATCACTTGTTGATTTGGTTTCTGAAGACTCCAACAGAGATAATTTTAAATTAAATACTTCATTAACGTCGACATGTACTAACTATGTACTAACTATCCGGTGGGGGTCGTTCCCTTCACTGGGGAGCAGTTTCAGACACGAAAGCGAACACACCTACATTGCTTAGAGTTTAAGACCCAACTCCCTGAAAAGCCTTTCTCTATCTATCATTCTCACGCAAGCTCATCAAATCAAAATCAACTTCCTTATTACATCTTCCATCTGACCGTGAAGGTCAACCTCAGGAAGTCTGAGAAGAGATACACTTCCCCTAAAAATTAAGAGTCTGCTAAACTATTATTTAACGCAAGAAGTGAAGTTTAAAGTGGATATTTAGGAAAGATAACTGTTAATCCGAGACGTAAATAGCTCATGAATGCAGAGACACTGTCTCGGCTGTTTCACAAAGCAGCAATTCTTAGAAAGAAGCTGCCAGAATAGAAATTATTTCTCACTATTGTAATTGTCATGGGTCCTTACCTATAATTACAGAATGAACTCTTCCTAACACTATGTATACTACGCCTCTCAACAGAGAGGGTCGAATCAAGCCGAGCTTCTCGTCTTGACGGTCGAACTCTCTGCCTCTGAGCAGAGAGGAACTCGGACGAGGCTCCGCCGAAGGACAGAGTCTCGTTCAGGGAGGTTGAGCAACCCGATCCCGTTTATACGGGTTCTACAGGATTTTTTTAGTCGAGCCTACGGGCTCGGGAACCCACGTTAAACTCGGACATGGAACCCTCGTGGCGGGGTGACTAGATACCGATTCGAGTCGAGCTTCTCAGCTTGACGGTCGAACATTCTGCCTCTGAGCAGAGAGGAACCCGGACGAGGGTGGGGTGTTGCTATATACCGAATCGAATCGAGCCGATAGTAGTTTACTCCAAACCAGACTGACAATCATACTATCACCTTCCACATCTTGTATTATTATTTCGTGTAATATACCTTCGTTATTTCTACTTTCTTCGTGTTGTTCTTCCTTGGTCCTAACATGGAGCATAACAGTAATACTAAGAAAAGGGAATGATCCAAATTTATTTAGATGTCATAGAAGGTATCATTTATAGGGTGATGGGAATATAACCCGTCATAAAACATGTCATAGAAATAGCGACAGAAAGAGAAAGAACTTGTAGGGTAAAAAAAATCATTCCCTACAAAGGCAGCATAGATGCTTCTGAACTCCATCAAGACAGGTCTAGTGAGGACTGGGCAACTGCCATAGACCGTATTTTGTCTGGTCTGGAACTTGTGAAAATATAGCATGGGGAATCAGATACTTACTCTGGCGGTACAATGAAAAAAAGGGCTTCAAGCATCTTTATATCGCATATATTAGTTCTACTGGAGGTTTAGGGAGAAACAGACGTTGACGTCTAAGAGTCTGCACGAGAGAACACCCAACCAGCATTAGGGTCTGCTCGTTTTTGGTAATAATTAGCAGCATGGCCCGGCGTTGCCCGTGCTTGATTCAAAAATCGTACGACTAATACAGCAATCGCTATCAATTGACTTAAAATATTTTTGCCCTTCCTTGCCTTTAAAGGAGTGCCCTTTGCCATGCTGATGTTGCTACATGCCTTACTTCTTGCCTATCTCACACTGCGAATTTTTTCTATACTAAACATTAAATCTGTTACGAAAAAAGAACGAAACAAAATGAACACAAAACGATCAGCTTTAAAAAAGGACTCGTAACTGGAAAAACCGAATAAAAAAAGAATGTTAACAACAAATACTTTTTCACACCCAACCCAGTTCTGTGGAATCAGAATCAACGTTGAGTTTAAGCAAGCGAATGAGCCAATTAGAGTAAAGTGCCGTGTAGATTTAAATTTTTCCCACTTGTGACGAATGCAGCTATCGATTTATTGCATGTTTGCATGCTAGTTAACATTCGTGTCAGTCAGCTGTTGGCTCTCTCGCTAGCCAATAGAATCTTTCTACCTATTCGTGGCAGCCAGCTATAGGCCGCAAAATACATGAGAACTGCCGTAGAAGCATGAAAAAAATCGATTATTTCCACTATCAATGGGAGTTGGAAAATACAAAGTCGGTCTTGGCCTTCCCGCTAACTTGGAGTATGTGCATGTAAGTTCTGGTGCAAATCCGTCAAAAATTGCGGCCGTGCATTCGTTACACACACACACACACACACACACACACACACACACACACACACACACACACACACACACACACTCATATCCTACCTTTTAGAGATAAGAAATATCAAATTAAAACATAGAAATTAATTCTCTTGATAAAATCCAGAGACGGATCTGCAATATAATTATTCCCGATTTGGCATCTCGTCTGCAGTCACTTTCTCACAGATGCGCCGTCGCATCTCTCTGACATTTTTTAAAAATACTTTCATGTTAATTGCTCCGATGAGTTGCTTTCGTTGGTTCCCAGACATCGCGAATTCAAACGTCCTATGAAGCTGGCATCCCGCTCTCACCCTTTCACTGTTGAAACTGTTAAATGTAGCCGCCTCTTTTACTCCACTAGCTTCACGTCTCGCACCTCTCACCTGTGGAACTCTCTTCCCTATTCCAGTTTCCCTGATAACTATAATCTCCATCTATTCAAATATAACGTTAATCGACACCTCCAGTTGCCTTGATCTATCCACTATCCTTCTTTTCATCCTTTTCCTTATCATTCCTACCTGCTCTCGCTCCGAATCCTCTATAAACCCCTTGCGTGCTAGTGGCTCTCCACCTTGCTAGTGGTGAAGTGCTTAAGAAAAAAGTTAACGATTAACATATATACTAAAAAACGAAACTGGAGACAAGAGAAATTGCTGAAAATTCCACTGAAGAATCACGTAAGGATGGAACAAGTCTTAAGGAAAATGGAAATCAAAAGAACTCTTACATTCAGAATCAGAAAGGGACATTTGGAACTTCATGGACAAATCATCAGAAGGAGGTATTTGACAATTTGCCACTCTCAGGATGTTAAGCAACTGATACAAGTCCTATTAATTAATCTATAGCTGTAGGCTAGAATAGGCGGATCTATATCTTTCCGGAGAATATTTCCGCGAAAAGAAAATATAAGGAAACCGACTGGAATTGAAACTCGGATCTCCGATTTCAAATTCCGTTACCCATTATCCCACCCGCATATCCATGCTTACAGTACAGCGGTCATTCATCTACAGTTTTTACCCACCCTTAATTACAGCAATTTTGGTTTGTTTAATAACGTAACTGCTTTTGTTTTTAAGAAAATACCGTGTTAGTACCAAGCTACACTCATCTATGAACGATAGTTGACTTTTATTTTGCAATGAAAGTTCGCGAAAGTAAGGAAATTGGTGAATTTCAACGAGGGCAAATAATAGGATGGCATCAGTGTGGCAAGTCAAGGAGAGAAATTACTAGGTTTTTCCAGGTTAATCATTAAACGGTTAATAATATTGTCAAAAAATTTAATGAAGAAGGCCATTGTCGCGTGGACCAAAGTTCAGGAAGACCAAGTATCGTGTCTGAGTGAATGAAAAGGACGCTGAATAGGGAAGTCATCAAAAACTGTAGTCAGAGCGTCAAAGATGTCGCCAACAGCATGGAAATATCGCCATATGCGATGAGAAAGACTCTGAAAGAACTAGGCTATCAAAGAAGAGTTGCAAGAAAGAAGCCCTTGATTTCAGAGCCTGATTGGAACAGGCGCATGGATTGGGTGAAAGAATTCGAGAGCAAAGATTATGAATTTGCCATTCTGTAATTTGGACAGATGAAAGAAAATTCTGCCAGTATATCGAGGTTTATTTTTGGAGATATCAGAATGAGAATTAGAATGTCTGCAGGTAACCGTGAAACATGGAGGGATCGGAATAATGGTGTGGGGCGCTGTCTGGTTTGGAGGGAAATCTGAGCTGATTCATGTTGATAAGTGGTTTAATGGTCCAAAATGTTGTCAAATATTATAGAAAAGAACTACTCGCACTATTTGAAACAAATCAGATTAAAAACAATGTCTACCTTTATTAAGAAGATGGAGCGACATATCATACGAGTAAAGTAGCAAAAGCCTAGAGTGAATCGCAAGGAATCAAGTCACTGTCATGGGTAGACTAAAGTACTGATATAATCTAATAGAGCACGTTTGGGAGCACCTTCACCAAAAACCTCGAAAACCTCGAGAGCGTGCAACCAAAATCACGTCAGTGGCAACCCTTAAAGAAACATTACTAAAGGATTAGATCAGACGATTGTTGATAATTTGATCAAATCCATAGAAAATCGAATACGAACACTGAAACTAGCAAATGAAAGACCTACTCAATACTAGTTCCAAATAATGTTTATTTATGTCGAGTAGGAATTACGTAATTAAATTTTGAAATTGGATGTAGTTTATTTCTCCTGGCTAAAAAATTTTTCTTCGGCCACGGTATCTAATGACTAGGCGAGACGTTGCTTAACTACGGTGGTAATACCACAATCGTATCAAGTCAAATCGAAGGCAAATATACAGAGCTAGGTAGCAAACCTGACGAACATGTGCGAATGAATATCTGTATGCGGCGAAAGATAAGATAAAATACAAAACATACTATGTGCACCAAAGGATAGAAAAAAACATGATCACCTACATCCTGAAGAGAGATGTTTCTTAGGAAATCAAGAAAAATGTAATAGATTTTTGATTGATCTATTTTTAAGGCTTATAAACCTTCTGCATGTTATTTGAAAGCAGAACACTTTGAGAGATGTTTACAGTTAATAGATTGTAAGAAGGTATTGAAGCTAATAATAAACATTTTCTAACACAAGTTCATCTAATTAAACCATATCTGTGGGTAGAAGAGGAAGCTATATTCCATCCCCAAGAATATTTCTGGAAAAATGAATATATGGAACCCGACTGAAATTGGAACTCGGCTCTCCGATTTAAAGTTTTGTTATTCATTATCCCACCCGCACTTCCAGATTTAAAGCATTTGAGATTAGCAGCGTTCATTTTTCTAGATAATGACAAGGTTAGACTGTGTTTCAACGTGATATAGACGTAAGTCAAAGTAATGTTTAGGGTGGAAATCTTAAAATGTTATAAATAAAACCATTTCTGAAGACATTCTTCTTCTGGATGTTAGAAGATACGGTTCTTTTGATTGGTAGAAAATGCGATACTTTTTATTGCTAGAAGATATTCTTCTGATTTGGTAGAAAATACGATTGTTCTGATTGTTAGAACAAACGCTTGATCTGATTGGTGGAATACACGCGTTTTCTGATTGTTAAATGATACGCTTATTCTCATTGGTAGAAGATACGCTTATTCTGATTAGTAGAAAGTACGCTTGGTAGAAGATATGCTTCTTCTGTTTTGATAGATGATACGATTCTTCTGATTGGTAGTAAATACGCTTCTACAAATTGGTAGAAAATATGCTTTTTATCTAATTGGTAGAAGATACGATTCTTCTGATTATTAGAAGATACGCTTCTTCTGATTATTAGAATATACGCTTCTTCTGGTTGTTAGAAAATATGCTTCTTCAGATTGGTAGAAGATACACGACTTTTAATTGGTAAAATATATGATCCTTCTAATTGGTAGAAGATACACGACTTTTAATTGGTAAAAAATATGATCCTTCTAATTGGTAGAAGATACGCTTCTTATGAGTGGTAGAAGATAAATTCCATTTGGTTGAAGTTACACTTCTCCTGATTGGTAGAATATATGCTTCTTCTGATTGGTAGAACATATATTTCTGATTGGTAGAATATATGCTTCTTCTGATTGGTAGAAAATATATTTCTGATTGGTAGAATATATGCTTCTTCTGATTGGAAGATGTGCTTCTTCTCATTGGCAGCAGATACACTTCGGACATGTTTCTTCTGATTGGTAGATGTTGGTGCGTAACTAATGGAATATGTAGATCAGTTTTCTGAACATAGCGATGAACGTCTGATAAAACCGTCAAGTCTTTTTGTTGATCAAGAAACTTATATGGCTTTGATCATCTCTTTTTCAAATATAGCGCAGATTTTATTTGTGTGTCCTGCAGGAAATACAACAGAAAAGTATACTTCTACTAAAATATATCTTTATGGGAACCTAGCCTAATCCTAAGAAATATCTCCTCAAATCTTCGGATATTTCAATTCTAAAAGACGATGCCATTACTATATCTCAGTTCTCTATCGAGCATGCGCACGAGAACACAAGCAAGCATGCGCACACACTTAACAAACTCAGTAATTTCCAACACATACTGTGTGAGCATTTGCACTTTCAGAATATTTGGCTATATTCTTAATTCAGACCCATTTATTAACTGCATGTTCGGGACTTAGATAAACATACTGTCTTCTCAGCTTGTTGGAAATTAATGGCAACCGCACTCTACTAAAGAGAACAAACTACAAACCATTTATGACATGGAATGATATACGCTTAAGTGAAGACGACATACTCCCTTCCACCATTAGTTCTCTTTTGAACTCCCAATCATTTGCTCCTGCCGATCGTAATGGAGAATCTGCATTGTCATTGTTGAATTAATTCATGCCCTCTATTAAGGACCGTCAGTCTATTGTGCGGAGAGATTTGCTAGAAGGTGAGTAGCATGGAGTTTGAAACAGATAAATGCTTACTATTGTGATGATTCCTTTGTTAGTTTTAAGTAGAATTCTTTTGTTCGTGCCGTAAATGCGTTAACGTAAATCCAACATACGCTTGGCTGTGATCTCTGACGTTTGATAAGCAATGACACGTTCGCTGCATATCTTCCATCTTATAGCCAGTCTTTTCTTTCGCAACGTTTCTCGTTTTGTATCGCATTAAAACACTTTAATTCACTTTATGCTGAACTCTCGGCTTCCTCCTTTCTTTCATTTTGTCTACTTTCGATTTTGTCTTTCGTTTTATGGTTGATCTCGCGTTTTTCTATTTTCTTTTACTTTGTTTCTCCAATTCTATTCGATAGTGTTCAAAGTTTCATATATTTGTTCTTCTGAGCCTTTCTTGTTTGTCTCTTTTTCCTTTTTCCTTTTACATTTTTCTTTCTTTCTTTCTTTCTTTCTTTCTTATATGACTGTTGAAACTTGACTAATGCATGGAATAATAATGCAACACAAAATGAACTTGAAACAAGAAAGTGTACACAATATTTACATATAGTCTTTTGTATATTCCTGGTAAGACCGTTCCTGGAGAATGTGTTGACTGAGTCGCGGTTGGGCAGAGTCTCTGGTTGAATCTCTTGATTCCTTCCTCTCTTCCCGGTACCAACCATATTTATATGGTCGGTACTCCACTATGCAAATTAGGTAAATCCTACCACAACAATGACCGAAGCTATATCTTTCTGTTTTTCTCAGCTTTTCTCTTGTTTTCGTTTTTCTTCATAGAATTCTCTTTCTTAGCTTTTTTCTATTTGCTTTTTGTTTTCCCCAAGTCAGTTTTTTCCTTCTTTCGTTTTCTTTTTGTGTTTTCTTTATTTCTTTCTCATAGAATTTTCCTTCTTAGTATTTTCTGTATTTACTTTTATCTATTTTCTGTTGTTACATTCTTCCGTTTTATTTTTGTGCTGTAATTCCTTTCATTCACTTTTCTTTCTTTCTTTCTTTCTTTTTTACTTTCTTTCTTTCTTCTTCAGATAATGTTCCTTCTATGCTTACTACATTTTTTCTATTTGCTTTTTTCTATTCGTCAATTGATTCTTTCTTTCATTTTCTTTTTTGCGTCCTAATTTCTTTCTTTCTTGAGTTGGTCCATTCATTAGGAGGGTTAACAATTGTTTCTACCGTCCTAGGCATGACGATAAACTACATCCGGCAACAAGGTCACTGATCAGCTGGTTTTGAGGTGCATGGAAATAATGTTCCTTCTATGCTTACTACATTTTCTCTATTTGCTTTTTTCTATTCGTCAATTGATTCTTTCTTTCGTTTTATTTTTTGCGTCCTAATTTCTTTCTTTCTTGAGTTGGTCCATTCATTAGGAGGGTTAAAAATTGTTTCTACCGTCTTAGGCATGACGATAAACTACGCCCGGCAACAAGGTCACTTATGAGGAGGTTTTGAGGTGCATTGAACCACCTCGTAATTGATGTTGTTCCAACGTTCACCCTAACCCGGAAGGATAGCACCTGTTATAGTCGCAGCTTGGGGCAAACAGTTAACCCCCAAATTAGGTTAAATCATTATGAAAACGTAAAAATAGGTTTTTATAATAAAAATAACAGCAATACATTTTTGAGAAAAGATGTATTATTCGCAATTACCAGGTATATATTTTTGAAAAAATTATTACCTGCAATACATTTAAATAAAATTATTACCAGCAATAAATCTTTGAAGAAAAAAAAATATTGCCATCAATCCATTAAAAAAAATTATTAACAGGATTACGTTTTTGAAAATAAACGTTATTATGAGTAAAATATAAACCAAATGGGAATGCCAATAAAATCTTTTTCTCTATAAATTGTATATCTGAAGACAATACATTAATGAAAGCAGACAGTCGACAAAAAAACCTCTTTACCAAAATACGTCAATGAAACCTGATTTACAAACAGATGTCTTACAAAAAATATATATTCTATCCATACAAATTTATCGCAAAAACCTTGTCGGAATTAAATAAGCCATTGAGATTGGTATTCCCTAAAGCGAAACAAACCAAATCAATCCTGCTTTTACTTTAACTGCATCGTTATAGAAATAAAATATTAACTAGTATGAACCTACTTTACATTTGAAATATATTTTTCATTTCATGCTTACCTATGTTACAATATATCATTACTAGCTTACTATTTCATTTATTATCCGTTCTTACTAATTCGAACTTAATCTATATGGGATACATCAGTCTTTAAAAAATAAAAGAGATGAATATATTTTTAAAATACAATTTCTCTAATGGCAGTTTATCCTGAAGAAACTCCTCTCAGATGAAAAACAATTAGAGCAATGTTTCTAAAAAAGGATTCTGAGAATATCATAGCTGTTTCGGAAAATGGAACGAAAAAAAAAAGTTTATATTTAGAATCAGAAAACAAAGAGGTAGAATTTGTAGGAAATATAATGAGGAAAGACAGCTTGAAGAATTTGAAACTCACAGGACATACTAAAGGAAAAGGAGACAGATGAAAACAGCGGCTAAGCTACTTGTAAATGGATGGTAGAATAAGACATGGGAGTAACGGGGAAAAGGCAAACATTAGTACAATAAAATAGAAAGTTGTTGATCCTGATTGCCACATCCTGAAGAGAAACAATATACAGAAGAACAATTGAACAATTGAAGGAAAGATCAAAGTATCATTTACATGACGTGAATAAGGATTTTTATCATTTATAGAAATTTTAAATGGAATTATTTTTATTTACGCTTGTTCATCAGAGAAACATGTCAAAATAGATTTTTTTTTCCCCCTCAAATTGACGATATTCAGTCACCCACCCACTACGAGGGCGTCATGTGGCACATTTTAACGTGGGATCGCCGAACACGTGGGCTCGGCCAAAAATATGCCCATTGAACCCGTATAAACAGGTTCAGGGTCGGTTTACCTCCCCGAAAGAGAATCTGCCCCTCGGCGTAGCCTCGTTTGAGTTCCTCCGCGCCGAAAGGCAGAGAGTTCAAACGAACAGTCGGTTCAGAAGTGAACGACTGACTCCCTCAAATTGACTTATGTATTAAGTATTTTTCATATATATATATATATATATACTCGCATAACATGCAACATTTAAAGACTTAATTTTGAAGCTAATTTAACTGCAGTAAATGTATATATTGTTTTGTCAACGACTTATCCAGGGCTAACAGTTCATACGATAATTTTATATGTCGTGTATGATGCTACACTCCTTAAAATTAGCTTCAGATTTAACTCTTGAAATCTCGCATGATACGCGATTATATAGGGTAGCTATTTTTGTATAGTTCACTTATGAATAAATATCTAATTTTTGATTACGAGCATATACGGAAGGTCTTCGACTAACGACAGAGTCCCTTTCCTACGATGCGTCATAACGCGATTTTCTGTGTAATATGGAAAGTGATCGCGATTTACCGTGAATAAGCATTCACTCACCAACAATCCCATTTGGTGTACAACCAGAAAATCAACCATGTCGCCTTTCTCATCGAACGCCATATGGCAATGCATTATTTCACCAGGCGGCGTATTATTCGCCGCACCGTTTGCGACGTATGTACGAGGCAAACATCAAAAGTCGAAACGTGATTAAAGAAGATTGCGTCGTAAACACGAATCGTCGTATGTCGGGACGGTTGTAACCTGGTCACTAACTGTATCTATCTTTAAACTGCTTAAACTTTGGTAGTATCGTCCTATATATTCCCTTTTGACATTATTCGAACAGATTTTTTTAGAGATATTTTAGTCTCTTTTTGTTCTTTCATCATCCAACTTTATGGAAAAAGATTTCTGCAACTATTTACTTATTTCTTAGAATTAACATTAAAACTTTTCTCTTTCTTTGACATTAGTTGAAGGTTCAGCTTTCAATTCTTAAACGACGTTTTGATACTTTTAAGCAAAACTTCCAGTGCCAACGACATTAGAAAGAAAATAATCTGCCATCTTCGACTAAAATTACCACTCATATCTTTTTACAAAATTCAGGAGGAAGGCCATTATGGCATCAGCCATTTCTGTTCTTTAATATCTGCCACTTATGGCCATATCACGTTGAAACACCGGTCTTCGTACGATTAATGAACATCAAGCCTGGTCAGTGACTGCTTGGGAATCCCACGTGTTGCAACCTAGAATGTACCGGTAGTGTAATAGATAACGCCTCGGATTTGAAAATCGATGAGGCAACTTTGAATTCAATTTGAGTTCATGACATTTAATTACGTGCAAACTCCCCGATGCTACTTATAAAATTCCATTTTCTGCTTCCTTCCAATTATGTGTTAATTAATAAGACTTGTATTAGTAAATTATTATTATCATTTCTATCTATAAAAGGCAGGATGTGTGTGTGTGTGTGTGTGTGTGTGTGTGTGTGTGTGTGTGTGTGTGTGTGAATGTGGGCCACAATTTTCGACACGGTTGCACAAAATTTACATGCTTCAAATTAGTGGGAAGGCCAAGACCGACTTTGCATTTCCCAAATCCATCGAGAGTGGAAATAATCGATTTTTTTCATGCTTCTACGGCAGTTTTCATAGTTTGCGGCCATTTTCTACTGGCCAGAGTGAGCCTATAGCTGGCTGCCACGAATAGGCAGGAAGATTCTATTGGCCATCGTGAGCCAACAGCTGACCTGAGCATGAATGTTAACTAGCATGCTAGGATGCAAAAAATCGATAGCTGCATTCGTCAAAAAGTGGAAAAAAATTTAAATCTGCATGGCACTTTACT
>CAHIKZ030005124.1:870000-872500 GCA_903632075.3 Acanthosepion pharaonis
TTTTATAACCTGAAAATAAAATAATATTTAAAAAAAAAAATTCTATAAACAAATAACTCATATATAAAATAGGGTGTTACTGTTCAATCAACCTGTATTTTTCAAAATTTACTGTTACATCTTTCTTATATATCTAAAAGAATTTATTTCCTTTTATTTTTAAACATTACATTCTTGATTTCCCGTCTTTTATTGTCTTCCTTCTCTTTCGTCTTTTTTTTTTTTTATTATTCTTTATTCCACCCTTTCTTATGTGTGTACTATATATTTTTCTTCTTCCCTTCTTTCACATTCAATATTCTATGTTAATTTTTTTCTTCATCTTCTTATTCATTAATCCACCCTTTTCTTATTCTTCTATTTTTCTTCCGTTTTGTTCATCAGTTCTTTTGTTATTTCATCTTCAACCAGCGCTGGTAAGTCTTTTTCTGTAATTTTTTTCTTGTTATTGATTAATCTCCCCTTTGTCTATTCTCTTTTTTTTTCGTTTTCTTTCACCTTTCTTTTTTTTTTTTAATTTCTTCTTCGTTCAGCTCGGTTAATTCTTCTTCTTCTTTTCTTTCTGTTTTTCATCTTATTCATTATCCCCCCCCCACCTTATTTTTCCTCTATTTTCCTTTTTTCTTCTTCTATATTTTTCTTATTTTACCTTCAGTCACGTCTGATAATTCTTCTTCCTTATATACAATGCTTCTTTTTTCGCCTCTTTCTCCGTGACTTATTCATTCACTCTCCTGAAGGAATAAACACGAATCAGATGCCTCCAAGCAAAATCGTGCCTAAATCTTTTCAAACAAGTGTCCTTATATTTTTTAAGTGTAAATATTTGCCACGCATATATTAACTTGCGTAGGCGATTTTAATGTAATATATATATACATACATATATATATATATATATATATATATATATATATATATATATATATATATATATATATACATACACAACTAAATTAAAAGTCCTCCACCACAAAAAACAAATTTATATCTACGAACGCGGGGGTTCTACACTTCTCGGCAAAATTACGCGGTATTTCCAACTTAATACAGATGCTTGGTCATTTTTTTTTATACTACTGTTAGAAACTAGTAACAAGCAAAGCTTTAGGGTTACCGAATGATGTTGTTTTAAGGGCCAGTGTGTGAGAGTAAGATGTGCATTTTATGAGGATACGATGGAAAGATAAATGATGACACAGAATGTTACTATTATATATATCGGGGAAACATAATCTCGGGAGTTTTCCACAAAGTAACATTTCTAGTGAAGAAACTGAGTGCAGCTTCTTCCTTGCAAATGGAATACGAAGGCAAGGAGGATGAGTTGGAAGCGATTACTAGTTGTAGCTGGTCTTGCTATAAAGTTTGAACTAGTGGAGTGTTTTTCATGGAAATAGTGATAGATTAACGAGAGGCAAGTATCGTTTTGTCTGTAAGAAAAGGTTTGCAGGGTGGAGAACTGTTACTCGCCCAGAGGCCTGTGTAGTTGATTTTGAACTCAATCAAGGCTGTGCAGCAGCAGCCCACATTTTTCGATATTTCGTAACCTTTCATGAAATAGGCAATCATGACCTTCATCTCCCTCTCTCCCTTGCATCTCTCAATAAGTTCCTTTTCTCTGCCACCTCCTCAAGACCACATTCTGTGATCCATTGGCTTAAGGCCGCCACGTATGTCATGCGTTGTTTCCCCTTGTCTCTCTTTCCCTCTTTTCGGCACGTAAGTATCAGATTCTTCAGGAACTCCTTCCTCATTATGTGTCCCAGGAACTTCTGCTTCCTCTTCCTGATGTTAAGTGTTATGGGGTCCACCCCTTTTTCATACAAGTGGACTCGACCACTATGTATTTGTACTGCTGCCGTTAAATACCCAGAGTTAGCCAGACAGTCAGAAATAAGAGATTGTGATTGAGTTGGAGGTAGAGTAATAGTGGAGAAAATCGCTTGTAGAAGTCACAGTTACAAGCGTAGAATCTAAGGGAAGTCCTAAGGGACTATATAGTATATATATATATATATATATATATATATATATATATATATATATATATATATATATATATTATTATTATTATTATTATTATTATTATCGCTACTAACCACGTTTCTGGATCTACTAACCGTATTACCCATTGTATTATTGTGTAAATACCTTTATTTGTTATATTTAATTACTGCGTTTGTCATTCGTTGGAGACCGAATTTCGTCTCGGAATCCACAACATTAAGTATAACCTTCCCTCATACTCTCTAAGACCTCATCATTGCTCACACCCTCAGTCCCTGATATCCTTAGCATCCTTCTGTAGAATTATATCTACGTCGCTAGGAGTCTCTTCTTCATCTTTGAGGAAATCGTCCAACATTCGCTGCAGTAAAGAAGAACTGATGTCACGTAACAGCTTAGTATACTTTTTATCGTTACCGAAGAAATCCTCCTGTCTCGCAATAATCTGACAAACTTTTGGAATGCATCCTAGGCCATCCCAATACGTATA
>CAHIKZ030005124.1:877500-885000 GCA_903632075.3 Acanthosepion pharaonis
GAGAAAAAAAAAAATATATATATAGGTGACAATAGTGCTTGTTGATAGCTGTTTGGTGATGAATGGATTGGATGTTTAATGTCGACTGGTCTGTGGAAATATTCCTGCTGATAAACACCGGTGAAAAGTTAAGGCACAAGTTAAGGCACATCATCTCACAAGCGCCCTAAGAGTGAGAGGTAGGGGAGGAAAGATGGAGATAGGGGATAGTATTACGTTTAAGTCGGTAAAAATTGTAGCGATACTTCTAGTAGGCATTGGGAATGTTATTTTTGGTTTAATATAAAAATTATAGCGCTTACGTGCATTTATTTATGTTGGGATTATCACTACTAAAGCTTTAATCAATGAACGTATTTGTGGATTAAAATTTAGAAGTGGTGATTTCCTGTAAAAAAAAATAAAATAAAGCATGTTAATGTAACCTTTTATAATCAAATCTTGACACACGGCTTGCCTACAAGCAGAGTTGTTCATAATCATTTTCGATTCTCCCACATCGAAGCGCTGTTGAAATGCACTGAAACCAAGTTGCATTTTTGGAGTGAGTAAAATGTCTTTGTCTATATGATAAAATTATAATAAATAAATAATTATCGTCTATTATCGGTATCGAGCCCTCTTTTGGATTAATGCTGTGAACGTAATTTATATATTATATATTATATTCTCATATATATATATATATATATATATATATATATATATATATATATATAATCCATAAGGGATTCAGCATATTTACTGTATCGACGTCTGTTTTAATTAATAAGGCAACGTCACAATGCAGAGACGAAACATAAATAAAGAAACACAAAGAAGTTGAAGGGAACACAAAGGAAAAAAGGAAAGGAACACAAAAAAGGAAGAAAAAAAAAGAAAAGAAAGCTGTAAAGAAATTGAATTCATCAAGAAAAAAGCAGGTCATCAAGAAAAGGTAAATTAGAAAAATAAGAAAAAGTAAGAAAAAAGAAAAAAACAAAAGAAAATCTATGATATATATATATATATATATATATATATATCTGGTCCAGCATATTTAATGTAACGATGTCTGTTTTCATTATTATAAATAAAAATCACAGAAAAATAATAAATAAAATCGTAACAATGTGTAATGTCAGTTTATCTTTTTTTAATTCTTTGTCGCTATATTTTGATCGTGGTAATTGTCATACGAATTGTCCTGACATAATTGTCTTGACTACAGTTAATAAGGCAACTTTATCTGGCACATTTATAAGTTTACCAATCGTCCGTGTATCTTATATTTCTGCAGCATATAGCCTGAAGCTTCTACTGTGTATCTGTAGACACTTGACAAAATCCAAAACATCTGCAGTGCCATCGGTACTGACATGGTATCTCTGCTTCAGTTACAGTTTCACCAGCATAAAAATATTTTCTCTGTGTTTTTTTCTACAAATATTTTCTCTGCAATTATTCTGAGTAGCTTTCCCCTACTCCCCTGTTAGGTGAGAGAGTAGTCAGTTCTCTGGTAGTTGTGGGACTTTATTCTTTTCTAGAGTGTGCATTTCGTATTTGTTTTTATGTCTGGATGTGTGTGTGTGTGTTGAATGAGTGGTTGCACGAAAGGTTTATTTTTAATTCCCTAGTCCCGCATTAATTTCGTCCAGTTAACTGATGTTTCTGCCAAGATTAAAGATGGGCGATTTACTAATATATGTTTGATTTCTTTTGTATATAAAATTGTAATCTGTCTATATTTCTGAGATGATGTATTATATACACTATTCACATTATTCTGACTATTGTACTCATCTTTGTTGCCATATTTATTATGTTTCGGCCGTTGTACGGTCCGGCCTTCTTCAGGTGGTAGGAATGTCGAACTTAACCCTTTATTTCGCTCGCTTGGGTAGACTGTTCTAGTTACCTAAACGGGTATTGAGCTCACACTGTTTGGGTGCTGTCACTGGATATAACCAACGCCTCTATCCACAAGGCCACAGGACACAGTGGATAAAGGCGTTGGTTAGATCCACTGACAGGACGCAAAGAGTGAGTTCAATACCCGGTTAAGGCAGTTGAGAAAATTGAGAGGGGAATTAACAGGAGATAACTCCTTGTCCTCTTCCCCAGCCATAGATAAATAGAAGGATAGACTCGGTTCTATAGCCTTTGATGGCAACTGGTCTACTACAGAAAGAAATGGCAACCTACTTCGGGGAAAAATCTGCCTCGTCAGTCATGTATGGAAAGATACATGATCGCCTAAGCATGTATCACGCATGGCACATAATTGATTGACTGACTGACTGACCCTTGGGAAAGGTATGTATCATCCTCTTCTCCCTCCAGCTATGGGTAATTAGCGGGACAGACCGGGTTATATAGCGTTGGATGGCAACTGATCTACCGCAGAAAGAAATGGCAACCTACTTCGGGAAAAAAATCTGCATCGTCAGTCATATATGGAAAGATACATGATCGCTTAAGCGTGTATCACGCATGACACATAACTGACTCGATTGGCTGCTAGGTCTCATAATTTTATTGCTGAAATTGCTAGATTTAACCGTAAATTCTATGTCAGTAGTTTCTTCGCTTGCACTTATCGTTGTCGGAACTTGGTAGGTTTTTCTTGCTTTCTGGTCAAATGTAAATGTAATGTCAATCATCATCTTCAATCTCCTTGAATGCTGTTCTTTAATTATTCTCTTCGTTTCTTTTACTTACAGTTATATTTTGCAGCTTAGTGGATTTTATTGTCTTGGTTAATTTGAAATAGATAAACAAATTTGAAATGTCCAATATTATTTTTGAACAGTATAACGTGCAAAACCCGACTAAAAATGTTACTGAACTCTTCTCCTAGACAAAAGGCCGGGAACGACATTTTGAGCGGATCAGAGAGCAAAAAATCGCTTGATGGCTGAACCTTTTCTCTAATTAGTATGGAGCACGCATGACTAGTAATATGACCCTTAACGGCCAGTGACACCATAGACTGGACATCGATCAGTTTGGGAATAGACTCTGTGAAGAGAAAATGATATCAGTACATGTGGGAAAACACAAAACTTTTTTAGCATGATGCGCTGAATTTGTCAGTAAAGGACAGAGTGTTCACTATTCGCTAGTTTTCCTTTTCTGTGTCAGATACAACTTATGTCAAAATTTTCTAAATGTTCTGTTTGTTTAAATAAATTTTCATTTACGTTTTTCCGCCCTCTCCCTAACCTTTATTTATTTATTTGGGTAACTATCTCTAGATACAGTAGATACTATTAAAGCTGCCAGCATACTATAGCTAACGAGTGTTGCCAGAAGATTGATATATATATATGTTACTGCTAATATTAACCGTTTTCTCATAAGGAAATATTTAACATTAATTAACCGACCAGCCAATAATACTGATGTTTGGCATATATAAAATCCTTCTCTTGAAATAGTTTTCTCAAGTCCAGTAATTGTTATCGCCATTTTCGGTAGGGGGGGGTTCTTCCAAACTTTATGTTTGCAGTATAGTGGAATGAGAACATCTTGATTATCTGTTCTTTTCGAGTTACATCTAATATCTATTTTATTTGTGACTAGCAGTAGAGCCCGGCGTTGCCCGGGGATGTAACAGTAAGAGATAGATCAAGTATCGACCATCATAAAGACTGAAAAATAAAATTGACAAAGATTATTGTTTAAGGTTGACGGACACGCATGTCTTAATTAGTTTTTTTTTTTTACGACTTGGTCAAACTCAAACTCAAAAAAATAAAATTGTTTTCAATCGTTATGAGTCTACCGATTGAATAAAATTTTATTATAAACAATTGTCTTGTAAATTAAATTTTTTACAGCATTCTGAATAAAAATAAAGAAAAAAGTGTGCAAGACAACAAGAAACACTACCTGCCAAAAAAGTGAAGTTTTGTTGAAATCGTTTGAAAATGTAGGAAATCTGATCCCATATATAAACGAACACACACACACACACACACACACACACACACACAACCTGGTTTTATAATATATAACTCGATATGAGTTGTCCCCTTTCATTCTCGCGTCAGCGATGACTCTAATCGTGTTTTCAAATTGATTTCGTAAAAAACCAATTTTGTTTTTCCACTTTTTAGCGCTGTCAAGGTAATTTTACGTAGTTCTGTGAAGTTATGTTGACATCGGTTGAAAAATGTAGGAAATCCGATCCAATATATAAACGTACAGACACACACACACACACAATCTGGGTTTTATAATAAGTATGATTATATAGCGCCAGTTTGAAAGTTCGACAGTTTTCACTATAACCCACAGGCTTCAATTGCACAAATATGTCTTTAACTCTTGATGTAAAAATGGGGTTGTATCCAAAAGACAGTTTAGACTTTTCTTAACTGGTTTGTCGCTATGCATAAAAAATCGATATGCGTAATTTTGACAAACTGCTATATTAGTATATGAAGCTTTCCTTTGTCCAGTATTTCGTTTCTTCTGGATTTAAGATGGAAATTTACTCAAGCTAACGAGTTAAACGGTCTGTTCACTTTGACAGAAAAGCTGTGAGCTTGCTTTAATATCTTGGGTTTAAATCAATTCAGAGTTGAAATACAATTATGTCGTAACATATTTAAATATTCTGCCCTCAGAAGATTAGAGAAATTATTTCGGGTATTTGACATTTTATTACGAAAAGCTAATTAAAACATTACTATCTCTTTATTTACGAGATGAATATAGTTTGTGAGCCAATGATAATTTAACATACACGTATAGTAATTCATGGTACTCTGAAACAAAAGTAAATCCATTTCGACATCAAGAGCGTCGAATACATAGAAAAACTAATCCGTTCAAATCTATGAACGGGACACTTTCATTTAAGAAGCCAAGAAAGTCAATAAACACCATTGCTCAGGAGCAAGGCTATCGATAGAAAGAAATGTACATGATGCCATTCGATACAAGTCGTATGTGATGCGGAAAGGCCAATGTCTGTCTGTAAAGTAAAGCAAAATCAACTGTCTGATGTAAGAAAATAGCTTATTGGGAAAGTGAAAACATCAAGTGTGTGGAATTCTTTGTTTTTTATCTGATGAGAAAAAAAACAAACTTTGATCAGGATGGAAAGGTCAACAGAATGATTAACAAATGATTATGCAGAGACTGTAAGTACATTCCAACATTCATGAAAATAGTTTCCGGCAACGTTAAGAATTCTCAGAAATCATGGGCAATGTTATGTTTTCCAATTCTTCAGAAATTTAGAGGTATATATATATATATATATATATATATATATATATATATATATATATATATATATATATCATTAATTATTAGAAATTTCACATATATAAAGTTTTCCATGGGATATAGAAAAGAAATAATCTCAACGAGAATCAGGGTATTGTTAAGTTTGTTGAACAAGTTGAAGTTGAACAGCATCAGTGACAGTTATAAAAGTGGACAGTGAAGTCTATACTGAGAGGCGACAGTCTATTTCATACTGAATGACAATCATCAGATTATCTTAAAATTAACATTATTATTATTATTATTTATTTATTTATATTCATGGTATTATTATTATTAATAATAATTTCTGGAATATAAAGTTTTCCATCGTCATAGTAAAAAGATAGTCTCAAACAGAAACAGGTTATTGTAAAGTCACTGAGTCATAGAAAACCAATGTTTGAAATTCTAAGGAAATTGAATCGAGATGACGGGACAAGCAGGAAAGGAATTGAAAACGTTGGTTGGCTAAGAACATGAAGAAAAACACTGGTTTTGAGAATATCCAAAAAGATTTTCGAGATTAATTAAGAGAGCAATATGCAAGAAAAATAGATTGACCATCAAGACAATACGATTCGCGAAAAACGCTTGTTGAACAAGTTGAAATATCAAGAGAGTTAAATGATTTGTTTTTTTTTTCTCTGATGTGAAAACAACTTTAATCGGGACTGAAACGTCAAAGAATGATTAACAAAATGGTCGTGAATAGACCGCGTTAACGTTCCAAATGCGCATAGTTTCCGGAACCTTTGATCATTCAAGGAATCGTGAAGAATGTCATGTCTACCCAGTTCTTTCTTCAGAACTTAAGGAGAAATCTATATGATGACCAATATGCATATCCTGTCAGCCAGTCTGATGAGAGTTGGATGGCTGTCCTTGTTTCGCAGCTTATCAAATTCTCTGGGCCATTGAATGACTGAATCTAAATATTTAATACGCGATTTTATTTTATTTTTTGGAGTTAATAAGGGTTTAGAGAGACAAGTCTTACTAACTCATAGCTGCATAGAAAACAGGTGGATTCATATCTTTGAGATAAGTGAATATAACAAACCCAAATTGATTTAGAACTCGGCTCTCTAGGCCACAATTCCGAGCTATTATACATTAGACCACCGGTAAACCCAAGTTTAGAGCATCTGCTGTTATCAAGCGGTCACTCCTCTAGGCATTGATTCGACTTTTTTTTTTACTTTGTACTGGAACAGATGTTCCAATGTTATATACCATCTGACAAATGTATACCAGTCACATTCACCGGAGCCATATGTGTGCAATATGATGACAGGGTTTCATTAAAGCAGCGTATAACCTTACAGTTGAGGAATAGTTAGAAATATATATGTGTGTCTGGTAATACACTTCGCTCCAGTAATTTCCAATTGAGGCGTTAACACGTCTAAATATTTGACTACCTTGTTACCCTGTAAGCTATATAATTACGCCCCAACATTCATGCACATACTTTCCGAAAACTTTTATAATTCTGGGAATCGTGAGCAATGTCATGCCTACCCAGTACTTTCTTCAGAAATTCAGGGTAAATGTATAAAATCACCAATATACACATCCTGTCGACCATTCGGATTTGGATGATTATTTTTATGATAGTAAGAAATATATATGTGTGTCTGGTAATACACTTCTCTCCGGTAATTTCCAATTTAGGCGTTACCAAGTTTCAATATATGACTACCTAGTCACCTTGTATGCTATATAATTCAAATTTAAAAAAAAAATGATAAGAATCATTTTGCTGATTCCCCTCTACTCCATTTATTAGCAGAGATGTGCAGTTGGTTTAGGTTTGAAAGACGTCTATTTATTATTATTATTATTATTATTATTATTATTATTATTATTATTATATCCTTTGATTTCTGCTATATAAACATTACTTTCCGGGTCCCAAAAAGAGATCTAAGGTCAGAAATGCCTTCATGACATTTTCCACTGATCATCTTTATAAAGACAAAACAAAGCAAACATTTTACATAGGTAAATCTCTTCGTAATTTGAGAGCTGTTGTTGTCAGTTCAATTTTTTTTTTAATTTCTTCAACGCTTAAGTTCCCTAGAAATCTCCCCAACATATCTATTAGAACATGTTACTATTGATGTCCGCATGAGCCAAAGTTTTTAGATTCCCACTTCAAGATCTTTGTATTTTGATAGATTTTTGAAAATATGATTTTTAAAATATTAGAATATGCAGTCACTGCCATGTCAATAA
>CAHIKZ030005124.1:890000-925000 GCA_903632075.3 Acanthosepion pharaonis
GGGCGTAGAATATCGCCCATGCGCAGATGTATACTTTTAGGCGCTGTTCTTAAATGCGAATATATCCATTGCGTTTTATCTATCTCATTTGGTATTAAAGACAATGATAACATTAGTTGTCTCCTTATGAAGAAATGTTCGTCATTCTTTAACGTAGCAGCCAATGCTACTTTCAGTGGGACTTTATGAAAACATTTTATTAAAGGAATATTTCAGAATTTGTTGCTTAAATCCAATAACCTATTGAAACTATTTACATTGTTCGAACTATTGTTCACATCTTTATTGACATATTTACGACGCTTCGGTCGTTGTTTTGCTCCGGCCTTCTTCAGGAGATATACGTTAGAAAATTGAACCGAACCTTTTACTTCATCCACTAGATTGTTCTAGTTCCCCGTGTCATGCCTCTTCCGAATATCTTTAGTTTAAATTATTTCGACGTAGTAACTCATGTTTCCACGTCTTTGTTCACCTCTGCCATGGCCATGTGTTGAACTCACAACACTTTAGGTTAGGTTACTGGATTACTTCAACCAGCACTTTTATCCACTGGAATTAGAACAATCTACCCCGTTGGACGAAATAAATGGTTTGAAAATTCCTACGTATATCACCAGAAGAAAACCGGAGCGTACAACAGCTGAAACGTCATGAATATGACAATAAAGATGAGGGCAATAGTCCGAACTATGTAAATAGTTTAAATCGTTTCAATACTTCATCTGAGAAATATCGACAGATATCCGATAACGTTTATAACAATTTTCACGTAAAGTAGGTTTCGAAAGTTCACTAGGTGTTATAGATCATTACAGCGATTTACTTCCTAACCTTTTTCTTTAAGTAGTATGGAACGTCAATATAATGATTATGCCATTAAGTTCTCATCGATTTAGATATGATATTACTTTTAGTTCTTACTGCTGGACAGTTCTTTTTTCGTGGTTTTGTAGTTCCAGTTCACAAAACTGGAATCACGAGAGTCCTCCCTAAGACCTGTCGGCTTTTTTGATGGGGAGGGGTCGAATTATTCATAACTATTGATGTGAGAAAATATATGTATAAAGCTAACAGTTCTGAGCTAGAAAGTCTTTACTTGACGTTCATATGAACCTTTAGATCTGATCAGTTTTGTTAGGTTAGTGTTTCTCAACCTTTTTAAGCAATGGCACATCTAGGAGAAAATGAAAATATCACGCCACACTTTGAAAACAAATAAAGAGTATACATTTAAATATTATGAGATAAAAACATAGATTTTTTAAAAGTAGACATACAAATACAACTATGAACTTACTTTATTTAAATATTTCTATCCACTTTTTGGCAGCTTATTTAATGTGAAACCTATGCCTGGTGTTTTTGGGGGGTTTTTCGCGATTTCTTCAATGTTTAGTCGGATGTGCGATAAGCCGATCTTCATTTCTTCTTTAATTGAGCGTAGGCATCCTCGCTTCTTATTTTTGATGTTATTTAGGGTTGAGAAGCCTAATTCACATATAGAAGAAATAGAAAATTGCATAACAAAACTGATAAAGACTTTTCGCTTTTTTTTATTGAAATCCAAAATATATCAAGAGTAGTAAAAGAATTATTTGAAAATAAATTTTAATACATATTCATTTATTCAATTACTAACGCTGAACCATTACTACTTCCACAATATATATATATATATATATATATATATATATATATATATATATATATATGTATGACAATGACATATATATATATATATATATATATAGGTATGTTGTGACACCGGGCAGTTGATTATTTGGTTTTGTGGCAGCTTGAGGTATTGTGCAAAACTACCTCTGATACGGTTTCTATGTTTAATTACATTTGTTCCTATACTAAATTCCTTATAACTATTGAACATATTTCATGAAATATGCTATCCTTGCGACAACGAAAGCCAAATTTGCTTATGAGGAGTTAACTCTCAGAGAACAAATAGAGCGTGATTAATTCAATGTCGATTAGGTCGTTCATCTTACTAAATCCAGTTCAGTCACCTCTGTAGGTTTGAGTGTCTTGAAGATTTCATGTTTTTTTTTCCCCATAGCTCGGAAATATGTTATGTAATTAACTATTTTGGGGGATACACTTTTGATTCCAGACATCCTTCATAAAACTCAGAAACCTGTTTTTTTTTTTTTTTTCTTTTTTAAATTTATGGGAGATGTTTCTCTGTTTTCAAAATTTCAGCCTCACTGTCAAGTGATGTTTCATTATCCTTTAGGTTTGATTTTTATAGCTTTCTTGACTTCCTCATTGCTAGCTTCGTTGTTGTTTACGTTTGGACAAAGTCTTTGTAATCCTGAGGTGTATCAATAGGGTCGTAGTGGTACCGTATTTACTGCAACCGAAGCAACATCGGTGTTTCCTGGGTAAGGAACCCAGACCTCTCGAAGACACTCGAAACTGCTTTTTCCTTCTCCTAGACTAATCAATAATCAAGACAGTAGGATCTAGTCTGCCCTGTTATATACCCACAGTTGCGGTGAAGAGATTATTTCAATACTTTCTCAAGGTTATTAGCTCGTTAAATGCTAGGGTTTATGCCAATATATCCTATTTTGGCGAGCATCTTTAACTGAGAGTTCAAATGTGATTTTAAGTGCTTTTTGAAACCAGGACATTTCATCTAGTTTGGTTTTGATTGTATTATATCATCATGATCTTTGTTTTTTTATTTATATTTTAGCTCTTAATCAATGCAGTTTCGTTTTAATTCATTTGGTTGACAATTCTCCGAAAATATTAAAGTCACTGAACAGTAATTAGTGATTTTTCTTTTTATTTTCTTAGTTAATTCTATGATATGTTGTCTGCCACGGAGCATTCAATAAACACAGAAATGACAAATAAGGATCTATAAGTACTGCTTGCTGTCAACAATATGGCGCCCGAACAATTTTCCAAAGTTTTGGCGAGTGAATTTTATTTTCAAACAACTCTTTTGATTAAATCTTCGTTTTTTTTTTAATCTCATAATATCATCTGTCTATTACTTTTGCCTTTTTCGGATATTGTGCCACATCTAAGCTACGCTTGGAAAATCACTGTGGCTTTGTCTTCATTTCTAAAGTACGTATGCCATCATTCGCATGTAATGAGTGATAGGTAAAAATCAATAATTACTTAGTTTCCCTACCCCACCCAAAAAAAAAAGAAAAGAAAAGAAACCTTTATTTCTTACAAACATCAAATACATTACAATGTCTCTCAATTTATGTCGATTGTTCTTCTCTCTCTTTCGTTGACTATTTTCATTGGTTAGGGTACGGCTTCGTTCTGATTTGTTTATTCTTTTTTTGACTCTATGGTCGTTCGTTTTTGAACTCTTTTAATTAATTTCCACTTCTGTTCATTTTATCCCCTTTTCGTGAGTTGTATGTCTTTTTCCAACAGTTCCTATTTCTGTATTTCATTTTTTCTATTCTTACTTCCAGTTTGTTTTCTTTTTTTTTTCCTTCCACTTCTTTCTTCTTTTCTTTCCTTCATTCCAGGTTTTTCCTTCCAGGTCTTTCTTTCTCTTTTTCGTTTTTCTTTCCAGGTTTTTCTTTCTAGATTTTAAACCTTCCAGTTCTTTCTTTCTTCTGATATTGTTTCTTTTTTCCTTTTTTTTTCTTTCTTTTTCTTTCTTTTCTTTCTTTCTTTCTTTCTTTCTTTCTTTCTTTCTTTCTTTATTTTTTTTTTTTATTTCCAGGTTTTTCAATAATTTCTTTCTTTTTTCTTTTCTTTCTTTCTTTATTCTCCAATAATATATTTAATTTTTTTCTTTCTTTCTTTCTTTCTTTCTTCTCCAATAATATATTTAATTTTTCTTTCTTTCTTTCTTTCTTTCTTTCTTTCTGTATTCTCCAATAATATATTTAATTTTTCTTTCTTTCTTTCTTTCTTTCTTTCTTTCTTTCTTTCTTTCTTTCTTTCTTTCTGTATTCTCCAATAATATATTTAATTTTTCTTTCTTTCTTTCTTTCTTTCTTTCTTTCTTTCTTTCTTTCTTTGCTTTTCCCAATTCCGTTCGTCTGACCAATTTTCTTTTAACCTGCGAAAATCTTTACTTCAACTATTTATTCAATTTTACTATTCACTCTTGCCTTTCTTCTGTCTGTAAATCTTTTATATATATATATATATATATATATATATATATATATATATATATATATATATATATTTCTGAACTATCTCTCTCTCTCTCGCTCGCTCTTATTTTCTTCTATTTGACCTTTTCTCTACCATCTTTACCTGGCTCCACCTGTCCCTTGATCACCGATTGCATCTGACATGTCCTGTTTTTCAAACCCGTTAACATTGCCAAAGCCAAGCTGCACTGACTTTCATTAGACGCGTCCGATGCGATGCCAATCAATATGGACTGCACTTTTTAGTCGAGATGTGATGAGATCACTGAATTCTCGTCTCTCAAATCGAATTTTTTCTCCATTTTTTGCACTTTTAGTTTTTTTTTCTTTTTCAAGGACGTTCGATATATGATGTTACGGGGTAAGGATTGAAATAGGAATCAAACGAAGCATCTAAATAGAATATTGCATTTGTCGAAACCATGGAGGCAGACACAGCGACAAGAAATGTTATGTTTGCACCCTTTAAAAGCTATCATTCTATATCTATGCATCTATCTATCTATCTATCTATCTATCTATCTATCTATCTATCTATATATATATATATATATATATATATATACCAATCGATTCAAATTTATCACATTTCCTGTTACTCTTTCATCTCTCTCCGCCTATTATATCTATCTATCTATCTATCTATCTATATATATATATATATATATATACACACACACACACACACACACACACACACACACATATATATATATATATATATATATATATATATATATATATATATATATATATCCGTCTATCTATCTCAATCGATTCAAATTTATCACAGTATTTCTTCTTCTTTTTTCTGTTACTCTTTCATCTCTCTCCGCCTATCTATCTATCTATCTATCTATCTATCTATCTATCTATCTATCTATCTAAATCTATTTATCCTTCTGTCTATTTATCTATCTCAGGATTTTATGTGTATCTCCCCTTTTTCGGGCTTTTTTCTTTTTTTTTTTTGTAGCTATCAATCCCAGGTTTTAATATCTATCTATCTATCTATCTATCTATCTATCTATCTACAGTGTCCTGAAAATGTATCGATCCTAACAGGGGGAGACAGAAACTGAAAGAAATATATTTGCTATTTTGTTTTGTTTTGTTTTTTTTTTATATGCCAAAATATGAGCTTTTCATAGGACATTTTTTTACAAAAACTGTCGCGTTTATTGAATAAAAGTTCCTGAAAAGCTCACGTCTCTACCAAGAAGGTGTGATATTTCGTCATTTGGTCAAATTTTGAAAAGGTTATAGAACGTTCACGTATATATAAATCTGCGTATTTTTACATACACATACGCTAGATATGTATATAGAAACAACAGTTCAAAAATTTTAGGAAAACCTAGGAATTTATAAATTGTCCCCCCAAAATAGTTGTTTTGTATTTTAAATAAGAGAAAATAATTTTACATGGTTAAAAATAAGTGAGACATGATTTTTATTAGAAATTTTATTATGACAAAAAGAAAAAGCATTTTATGATAAAATTTGGATCTTGTCAAAATATCCTCTTTTAGTCTTGATTACTGCAGCAGACATTTTTGGTACTCGTTGCAAAAGGTTCTCCAAGTATGTTTGATGATTCATTCCATTCTTTTTGAATGATTTTAAGAGCCCTTTTTGCATTTTTTCATTTTTCTGTGAAGTTCGACTTCTCTCTGTCTCTTTCTCTCTCTATGTCTCTCTGTTTCTCTCTGTTTCTCTCTCTATCTCTCTCTCCCTCTCTCTTTCTCTCTATGTCTCTCTGTTTCTCTCTCTCTCTCTCTTTCTCTCTATGTCTCTCTGTTTCTCTCTCTCTCTCTATGTCTCTCTGTTTCTCTCTCTCTCTCTCTCTCTCTCTCTATATATATATATATATATATATACCGGGTGTAACAGTAAAAGTGTTCAAATCGTGTAAACACAAAATTTTACAATTGTTAGATGAAGTTTGTACTCGTGTATCTTAGTGTTGTGGCAGGATCCACCTAATTTGCATAGTGGAGTACCGAGCATATAAATATGGTTGGTACCGGGAAGAGAGGGAGGAATCAAGAGATTGAACCAGAGACTCTGCCCGACTGCGACTCAGTCAACACATTCTCCAGGAACGGTCTTATCAAGAATATACAAAAGACTATATGTAAATATTGTGTACACTTTCTTGTTTCAATACATTTTGTTCTAAGTACATTTTGTGTTGCATTATTATTCCATGCATTAGTCAAGTTTCAACACGTAGAAATAATTAAAGATATCTCACTGGAATTCTCCGAAGTTTTTTATAACACTACTGAACAGTAAGAATACATTTATCTCTAAGCTGAAATGATGATTCCTCTTCCTGTTGTGACCTCCTGATCCAGTTTTCCTCTTTACAGTTACCTTTTTTTAAAGGTATTCACCGTTCTCTTGATGGTTCTTGAATCAACTTTGAAGATGCTACCATTATTGAAGGCATGAATGATATTTTTCCTCTCACCATTGCTCAGTTGGGAAGACATAGTGAGGGTGACACAAATCGATTTTAACCTTTTTCCCTTTCTAGCTGAATAACTTAAAGGTTTTTTTTAGTGATTCTTATGACATATTGTGTTAAGATGGTTAAAAATCTTATCTGAAAACCTGTAAACAACAATTAGTTTAGTGATTTCTTAGATACTATAAATTTTGCGGGATGGACAATTATCGCATGGTGTTACACAATTCGGGCAATTTTGCTGTTAAACCCGGTGTGTGTGTGTGTGTGTGTGTGTGTGTGTGTGTGTGTTCATTTCAATAATTAAACTGAGGTTTTTGGTTCTTGTTTTTGAAACATGAGAACTCTTATGTAGCGAAGGAATCATATTTTAAAAAATAATTTAAAAATATATATATATATATATATATATATATATATATATATATATATATATATATATTGTTATACATTATTTATATAGAAACAAATATTTAAGTAAATACTCTGTTTATAATAAACATTATCAACAGCATTTACCGGCCTGAACACCCGAGAAAATTTTTAACGAACCTCTATCCTACATAGAACCGTCGTATAACTTGACGTCCTATACCAGCTGAGCTACAGAGGAGATGAGATCGGGCGAGAGAAATCATGGAAAATTGTAGTGTAAAAGCAGTAAAATCGACATTTGTAGCTAAACTGGTATTGTACGTCAAGTTATATGACGACTCCGTGTAGAATACAGGTTCGATTCCTGTCGGAGGACACATATTTTCTTTAAAATTTCTCGGACATTCATATATATATATATATATATATATATATATATATATATATATATATATATATATATATATATATACGACTATAGATATCTCTTTAAAGGCTCCACGTATTTTCTTCACATACTTCCGAAGGTTTTTTTGTTCTTTGAATAGCGTTGTACACAATTTCAAAATTTTACAAAACTCACCAATTGCCACAACCTTTCTACTTAATAAAGATGAAATCCTGCAAAATATATGCTTTATTTTCTTCGGAAATGAACTTCGGAAAATCTGCGTATTGTAAATATTAAATACTTGGGAACAGTCAACAACATCAGCAAATAAAATCGATATAACCTGTAACACTAAGAATAATTATTTCTATAATCAAGATTTAAATGATCCACATTAATTCAAAGTAAAGTGGGAATGAAACTTCCATCAGTAATAGAAATACCAATAAATGCTCTGGGACTTGACAAATATATTTTTCTGAAAAAATCAAACTTTGATGAGAAACATTCTGAAAATTTCAGCGGAAAGTAGCGCTGGCTGTTAAGTCAGTGAATGCTGAATATTGCCTTATAAGGATACGTTTAATATTACTGCTAATCTCTATCTATAAAAAAAGGTGTGGATGTGTGTGTGTGTGTGTGTGTGTGTGTGTGTGTGTGTAACGAATACACGGCCGCAATTTTCGACGGATTTGCACCAAAATTTACATGCACATACTCCAAGTTACCAGAAAAGGCCAGGACCGACTTTGCATTTCCCAACTCCCATCGATAGTAAAAATAATCGATTTTTTCATGCTTCTACTTCAGTTTACATGTAGTTTGCGGCCATTTTCTACTGGCCAGAATGAGAGCCTATAGCTGGCTGCCACAATTAGGCAGGAAGATTCTATTGAACAGCGTGAGAGCCAACAGCTGACTGACACGAATGTTAACTAGCATGCTAGCATGCAAAAAAATCGATAGCTGCATTCGTCACAAGTGGGAAAAATTTAAATCTGCATGGAACTTTAGTCCAATTGGCTCATTCGCTTGCTTAAACTCAACGTTGATTCTGATTCCCCAGAACTGTGTTAATGTGAAAATATAGTTGTTGTTAACAATCTTTTTTCATTCGGTTTTTCCAGTTACGAGTCCTTTTTTAAAGCTGATCGTTTTGTGTTCAATTTGTTCAGTTCTTTTTTCGTAACAGATTTAATATTTAGTATAGAGCTTAGAAAAAATTCGCAGTGTGAGATAGGCAAGAATTAAGGCATGTAGCAACATCAGCACGGCAAAGGGCACCCCTTTAAAGACAAGAAAGGGCAAGTCAAGTGATGGCGATTGCTGTATGAGTCGTACGATTTTTGAATCAAGCGCGGGCAACATCGGGCCAGGCTGCTAGTATTATATATAGCTAGAATATACAGGAGCATCATCAGCTTTCAAACGAAATACAGACTGTACAAATCGTTGATAGTCTTCATTCTCTATATGGATGTGAAACGTTAATACTTTTTGCAGAAAAAGAGAGAAGAATCCAAACTTTTGGGATCAGATGCATGAGAAAACTACTTGGCACCTTCTTTTGGGAAAATAAAACCAATGTGTTCGTTAGGAAAGGGGTTGAAAGGTTTTCTGCGTCATCACAATCTCTTCCCGCCACTGGCAAACGGAAAAAAAATGGCGTGCTTTGGACACGTTTCAAGGCACGACAGTCTGTGTAAGATCATCAGGCGGGGCATCGTTGAAGGTCGATGTAGGAGAGGACGCCAACGCCAACGCAAAAATCTGGTTGGACAATGTCAAACAATGAACAATTATGACTATACCAGAAATTCTGATGGCTGCTGTTGACAGACCGTTGTGAAGAAGATATGGCTTCAGCATTTGGATTCCGCCCTCTCCGCTACGATTACAAAATCCAGGGGATGATGATGATGATGATGATGATGATGATGATGATGATATAACCTTGTCCTATACGCTCATCAACATAGTTTTTATATGGTTAACATCCACTAATGTAGCAAATTTTAAATACACCATAATATTACTCTAACCTTTCGGAAGCTAAACAAATATACGGTCGCCATAAGATAAAAAGATGGCGCCCACAGTGAAACAATTAATATACACATACATACTAAGATAAAATAAAGACGTAATTTATATACAATCAATGATGACAAAAGATGATATGATCTTAAAAATCGCAATACCTTCGTATGAGACCACTGATAAACCTAAAATCAATTTTAATGTATTTCCTTCCCTCACTTGCATGTTGCATTTTATGATTTTTATCTCTTGGTTGTAGTTTAATTTCTTTAGTATTTAACGAATGTTCTCAAGTGTTTCGACTTACGGCAATATCACGTTGAAATTCCGTTTCTCGTTCGATCACCAAAGTTAAGCAATTTTGAACCTGGTCAATACTTAGATGGGTGACTGCTTGGAAATACCGGGTGCCGTAAGCTTGGATCTCCTGGTGGTATAATGGATAATGGTTCCTAATTGCTGATCAGAGGCTTGATTTCCTATTCCAGTCCAGTTCATTATATTCACTTACGCGCAAATACCCTTGGCATTGTTTTGAATCAACCTGCTCTCCGACCAGTTTTGGGTTACATAGAAAGAAAGACTTATATCAGAAAATCATTATCATCTTCAAAAATCAAATAAAATTTGCCTACGAAATATTTTGATTTCGTCATTAAATGGCCCACAGAGATTGATATACAGCGAGATAAAAAGAATCATCCAAATCCGAATGGTCGACAAGATGTGAATATTGGTCATCTTATACATTTATCTTTAAGTTCTGAAGAAAGAACTGGGTAGGCATGACATTGCTGACGATTCCCAGAATTATAAAAGATTTCGGAAACTATGTGCATGAATGTTGGGACGTAATCATATAGCTTACAGGGTAACAAGGTAGTCAAATATTTAGACGTGTTAACGCCTAAATTGGAAATTACTGGAGCGAAGTGTATTACCAGACACACCTGTATATTTCTAACTATTCCTCACCTGTAAGGTTATACGCTGCTTTAATGAAACCCTGTCATCATATTGCATACATATGCCGCTGGTGAATGTGACTGGTATACATTTGTCAGCGGGTATATAAATATTGAAACATCTGTTCCAATACAAAGTTAAAAAAAATGTCGAATCAATGCCTAGAAGAGTGACCGCTTGATAACAGCAGATGCTTTAAACTTGGGTTTACCGGTGGTCTCATAAATAATAGCTCGGAATTGTTGACTGGAGAGCTGAGTTCTAAATTGATTTGGGTTTGTTATATTCACTTATCGCAAATGTCATTGGACAAGATATGAATCCACCTGTTTTCCCTGCAGCTATGAGTTAGTAAGACTTGATATCTAAACCCTTATTAACTCCCAAAATAGAATAAAATCGCGTACTAAATATTTAGATTCAGTCATACAATGAGCCCAGAGAATTTGATAAGCTGCGAAACAAGGACAGCCAGCCAACTCTCATCAGACTGGCTGATAGGATATGCATATTGGTCATCTTATACATTTATCCTTAAGTTCTGAAGAAAGAACTGGGTAGACATGACATTCTTCACGATTCCTTGAATGATCAAAGGTTCCGGAAACTATGCGCATGTTGGAACGTTCTTACGGTCTATTCACGACTATTTGTTAATCATTCTTTTGACGTTTCAGTCCTGATTAAAGTTGTTTTTACATCAGAGAAAAAAAAACAAATCATTTAACTCTCTTGATATTTCAACTTGTTCAACAAGCGTTTTTCGCGAATCGTATCGTCTTGATGGTCAATCTATTTTTCTTGCATATTGCTCTCTTAATTAATCTCGAAAATCTTTTTGGATATTCTCAAAACCAGTGTTTTTCTTCATGTTCTTAGCCAACCAACGTTTTCAATTCCTTTCCTGCTTGTCCCGTCATCTCGATTCAATTTCCTTAGAATTTCAAACATTGGTTTTCTATGACTCAATGATTTTACAATAACCTGTTTCTGTTTGAGACTATTTTTTACTATGACGATGGAAAACTTTATATTCAAGAAATTATTATTAATAATAATAATACCATGAATAATAATAAAAAAATAATAATAATAATGTTAATTTTAAGATAATCTGATGATTGTCATTCAGTATGAAATAGACTGTCGCCTCTCAGTATAGACTTCACTGTCCACTTTTATAACTGTCACTGATGCTGAGCCCTTATACCCATAAATATAACACGCCCTAAAACCATATTTTCTATCATAATGTTAAATTTATAAAGATCCCTATGTGTTTCCGTTTTATTCATTTCTACTAGTGTGTCCCTAAATAATGAGGATGATCAATTTCCTGCCTATGTAGCTCTTAGTAAATATTGTCTTTTTGATATCCCTCCCAATCTTTGATGTGTCAACCATATACACAAGGTCGTTCTTCAACTTCCATGTCCCGGTTCCTTTCAGGATATGGAAGAATGTGGTTCTTCACATTTTACTGCCTTTTGTAGCACTTAACGTCTTTTTTTTATATCTCTTTTAATAGCGTTTCTACCAACACAAGTTCTTTAGGTAACGTTCTTCTCATGTTTTCCTCTCTCCCTCTTGCCTTTAATATGTCATGTGAGTGTTAATTTTTTCAAGCCCTCTTTTCACATTATGTGTCGAATAAATGTCTACCGTCGCTGTTTGATTCTAATTATAAGTCTCCTTTTCGTTTCTGTTTACTTCGTCCCCGGTCCCATGTTCAGAACACGGTATTCTTAGTATCCTTCAGTCGAACCAGATATCTGTGGTCGCAGATTTCTTCTCCAGCACACACTTGAATATAAGTGGCCGATATTACATAACAATTCAATACTCCTTTCTTTGTATGTAACAAAATTCACATGTTTTATTGTTAAATCTTTGCTTAAATTTTGTTGGGGATCTTCCCCTATTTCTCTATGGGTTGAGATAATCCGTGTCGCATTTTCTGTCTTCTAATAAAACTCTTGCTATACATCAGTTGTGTCTGATCTATCTATCTACCTATCTATCTAGTGAAGACTAAATTACGTCACTTTTATGATAATATTGATTACGCTATATAATCTGTCTATGCTTCGATAAAAGAGACCGTCAGTTGCATTAATTTAAGACACTAAACACGTTTTGGTTTTACTTACTTTCTTTACATTTTCTACGGTTTATTAACCTTTTTGTAAGTTATTTAGAGCTAGAAAATATTTTTAGATTGTTTTGGGGCGATAATGGTTTAGTGATATCCTTCTTACTAATTAACCCATAGCCGGGAGAATAAGAGTTGAATTCATACATTTCTCAATGGCATTTGCCTGTAAGTGATATACAAAAGACTTGACTAGAATTAGAACTCGGTTCTCCAATTTCTAATTCTGAGTTGTTATCTCTTACCCCACCCATACATCGAAGTTTATAGTCTCTGATATTCCCAAGCGGTCATCGACCTATGGACCGAGCAGCCTTAGTGTTGCTTAACTACGGTAATGTCGTAAACCCTGATAGTATGGACATAAATACGATACTGTCAATTATATATGCTAATGCAGTACATTGACACAATTTATGCAAACAAGTATGAATTTGCCGGCACTGACAAGGCTCGATAATGCAAAACTTCGTTAGTGGTACGGGAACCGGGGGTTTCAAATCGATGTGTCCGTAATCAACGCGTATTTAATACGACCGGAAAAACACAGTCTTGCACTATATGCAAAAGTAAATAAAGGAAAACGAAGCACAAAAAAAAAACTTTATCAAATAGATATTATTCATCAGTTCAGAAATACTTTTTCACGTGTGTGCACGCACACACACAAACCCACACTACTCACTCTATACACACACACACACACACACATATATATATATATATATATGTATATATGTGTATGTATGTATGTATGTATGTATGTATGAAAATTTCTCCGATTTAATCGGTAGAGAAGACAATATTTATGAATAAAAATGACAATAGGATAACTGGTAATTGCTGACGTGTTTCGTCCAATGTGGACTTTATCAAAGCAAAATACAAAAATGAAATTGCTAACACAGATATAATGACAATCTTCTCCACACGTGACAAATACTGACGTTATTTTTCAGTTAAAAAGATAAAAGTAACGTTTCTCTACACTCCACTTGCTAGGTACATTCTGTTTTTGATTTAATTAGTTACTTTGTTCAATTAATTTCATAACAGAAATAACAGCTTCCTGCTACATACACGGACTCTCAGGCGTACACATACCCATAAATTATTTTATGCGTACACAGAAAGAAAAACACACAGATAATTGTATGGTTCAAAAAAATGCCCAAAACCTAACACTGATAAAAGGTGGATAAATTATTTTATGTAATTTAATGCAAAATCAACAAAAATGAGACAATTCACAGATAATTGGTGACAAGTGGTTCAGACAATTGCACAAAGAGTTGTAGCACACTCCGAAGTCGTCTGAGGGTCATGGTAGAAGCCAATTGTGATTTTATTGAACAAAATCACTTTTTAGTATTTCAAGATATTTTGGGGCAATTTTGGTAAATATATCTGTTAAAATAAGATGTCAGTGTCATTTTCATTTTTGTATAATTTAGACGACAATATACCCATCGCACCTCCTATACCTACATATATATATATATATATATATATATATATATATATATATATATATATATAGCAAATCGACTGCAGCGTTTCATAGAGGAACGTTTTCGTAATTGTTGAGTTCACTCTTCATTAAGTTTTACCAATGAACTGATGTTTTTCCGAGATAATAAATATAAATACACATGTCCCTTTTACACACACACAAAGTCACGTACGTATACACACACACATACACACAATGTTCGCAAGCCTCCGCATGATTAAACATTACGAATTCAATTTTATATTTGGCTACTCGAAGAACGTAATATTGTTAATAAATAAGAAGGAAATTATATTATGAATGATTTTATTGGCATTATGAGCAATATTTTATATATTATTTCTATCCTTATCGAGACTTTTTGCATATGTACTCAATCTCTCTCATTTACTACGTAGCGATTATCAATGTAAAAAAAATAAGTTTTTCTCTAGATGAAGATCTCGTACGGCTCTACTGGACTTCTCGTCTCTACTTCATTGAAATCTCGTTCTAAATTGTCCATATTTAGTGTCCTCACTTTACAAACAGTCATTTTTCAATTCGTGCCACAAATGTTCAATTGGTTAAATGTCAGTCGGTTGAGAAGACCATTCCATTTCATGCGTCCTTCCTTCACTACTCCTTGGTGTCATCGAAATTATGAATAATCATTCTCTAATTTAATTAATCTATAATTGACGAAATCTAACTATTTTTTTTTTTTTAGTGACATAATATCTGCAGAAGACGCGATTCTCAGCCTCCCCAATTCGTTTTTCGGCCTTTTTATCATCTCGACTGAGTCAGTTTTTACCAGGACCGTATTTATTTTATCTTTCCACCTCCGTTAATGAGAAAGCCTCTGGATTTTGTCTGAAAGCAGAATACAGCGGCATTTCTTATTTCTTTGAGGGTTGGCGCGTCCTACAAACATCAGTTATCTTGTGTTTGTATGTTTTGTCATATTTTAGTTTGTTGTCTTTGTTCACCCCCCACTACATTATTACCACTAATATATATATATATATATATATATATATATATATATATATATATATATATATATATATATATTTGGTTCGATAGATGACAAGCTTTAGCGATCGTCAGACACACACACACACACACACACATATATATATATATATATATATATATATATATATATATATATATATATATATATATATAATAATTGTATACTGAAGAATTTCTATCTCATGGGATGTTTAATAGGTTCCAGTGTGTGTGCGGTATTGTTGTAGATGCAGGATTGAATGACGACCCATTATTTTTTTTTTTTTTGGTGGATGTGCAAATTGTAATGAATGAATAGGTCATGAATCTGATTAACTA
Organism: Acanthosepion pharaonis; assembly: GCA_903632075.3. Taxonomy (NCBI): domain Eukaryota; kingdom Metazoa; phylum Mollusca; class Cephalopoda; order Sepiida; family Sepiidae; genus Acanthosepion; species Acanthosepion pharaonis. Next base: position 905,412 of record CAHIKZ030005124.1, read on the forward strand.
GGTAAAATATAGTTAGTATCGACCAGCTTCGACTCATTCTCCACCTTTAAGCCTTCTGCCACAACTGTAATATTCTATACATAATAAACCAGCATTAGGCACATCGAAGTGGTGGAATGTGATTCGCTGAAATAACTGCGACCGAGTAGTAAATTCGATCCTCACTGGGTGCCTTATATTTTCCGCCTTGTGACACATCGAAGCTATACAAGAAAAATCACCATAATTTCTGCACGTTATCTCTAACCACCTTTGGGATTATTCAGGTGGCTGGATTTTGGAATTTTGAGTTGTTTTCGTCTCGAGTGAACCCAGTCTTACCTCTGGGCTAAGCCATAACTGTTTTAAATATGAATCTAGTCTCACTCGTCTTAAAGTAATCTAAGCCTGAGGTAGTTTTAGATACAGATTCTTGATAAAATACAAGGAAGAATCTGGAATATTATTGGTCCCAACCTGACATCTCGGCCTTAGTCACTTTCCCACCACCGTAACGTAGCTTCTTTTTGCCTATTCTATAAATACTTTCGTCGTAATTGTTCAAATGAACTTACTTCTATGATATCAAGACTTTATGAATTTTCATCATTTTATAGTTGAAATGGCTTCATACAACCGTAAGTTCTATGCTAACAGTTTCTTCTCTCGCACTTATCGCTTGTAGAACTCTCTTCCTAGTCTACTTTGACCATCAGATATTTAAATCCAAAAACATTCGTTATGTTTGTCTTCTTAATTCTTTTTCGTCTATATTCCTTTCTCCTTAATCCCTTACCTGCCAATTATTTGGGGGAATAACATTTCATTTAGAGACCTATTTTTTATTTGTTTTTAATATAAGACCTAAAAAGACTTGGGTATTTGCCCTGATCATTTGTATCACCAGACAAATCTTGAAGTACCCGAGCTGTGGTTTAACACCTCTACCACATATGTGATTTGACAATTGAACTTGTTTGAAGCTCAGAATGAAATAAAAATAATCAAGATCGATGTATAAACATGTCTGTAGTTGATTTTTAAACATTATGTTTAGGACGTGTTTATTCGTTCGTATCATAATCACTTTCCGTAAAAACGTATATACACGTCTACGCGGGGAAAGGTGTTAATAACATAATTTTCTAATATTATATAACATCCAGCTACACACTACGTCTTAGTGGTTTTATTACTTTTTTAAAAAAATGTTTCAGGTTATTGTCAGGGACGTCATACCAATTCTAATCTGAGTACGAGAATTGAAAATAATTTTGGAAAGATTTGACTGAAATATTAATAAATCCATTTTCCTCAATCCTGGTTAGTTTACTCAAAGAACATAAGACATAATTGAGCTTTGCTTCAGTCATACACGCACCGTGTTATTGCATTACATTCACTTAGCTATATAAACTAAAAGAAATATTTCGTTTTTTAGAAAAAAAAAATGACGGGAAATTGAACACTGATATTTTTCAAACACATCGAATAAAAGATATGTTGAATCGTGCAAAATAAATAATCAGTAATTATCCAAAATACTCTCTTTATCTAAAGAAGCCGATTCTTTTTGTTTTATAGCTTCTCCTCTATGATGAAAGTCTCCCAGAGAAGCAAGATTTGAACAATTAAATCAACTGATAGCAAATGATCACGGCAAATACACAAGACTAGAAAAAACAAAACAAGTTTTCTCAGCTGATTTATTTAACCTATAGAATGAGGCAGTCGAAGAGATACTAGAAATCCTATAAGTATTCATTATGATGATAGGCTGAATATAAGATGCGCAGATGATAACAGACTGATAAAATACACAGCAAGAAAATTGCCTGGATTCATATCATTCTAAAGGATATTCTTGCGTAAGAAAATATTACAAAAATAATACGAATTGGAACTTGGTTCTCCTACTAACAATTCCGAGCCCTTATAATGCTTGGTATTTCAGAAGGGTCACCCATCTTGGTACAAAACAAGCTAGATATTGTTAACTTTAGTGATCGTAAGGAAACCGTTAGTTTCAACGTGATGTGGCCGTAAGCCAAAGTTAGTAAAGAAAAGTTAGAAGAAAGAAATGACCATCAAATGTAAGTTGGCAAAAATCTGTGTTTGTCAAGAAAATGGATAGCCCTAGAAACGAGCTAAACATTGGGGGCGTGAAGATTAACAAGTACAGTTTAAGCAGTTATCAACAGAAAAAATAAGTTAACCCTACAAACGAGCGAAATATTGAGGGCGTGAAGATCAAGCAAACACAGTTTAAGTTGTAGCCGACAGAAAAAAAGGATAGCTGTAGAAACGGGCTAAATATTGAGAGCATGAAGATCAAGCAAGTACTGTTTAAGTCGACAGAAAAATTAACACCGAAATTTGAAAGGACATTGGAATAGGAAAAGATGTCTTCCAAAAGCTAAACAAATTATTAACAATCAGGAAATGTTCGTTCGACAAAGAAAAGTACTTCAGTACTATAATATCAATTCTTCAATATGGCGGTGGAATTCTTGAGAATTTCTTCACATAAGAATAGTCTGAGAACAAGACCGATATGATTCAACAGAAATATATATTTTTAATCATTTCACCCCAGGTAAGACAATAAAGCCACTAAGACACAAGCGGGTAGTGAGATTTAGAGAGTATGCGAAAAAGAGAAGAAAAATGCTATTAATGAGAAAGAACAATAAACGGACATGAATTAAGAAGACAGAAGATAACAATTGAGGTTAGATTGATTGAAAAAGACTGGAGTTCGCAGCGGCCGAATAGTTGTGACAACAACAACGACGATGAAGCCAATAGTACGAATATAAATAGTGTAAATAATGTCGTGCGTTATTTAAAGCCGAATCATGTTTTGGATTGTAAAAATATTTTACATGTCAGTATTGAATTAACATTTTTTTGAAAATAACAATGATTTTCTTTCATATAGAACTCTCGCTATTTAGTCCATAGCGGGAGGGAGAACTACTCACAGAATATATTAATGATAAGTTGTGCAGGGAAAATACAATGAGTGGCTCATCTATCAAATGCATGTAAATGCATGAAAGAACATTGATTAGAATTTAGAGTTAGCGATAAATAATAATTAAAGCTACGAATGATAGGAAGATGTGGTGAGCCATTTTGGCCTACGCGGTGAAGTTCAGAGAACATAAAAAGAAAGGTTTCAAAAATTTCTGGGATGATATATTATTATTATTATTATTATTATTATTATTCACACTATTTATATTCGATTTATTTTCATCATCTTTATTGTTGATGTTATCCCAACGTTTCGACCGTTTTGCCTTCCAGTCTTCCTCAGGAGTTTATCGATCTGGGTAACCTTAAGTGAATTCTGAACTGAACTCTTTACTTAATTTAATCAGGTGTGGGGGTAGTCTGTTTTCTTTCCAGAGTCCATGTTTAGGGATATCTTCTATTTCTTAGTTTTAGTACACTTCAGTCATTGCTCGCCTGAGTTCAAGTACACACTGCTCAACCCAGGGATTGAACTCACGATTACTATTTTACCAAACTCGCGAACCAACGATTTAATCACCGAGGCTATTGTCTCGTAGGACAAAGGTGTAAACAAAGATATGAACAAGCGTCGATAAAACCGGATTTAGGAAGCCGCGTGGGTTAATATATAGGAATAACTTTAAACGTGATCATTCTTTGGTGATCAGGTAAAAATCGGCACAACATGGCTGGAAAGTTTACTCTCATCCGTCATATTCATCCGATTGTGAACCTTCGTCTTATCATTTCTTTCGGTCATGACACAATTATCTTAATGATGAATATTTCAATTTCCTGGTAGACTGAAGAAGTCAACAAGATCAGTTCTTTCTAAGAAAGCTATTGAAAGTACCTGAAAGATATTTAATAGTTTTATATCGAAAATATGAAATAAAATTGTCCTTTATTTTTTAGATAATGGAACTTTTAACTTGGTTGAGTTAAGTATCAGAGCGTTTGACACAGAATGACAAAATGAAGTCTTCTCTATTTGCATAATTTACGGGTTTCATGGCTCCGATTAACGTCGTATTCCTTGCATTTATGAAACAAAATATATGGTCTCAAATTACCGTCTGAGATTCCTTACATTATAAATATCATTGACTATATAATATCGGTGACATAATCTACACCAGAACATTCGATCATCACGAAATACTTCACATAACTGTATATTTCTGAGATGAGGTATTATGTACACTTTTTACATTATTCGGACCATTGTCCTCATCTTTGTCGGCATAATTTTTACAACGTTTCGGCCGTTGTAAGCTCCGGACTTCTTAAGGTGGTTGGAAAGAGTGCATGTTAAATATCCGGTTAAAGCAGTGGAGAACTTGGAGAGGGGAATTAACAGGAGACTAGCAGCATGGCCCGACGTTGCCCGTACTTGATTCAAAAATCGTACGACTCATACAGCAATCGCTATCACTTGACTTAAAATATTTTTGCCCTTCCTTACCTTTAAAGGAGTGCCCTTTTCCGTGCTGATGTGGCTACATGCTTTACTTCTTGCCTATCTCACACTGCGAATTTTTTCTAAGCTCTATACTAAACATTAAATATGTTACGAAAAAAGAACTAAACAAAATGAACACAAAACGATCAGCTTTAAAAAAGGACTCGTAACTGGAAAAACCGAATGAAAAAAGAATGTTAACAACATATACTTTTTCACACCCAACCCAGTTCTGCGGAATCAGAATCAACGTTGAGTTTAAGCAAGCGAATGAACCAATTGGAGCAAAGTGTCATGCGGATTTAAATTTTTCCACTTGTGACGAATGCAGCTATCGATTTTTTTTTATGCTAGCATGCTAGTTAACATTCGTGTCAGTCAGCTCTTGGCTCTCACGCTGGCCAATAGAATCTTTTTGCTTATTCGTGGCAGCCAGTTATAGGCTCTCACTCTGGCCAGTAGGAAATGGCCGCAAACTACATGAAAACTGCCGTAAAAGCATAAAAAATCGATTATTCTCACTATGGATGGGAGGTGCGAAATGCAAAGTCGGTCTTGGCCTTCACACTTACTTGTAGTATGTGCATCTAAATTTTGGTGCAATCCGTCGAAAATTGCGGCCGTGCATTCGTTACACACACACATCCTGCGTTTTATAGATAGAGATAACTGATAATTGATATACATTAGATATGGCACGTGGAACTAGAACAGTCTACCCCAGTGAGCGAAATAAAGGGTACAGTTCGACATTCCAACCACCTGAAGAAGGCCGAAAATGTTTGTAAAGTGGACAATAGTCCGAATAATGTAAATAGTTTTCACATATCTGGCATATTAACTACTTTAACAGTTACGACTGGCGTTGCCCGTTAGGGCACAACATAGCAGCATTGCTGTGTCTTTGGTAATACGGCGTGACGGGGCTTAACTCTCTCCGATCTGATTTGAATACAGATTTCTTTTTCTCCTAGACTAGCTTCCAACCAAGTTAATAACTCCCAATCTTTCCTGCTATTTATAGATAGATGAAGACGTAGCTGATGGATTCATATGTTTCCCAATCGTATTTGTACCCAAGTGAATATCCAGAACTCGAATGCAATTCGAACTCGTCGCTCCGATTTCTCATTCCGAGATGTTATCTATTACACCACCGCACGTCCACAAACTACTGCTGGGGAAGGAATAAATGCCATTTATCAGGTGTAATCGGGTATAGTTTGGTAACAGTTAATCGGGGAGCAGTGTTCAATTCTCCATCTCGTTCGCTGTGTTTATTTTCGGTTCAATGATGTAGGGAAGAATATAAATCCCTCTCTCCCCCCACTTCCTGTAATTGCATAAATAGCAGAAGATTCTAGTCTCCTGCTATTTATCCAATTACAGAAATTGAAAATATTGGGAAAAAGTAATAACGGAAGACAGATATGTGACAGTAAAAATTTAATGACGTATTGGCATTGCAAATGTTGCCTTCCAATATGCAAAACAAAGTACAAAAAAAACAGAAAAAAAAGCTTTAGAAAAAAAGACTAGACTCTCTAGACTTCGTTGGCAGCCGGTCTACGAGAAACACAACTTTGAATTCGAAAACTTAATAACCGAAGGAGGAAACTCTACCACCTCCTATTTCCCCTATGAATTTGTGACATTTCGCAGATAATAACGAAAAACAATCTGTATTATGAAATGCTAATCAAACATTCAAAAGTGATGTATCAATAACAAAAGATGCCAGAGTCTCTTTAAGAAAATTATAGTTGAAGGATACTTGTCATCAAACTTACATTCATTTATCGATATCACATGATCAAGAAATACTGTTAATTAATCAAAATTGAATATTCAGCATTAGTCTTAATGACAGATGTGCTAAATCTGGTAAAATAATAATAAATTCGGTAAAATAAATAAAACTCTAATCAAATCGTAAGACTATCATATTTAGTCTACTATAAATATTATAAATAATTATGTGACGTGTAGATCTCCACAACTTCCTCTCTTCTGTATCTCGAAGTAGTGTATACTTTAAAAAAAATATCCTTCCTACTTCCTGTTTTATCTTCCTTTTACATAATCGCCTCATTTATGTTACTCAGTGTGTCACTCTTGTCCTCTTGCATTAACTATGCCCTGTGAGTGTCAAATTCTCCAAGACTTACTTCCTCAATACGTATCCCAGAAATTACAAATGTCTCTTTTGGATTCTAAGTGTAAGTTTTTTTTTGTTTTTTTTTTCCATGTCTTTAAAATAGTCGTTATTACATGCTTCGTGAATGGCATTTTTAGCATCCATTGTTTTGTTTTTTTTAGAATTACATCTCTATTGTCTCAAATCTCGGCTTCATCTATGAGGAATTTGCCCAGCATTCACTAGCATATAGAAGTATTGATATTATACACCAGTTCAGTAATCTTTTCTTGGTTTCTGTTGTCTCCAGGCTGATCTTCTTCTGTGAGAAAATTGTGAAGTATTCACTGCCGTATAGGAGGAATTGATTTTCCCAGCAATACTGCAATATTTTCTTGGTTTGTCTTGCCTCTAATCTCATATTCATTTCTGTGGAAATTGTCATGCCTTCAGTGGCATATAGAAGGAATGGTATTACACAACAGTACAGCAAGCTTTTCTTTTTTTAATAATGCTTTTTTTTTCTGTTTTTCTTTTCGTAATTTGTTTTGCATTATGGAAGGCAACATTTGCAATGCCAATACGTCATTAAATTTTTACTGTCACATATCTGTCTTCCGTTATTACTTTTTCCAAGTATTTTCAATTTCTACATTTGCTTCAGTTAACCAAATTATTCCAAATATCCTGCAAATTATTTTAGAAATATTTTTCTTAAATCCCTAAAACTTTCTACAGATTAGAAAATAATAAATGTAATATAATAAAAAGACATATTTTAATATCGTTAAAGTGGCTGTGAAACTAATGTTCCAGTCAAAATGTAAGGCTGAAAAATATTATGAAACCAAGGGAGACAACATCCTAAAATCTTGTGATAGAAAGATGGATGTTCTAATGAAAAGAGATGAGCGAAAGAAAACAGCGTATAAGTGTTGAAGCGGCAACTTGTTTATTGAGGTATAATTTAAAACATTAAATAATATAATTTTTTTTTATTTTCAAATTGCAAAAATACACCATTGAATTACTCCAACTCGAAATGTTATGGTACAAAGTGAAAACAAAAAAATAGTCATATATATATATATATATATATATATATATATATATATATATATATATATATATATATTAAAGGTAATAAGTACATTGGTATATAATACAAGAGGATCCTAGGAATATAAACTATTAAACTGATCAACAATAATGATCTCATTTCCGCATGAGGTAATTTAGACTTTATTGTGAACGAACTATATATATATATATATATATATATATATATATATATATATATATATATATATATAATGTTTATTTTAATATTTATTCAAATTAAAAACATATATATATATATATATATATATATATATGGGTTAGTTTATTCAAATTTAGATGGGTAGACCTGAGGAGGATGATATCCAGAGAGCTCAATGAAAGATTCAGAGCATATATGTTTGAATAAAAAAACAGACCACGTTAATATTCCATGTAATAAGCTATTTCACCATAACCCCTTTAACAGGGTTCTGGATCATCAGACTTTAATTCCAAAAGCTGAAATGAAAAATGAAATGAAGAATGAAAAGACAATTCACAGCTTTTTTACGGAACTCATCAAGTATACGCAAAGTTAACGAAGTGAGGAAGTGAGGTGGGAGAGAGGATGTGAGTGTGTCATATGTATCATTTTAGTTTTCTATTTTAACCTCAGTGTGTGTCGGCTGGATGTTGCTCTAATCTAACGCGTCTCGTCTCTAGATAAAGGTGGTTAAGGGGTGGGCGATAACGGCTACATTGAGAAAGACGCGTTATAACAGCCCCAATAAATTATCCGACAGGTTTCATTCAAATTCCTAGACGCTGTCAGTTCGCGTTACTTTAACGTGCATATTTGGGAGGTTAAGGTTTGATAAGTATCTAAATTTTAAAAACAATCTACGAAGAAAATAATTGGAAATTCGGTGGAGTTTCGGGTATTTCCTATGAAGCAGTCGATTGGAAAGATCCATAGACAGAACATTGAAAGAGTAATCCAATAAAGCTTATAGCTTGTTAGGTTGACATTTATTCGTTTGATTTTTGTTCATTAAGTGAATCTGTCATTGTTTTTGATTTTGTTCATTAAGTAAACTCGTGGTTTTTTTAGGCCCTTCTTTTTATATTTTCTTATCTACATATGTCTCAGCCCCCTATTTGTAAACCACATACCTATATCGTCTTATATGTCTATGAGTTCCTATATACACCACACACACACATTCTCACGAAACGATATATGTATATTTCCATCTTTACACATATACCCCTGCAGAAAGAACGCACATCCACATGTCTCCATACTTGTCTCCATGTATACTTATACTTCCACATACATATATATCCACACAAGGACATCTGCATACCCATATATACTGCATGCATATATATATATATATCTACACAGCCACACGTATACACATACATATCCACACCCATATATGCATACGCACACACATATGTATACACATACACACACATGCATACGCAATCTACAGACCTCTATCTACCCACATACGTTAATTTGCACTTATATATATATATATATATATATATATACCTACGTATTTGTCCCTATTCTTATGTCCATCTGTGCAACTACTTATGCCTGCGTTCGAAGACTATCTCAGTATTTAATTATATTATCTATGTCTTTACACATATAATATTATCCGATCTTTCATATTTATGGCAAAAGATATAAAAGTACCTAACTAATTGTACATCTCCACACTCACAAAAAAAAACCCAAAAAAAACCGGTATGTTTCTTTTTCCGTATAAAAACATATACATGTACATATCAACAGGTGTCTCAGTGTGCAAATATATTATCATGGTTGTACATATACAGTCATGTGTTAGTGTCCACTTGTGCATAGTAATATTTCTAAAAACAAAGCGAATATAAAACATTCAAAATTGCTGTTCCTATATGATTATTCCTTAGTGTACTTACTTAGGCTTAGGTTGTTCTTGTGTCGGCATTTAAATACTAGTTCATTATGTTTATTTAGCAGTATGTCCGGACCTTTATGTTTGATTATGAAGATTTTCTCCTTCAAACATAAGTTGCATCTGTCTCTGAAGTTTTGGGGAGTTTTGGCTCTTGATATTATTCTCCACTTTATTTGTGGTGTTAGGCCACTCTCCAATAAAGACCAAAAATGATTTGATAGTGCTGTTTGTTTTTTTTTATTTTTATTTTTGAAGGATTGCCGATGGTTGTATAGTCGATGTTTCCAATCTCCCGCTGATATTCCAATGTATATCTTTTTCTCTTCAACCTTTTCTTTGGGGAAAATTGTTGCTTCATATACTGTGTTCTCTGCCATGCACATTCCCTCAACTGGGCACTCTGATCCTGTCCTGCAGTTGCATGTTGGTTTGTCTATTCGTGTTGTGTCCTGATCTTTTCTTAGATTCTCTTGAAGGTCTTTTAAGATTTTACTGTTGTGTGAGCTAATAATTCTCTCCATATTGTTCATGCAAGAATAGCTCATCTTTAGATTCATCTTGTTGAATATTTTTTTCAGAGATGCATTTTTGCTAAAATGTTTTTCTATCAGTTTTATGAAGTATTTACCTATGTTAATATTGGAGAGGTTACAAAAAGGTGGGTTGAACCATATAATTTTCCTTTTTCTGTTTTTGGGTTTAGTGGATTTTTTACTTACTGACTTATCTATGTAATTTATTATTTGTTTAAAATTGCTTTTTGACAGGGCTTTATTGTATTCCCATTTATTCTGGTTAAAAATTGTTTTACTGGAGGAAAGTTTATTTATTCTAGCATTTACTGTATTTGGGATTTGTTTAATTATTGATTTCGGGTGATTGGAGTGAATATTTATATATACGGGTGATTGGTTTTCCTTTTGGAAGGGTTTATAAGTATTATTGTTCAAATTAAATGTAACGTCTAGGAAGTTTACTATTTTTAAGTTGGAAGAAATCTCGATTTTAAATCCTAGGAATTTGAAGGCCCTAATTATTTTCTTTTGTAGTTGAGATGTTAACGGACCATTAGTATTCGGTACAGCCACTAACCCGTCATCTCTGTATAGTCCTATATTTTGAGGGTCAAGGAATCTACTTAGGATATCTAAAATGTATATACCTATTAGGTTTGCTATTTGAGCTGAATCAAAAGATCCCATTGGGACATCAAAGTTGTCTCTATCTTTTTTAATCCAAGTAGTGTTGTTCAGTTTTAGTATGGATTGTCTAGAGTCCATTATGATTTTTATTTCTTCGTCAGTAATGTCAGTGTGGATTCTGGCAAAACTTAAGCTATTTTCTAATAATTCTTTAGAGATTGAGGGGTAGAAATCGATGATATCAAGTTGTATAAAAGTAGTATTATTTTTATTCTTTATTTTTTGGAACCAGTTAATGGTGTCTGATGAGTCTTTCCAAAGGTTTAACGGGTATTTTTTAATTATAGATGTGTTTATTCTTTTTAGGATGTTTTTAGAAATTATTCCTAACTCTGATTTGGAGGGATTTATTAGTCTGGACTGTAGATTATTTTGAAAGTTAGGTTTATGGTCTTTAAAGAGTAGATAGGCATCTTTTAGATGAGTTGTACCCATTCTATCAGCAATTTTATATTTAAATGCTAATTTCGCAGTTTCTTTGTGTATGGAGGATAAGTGTTGAGAGTTGTTGTCTTTCTTATAAGAACCAGAGACTTTATTTTGAATCAGATGGTTGTATTCCGAGGGATTAATTTTGTAAATATTTTTAGATTTGTCAGCTCTGATCCATAATTTTTTTGAATTTTTTATATTCGTGATGTCTTTTTTGAGTTTGGATTGGAATGGGTTGTATTTTTTCTGGAAGGATATTTTCTTAATTAACTCAATTAGGTCTTGTTCAAAAGGTTCTAATAATTTATTGTTTGGTGGAGTGTTTTGAGATTTAAAGTAAAAGGCTTCATCTAGTTTAGTGGGTTTGTTATGGGGATTAAGATGGAAGTGAATCTTCCACCTCATTCTTTTTATGACGTCAATGATTTTTTTGCGTCAAAGACATGGTGAAGGATTCAATCGTAGGGTGAGGAATGTTCTTGAGTGAGTAGTCCGGTGTAAATTTATCCATTTCATCCTGGAAGTTTGGATCATTATGGTAATCCGATGGGAGGTAATCCAACCGAGAGCTCAACTTATTTTATAAGGAGCTAATATTTAGTTTATTCAAATTTAGGTAATCCGTATGGGTAGACCTGAGGAGGATGATATCCAGAGAGCTCAATGTAAGATTCAGAGCATATATATTTGAATAAAAGACAGACAAAAGATATATATATATATATATATATATATATATATATATATATATATATATATAATGTTTATTTTAATATTTATACTGACTTTTAAAAAACAGTAGATTTTGCAAATAAAAAGATATTTAAACAAACTGGTATCTGTGGCAAAATTTAAAAAAAAACGACTAAAAACAAGAGTTGGTTGAAAAAAAATCGCCCAATGCAGCAATGCTTAGCCAACAGAAAAAAAAAGAGCGACCGAGTAAAATAGTAAAATACATAAAGTGCTCAATACACGAGACAGAAACTACCTACCTAGGTTTCAGTTAAATAGATCTTCAGTTTGCCCTGAATAGTTTGCCCTAAAGATCCATTTAGATGAAACCTAAGTAGGTAGTTTCTGGCTCACTAGATAATATATATATATATATATATATATATATATATATATATATATATATAATTATTTCTTTAAAAAAATTGTAACATAAAATCACTACAAAAATAGCCATTTTGTTTCAACAACTCCTGTGTCTTATCACGGATGATGTTATATATATATATATATATATATATATATATATATATATATATATATATATATATACTGATTTGTTTTGTACAGTGTATCAACATATTACCATTTTTAAATTCCACAAAGTATTTTTAGATTGTATGTAACTTTGGTAGATAATAACTTACTGTTACATGCCTGAATGTTTAGGTGGAAGAGAAGAGATGAATTCGTATCTTTCCCAATTCATTTGTACCTACGAACACGACTGAAATTCGAACACTACTTTTCGAATTTCAATTCTGATCCTTTAACCTTTACACCACTCGCACACCCAAGCCTACAGTACTAAAGCGGTCACTAATCTAGGTAGCGACTCAACGTTTGTTCGATCGGCCGAGGAAAATTGAAAAGTCTTAGAAAGGCCTCCACATAATTCGCTGTATCGAGAAAATATGAAAAATAAGATTTGGATAGCACCTAATGTTTTAATATATTTATATGTGATGTTTTTACTACATGTAGGTTTACAGGGAATTATTAAAATCGTTTTACTTACATGTGTGTTTTCGGAGATAATCCTTTTACTTAACCGGTTTCGCATTGTAACTTTCCAAAGTTTTAAATGTTTATCGGATTACCACGTGTTGTCGCTTAAGTCGTGAATAAAAGTATAAAGAAATTGCGTAACTGGTTTTATCTGTCGCTTACGGTGAGGAAAATATAACATAATCTATTTTGAGGAACGTAACTCTGGTTAGTTCAGTCTTGGTTGAAATTTGTTAATGCGCTTTAGTTCAGTGATCTTGTAGTAGCATATATATATATATATATATATATATATATATATATATATATATATATGCTGTGTGTGTGTGTGTGATTATTTTCTTTTACAAAAATATGATTCCATTGCGACACAGAAAATTTTTATATTTCAAAATTGAAACTAAATTTGAAAATTAAACTTAAAATCCATTGTTTCGTTCTATTGCAATAGATTCATGACATCGCTTGACAATCGAATGAAACTACAGATTTTTGAGCTTAATTTTTATAATTAAATTCATAAATTTAGTTTCAATTTTGAAACATACATTTTCTTTTTAAAAAGAAATTAATTATAATATTTTGCTCTTCTCTTATATCGAGAACTCATTTTTCTAAAATAAATATAATTCCTAATAACACCGCATTATAAATGTTACTGCACTTTCTTATATATATATATATATATATATATATATATATATATATATATATATATATATATATATACAAATATAGATAAATATACTCGTTTCGAAAAAACCTTGAATTTTTGATTTGCCAATAAAAATTTTGATTTAGTTATTGGCAAATCAAAAATTCGAGGGTTTTTCGAAACGAGTATAGTTATCTATATTTGTATTTATAAAGCTCTAGGTTACTCTATCGAGCACTATTTTAAATCAACTAATATGGAACGTGTAAACATGGGTATATATATATATATATATAATGTTTTGACCACTAGTCAGTACGCTTCAGCATTTCTTTTTTATGCAGATGCATCATTACATTATCTCTTGGACTGGTTGTTAATCAAGAATGCAAAGTCCAGTTTGTGAGCTGATTGATGTTATATATATCACCTCGACTATCGTACTATCCACTCATCAGGAGATTTCAGCAATTGACTGCAGACTTTCTCATTTTCATTATAGTTGGAGTCTTGGATCTGGGGTTCTAAGATATACTAAAACTTTTCTGATGTTTTGGGGCGACATCCAGGTTATTTCCATTTCAGATCTTGATCTGTGAAGAAGTCATTTTACTAGGTAATTTTCAGCACAAACATCAGTATTTCCTTGTCATGCAAACGCATCATTACATCACCTACTATTATTTTGCGCCAATGCAATGGAATTTCAGATTTCAAGATAGATATTCCTATTTTTTATCTCCAAAAGAGAATAATGTCATTTTGAGAGGCCTCATTCATTTTTTTACTATTCTTGGTTGATGCCTTTCCTGACTCAATTCGTCGTACTTCTGAACCTCGAAGCTGTATTTGCATTTATACCATTGATGGTCTTCTGTCTGTTTCTGCCAGCAACCTAATATTTATAAACTCAGAAATTTGACTCGGCGAACGAAGCTCAAATCACGGCCAAGTCAGCCGTGTGCATTTCGTGATACCTCTGGTTAAAGGAGTGGCACTATCGTTTCTTTCTTTCAAGCTACGTGCTTTATAGAAGTGATAATATGACTCTGCAACATTTGATTCTTTCCAATCCATTTGAAGGAAAAACTTAGAACAAACTGGGCAGTCGGTTGCTTAAGTAACTATATATCATCCTGTTTGTCGAACATGTGCCAATTTTAAGTGCAGCTGTGACGATAACCATTTAATATATCGAGACGTATCCACTGGTATTCTCTGAGGCATGGATCTGCACGTGGTAGCTAGGAAGTTATCTTTAAGTTGAACTCGCTGATGTAACTGGTTTTTCTGAATTTCCGCCGTAAAACTGAGCCCAAATTTCAATTTTGCAACATCTGCTGTGAACAAAATATGACATCGAACTGGGTATGACGATAAACTACATCCGGTAGAAAAGCCTCTGATCGGGAGATTGGAGGTTTTGCCGAGCGTGGATTGTAACTGCTGTTGATCCCAGGACCAACTTGACCCAGGTTGCTAGCACCTGATAGGGTCCCAGCAAATAATGAACACCCCCCACCAAAAAAAATAGTATATTTGTATAATAAAATATGCAGCAATAAATTTTATACATAAAAGACAATCAGTGTAACACTAAAAAAATATACAAATATGTTTACAGAAAATTACAAACAATACATTTTATTATCTATAAACTCTATATGTAAAAAATTCTGAAAGTGTAAATTCATGTACAAATTATCAAGAGTCGAAAGTATAGAATTATGTACAAAATATTTAGATTTCGGCATTAACCCATACAACTTGTTGATATGACGCTAAAGAAAAGAAACCAACCAAAAATGCATATTTATATTAAAATGACGAACAGCACATTTTATCTGTAGTTAAAGTCATACACTTGCGTTCAAAATATATTTAGTTGAAGCCATAAAATTGTGTACAAAATATATAATTTCGGTAGTAAATAACCCATAGAGATGTTGATATACCGCTGAAGAATATCAACCAACTAAATCAGTCAGTTATGTGCCATGCGTGATAGACGCTTAGGCGATCATATATCTTTCGATACATGACTGACGAGGGAGATTTCTTTTATGGCAGTAGGTTGCCATTTCTTTCTGCAGTAGACCAGTTGCCATCCAACGCTATAGAACCCGTTCTAACCTGCTATTTACCCATATCTGGAGGGAGAAGAACAGGATTCATAACTTTGCCAAGGGTCATTCAGTCATGTCATTCAGTTATGTGCCATGCGTGATACACGCTTAGACGATCATGTATCTTTCCATACATGACTGACGAAGCGGATTTTTCCCGCAGTAGGTTGCCATTTCTTTCAGCGATAGACCAGTTGCCATCCAAGGCTATGAATCACAGTCTGTCCTGTTATTTACCTATATCTGGGTGGGAAGAAGAAGAGGATTCATACCTATCCCAAGGGTATTAGCACGTAAGTGAATGTAATGGATTCGACTGGAATACGAACTCAGCACTCCTATCCGCTATCCATTACTCCACCGTGCCTCCTCAACCAACCAAATACTGCACCGATTTCAGATGAGAAATGGCGACGATTTGAAGTTCTGTAAACACCAGTTCCGTCATTAGAAGCGGCTATGATTTTACCTATAGCGCTACATTATCTTCACTCATTTATTTATTTTTATCATGGTCGATAATGGGATTATTATTAATATGATTAATTATCTCATACATATTATAATATTAATATAATATTAATAGTGTGCGTTCAAAATAATAAGTACTGATGATTTCTAATGGGAGGTAATTGACAGCACGTCTTCCTACGACTCCAAAACTCAAGCTGTTTTCGTTAATAAGATCTTATCGATTCATACACGGATTTTCAGTTCGTACAATAATACTGTTAAACTCTAATAGACGTTCGAAATGTTCTAATACCAATGAGTACAATAGTCAAATTTGAGTATCACATTTTTATTTCTGTTAGAAGTTACTTGTTCATAAATTTAATTGTGCTATCTTCTAGAACGATAATACATGCTAATATTTTTCTCTCTGTTTCCTCCAGTTGAATGTTCCTAGTTTGGATAAGATATTTCGTTTGTTTATGAAAATCACAGAGAATTTCATATATTAAAAAAAAGTGTTCTTAATATAATTCTTGTATATGCCTACATTTGCATGAAAAATCCATACCCTGTTTGCATAGTTCTGATTGATCATCGTTCCCAAACAGATATACAATTTTTTTCCGTGTCAGTGTGCCGAATTAGAACATGTAACTGACAGTATCGTATTTATCTTCATACATTCGGGCGTATCAAGTTCAAAGATCGGTTCTCAAACAATCCCAGAAGTTATGCTTGTCAATAAATAGGTGACCGATTGGGGATATCAGGTGTTTTAGTCTTGAATGTACGAGTGGTTTAATGGATAAGAGCTCGGAATTGGAAGCTGGAGAGCCGAGTTCAAGTTCCGGTTATTTTAGTTTCGTTATATACACCTAACGCAAAAATACCTTTGCGAAAGATGCGCAAAACATCTACTCCTCGTAGTCAGGGGTTAATAGTTAATCGCTCAATCATTATTATCCAAAAAATATCCTACATTCCAAAAATATTTTATGGCTTTAAATATCCTGCAAAATGTTGATAAACCGTAAAAATGCAAATTTTTAACATCTGCGATGATGATCCTTTGTCTTGTATTTTCTAGGCTTTAAGATTTTTTAATACACAATGATTATGTGTGGAGGATGGAGGCACGTTGGAGTAATGATGAGCGACTCGGATTGAGGAATCAGAGAGTCGAGTTCGAATCCCAGTCGAATTCACTACGTTCACTTACGTGCTAATATCTTTAGGAAATCTATGAATCCTCTTCTTCTCCAAGCTATGGGTAAATAGATAGGAGCTGGTCTAACTTAGAAAGAAATGGCAATCTACTGTGGGAAAAAATCTGCCTCGTCAGTTATGTATCGAAATTCATGATCTCCTAATGGCATATCACTGAATATACAATGCGCATTCACATAACACTTTATCAAGATATTTTTTGAAAATATTAATTCGCAAAGCAAAAAAGTAAAATTTCAAATTGTGAAAAATAAGATTCTGTTTCTTTGTCTCATAGAAATATACTCAAAACCTGTTGTTCTATCGCTAAGTTAAAAATGCATTATCAATTTTAACGGATGCAAAATGCTTTGATAAAATTATGGTAGTAGTAAAAATTCAACCTTCATAACGCTGCATCAAAACCCACGTTTATTTTTCCTTTAAGCAAACAATCTCTAAATTATATTTATTAACATTTTCCAGGAGTGAACGTAGTAATGACAGAAAAATGTCAGGAAAAAAAGAATTACTCGGGAAATGATTGTAGGTTGCTTAAAGGAAGAGAGAGAGAGAGTGTGTGGTTGCTGAAAAGGTGTCGCCATCATAGCGTCACCAGTTGGAATCAAATCAGCGTCTCCCTATTTCCCATTATTTAAAAAGGAAAAGAAACAAACAAACATAAATTACGTTGTCTCGCGCTTATGCTTTTAGCGTGATGTGTCGGTCGGTTGTGTTGTCTGTCTGTGGCTTTGGACAGCGTTACGCGGTTAGCTGTTGTCTCGGTCACAGCAGGTCTCTAAGATCGACGCGACTCTCATAAAAAAGGCGATCGTAAATTGCGCGGGAACAGCCGCCATAAAAGCGCACATTTTGAGCGGTAATGTTTGATCACAATTTGTCGCATTGCCTCAGTTGTAGCCAATTTTCAAAGTGGAAAAGACTAGAAGCTAAGCGAATATCTACTTTTGTTATTTATAAATTTTGGCACAGTTCGAAATTATATATATATATATATATATATATATATATATATATATATATATATATATATATATAGAGAGAGAGAGAGAGAGAGAGAGAGGAGAGAGATTGTATTTTTAGTTTGCACACACGCACCTGCACATATATATGTATAGAAACACGGCTTTTTGACGCAGAGAAAATGATATACACATATGTATAGAGATTAAAAAGTTTACTTATAGTTTTTGTATATACAATCATGCGTTTACATACACACACGCACACACGTAAAACACACACATATAGATACATATATATATATATATATATATATATATATATATATATATATATATATATATATATATATATATATATATATATATATATATATATATATATATATATATATATATATATATATATATATATATATATATATATATATATATATATGAGGGAGTGAAAATATTTCAGCGCGAACGACTTGAAATAAGTATGACACATTTTTTAACCAATTCTGTGTCAGGCCAAATATATTTCAGTAAATATATATATATATATATATATATATATATATATATATATATATATATATATATATATATATATATATCTGTGTGCGTGTTTATGTGTGTCTGTGTGTGTAAAGTATATAGAAAATAGGAAAGGACCGTTAAGTTAATAATCCAAGTTCTTTAGTATTTTTTTGTTTTTACTTTTTAGTAAATATATGGGCACGCTTGTCTGTGTGTGTGCAGATGGACATCTCTGTGTGCTCATGTGTTTGAGTTTGTATTTGTGTATGTTTAGGTTATCTTGTATATAACTTTGATATATAATTATACATCCGTATTATTCTATATACACATTAATTTATATTTATATATATATATATATATATATATATATATATATATATATATATATATATATATATATATATATATGTATGTATCTGTGTGTTTGTGTGTTTGTTCATTTTCAGATACAATTAATATATATCTCGAAAAGGTCAGTATAAACAAAGAAAAAAAAAACAGAAAAACTTATCTTCACATATGATTTCTGTAATATGATTGGTTTTTAAGAAGGCAATTTTCGTTTAATAAAATCCACCAGAGGTCGAAAGGCGTCACACAAAATCAAGGACAAAGGTCATATAAACATATATCCATATATCCTTTGCTTTTGAGTTCTTAATT
>CAHIKZ030005124.1:935000-1007500 GCA_903632075.3 Acanthosepion pharaonis
TGCTATATATTTAGAGATTCTTGATATAATCCAAAGAAGAAACTGCAAATGTTATGGGTCCTGAGCTGGCATCTCCGCTTCAGTCTCTTTCCCACCACCGTACCTTAGCTTACTTTTGATTTTCTATAAATACTTTCATGGTAACAGTTCCCATTAACTTTCCTCTGTGGTACCTAGATTTATGAATTCATGCGCAGTATTAGATTGACAGCAAGGTCTTATACATTAACCTTTGAAATGGCTAGTTGTAGCTGTAATTTCTATGCTAAAACTTTATATTCTCGCACTTGTCGCTTGATGAGCTCTCTTGTGGGTTCTTTCATTCAAGTCAAATGTTTAACATCAAGTTTGATGTTAAACAATGTAAATGCAATGTCAATCGTTATCTTCTCTCTTCTTAATTCTTGTTCTTTCATGGTCGTCGCCTTTTAGTAATACATATTTCTCATATCCTCTAACTCAGTTACCCATTGCGTTTTATTGGCTTTACAGCCTTGGTGGGGGTGAAATTATTAAAAGAATATTAGATGGGTTACCACTATTATGAGTGTGGCATTTTTGCTGTAGTGGAAAAGAAAAAGGGTAAAAAAATATTGTAACTTTATCTATTTAACTCCAAATCGTAGCAGAGGAATCCTCCGGGTTAATGCTGAAAATGAATTGTGAGGAAAAACAAGGATCAAAAAACACAAGAGACGTCATTCACATTTATCTAATAATAGGTTAGCAATAAATTTACAAACGTGTATCTTTTTGATGTGTATTAAACTGAAATTGTGCCAATATAGACAAATATTTTGACTATTATCCCATTTGGAGATTGCTTATCTTGGTTTTGTGGTAGTCCCATTTTTCACGTCTTTTTTATTGTGAACCAAACTCATACCGACCTGTCTGGTAGGTAAGTAAACAGTAATTCTAGAATCACGCAAATTTTGACGCTTAAAAGAAGGGAAAACTTTTCTATTTTTACCTGTGATGAAATATCTTCACTTAGAAATATATATTTTTTTTATTATTTTAATAAATATCTTGGATACGATCGTCAGCTATATCTTGAGCGTGGAAACAGAAGGACGTTTTAACAACTGGTTTAATTTGGAAGGAGACAATGTCTTTTTATCTCTTTATGTAGTAGATTTCTTCCCAGACAAGTTAATTCTTGACGACATCAAATCAAGTGTCATTCTTCCTCCATTTACAGTCATGATGTTCCTTTACTGCGGTCATCTCTTTCATACATATCACTCACCTCATCCTTCTTTACAATTTCAAGAGTTAGCATCTAGCTTAAGTGGCACCCTATTTTTTTGAGCGATACTTAGTAAAAAAAAAACATTAGTAATGAAGATAAACAGTTCTAGTAAGAGAATAGGCAGATTCGTATCTCACTCACCTGTCTAGTACGGTCATTAAGCTCACAACATGAAGATGAAATCTTTATCAGAATAAAGTTGACTTATCGTTGCAATATTGTAATATCATTTTTAACAGTATCTGTTGATCCTTATTCTCAGAAAAAGGCGACAATAGTTACGTAATTATACAAAATTTTACTTGAAAGATTAAAAACATAATCGTGATCTACATTTTCTTGTCTATGTTCAGTAATTCTTGAATAATAGAATAAACGAAGTCGCATTCTGTTAAAATTGAATAATTATGAATTTTATATTTTATCAAGTGTAATCCATTACTGTATGGTGTACGAAACATGAGACGGTGAGCTAAAATGTAATATCACAAGAAAGCTATAATTAATGCCATATTTTCCGAAATCTATATTTCTAATTGTAATATATTTTATGTTTTAGAATTAATGCCGGATTTTTATCGTGGACACACACACACACACAAACACACACACATACATATACACACACACACATACATATACACACACACACACACATACATATACACACATGTCTTGAACAATAAAAATATTGAAAAAACAAAAAAAAAATCAGACACACAGGGTTTTATTCTAATATTTTTTTTTTATTTTATTATTTCAGTTAGATTCCTAGAATAGTTTTGGCCAGCATGGTCATAATCAAGAGAAAAAGAAAATCTGATTATTAGTAACAGTGAACTGCAGGAATGAATGACTTTCTGAAGAAAATGAACTTTATTTGTAGTTTTCATTTGTTTTGTTTATTATCGGTAATTTTGTTCAGTACTTGTGTTGGTCAAACGACCTCTTTTAAGTTGTTTTTTTTTTAAATCGAGACTGAATAAATTCATGCTACTATGAATTACCTTGATCATATTGATATTTTTATTCGTTTCTGGGAAGGGGATGTGTCTGTGTTAAGTATAAGTTATCATTTAGTTCTTCGGGAGTGTTTATGATGTGTGTAAGTGTATATATTAATATGTTTTTTTTTGTTTGAGATCTCAACACCTTCGCAAGCTTGTGTGGGTGAGAAATGTGGGTAGGGCTTGATTTATGGGATTATATATTAATTCAATCTATTTTGTGAACTCTGTGGTTAAGCCTGTCTGAATGAAGTGTTTTGAGTCGCAAAATCCACTTGTCTTCCTCTAGTATTTTTCTAAGGTCATCATTTCTCTCTATTTCTAATTTTATTTAATTATTGTGAATTTTGTATGGCTTTTGAAATCATGTTTTTCTCGGCGGAAATGTTGTTCTAAAGGTAACAATCTTTCGTGGGGAGCCGAATTAGATTACGATAATTATTAATTCTGCAGTGAAAAGCCATACGGATTTTCCCACATATTGTTTCTGGCATAGTGTGCATTCTAGGAGGTAAATTATATTATGACTTCTACAGTCAGTCGTGATAGATTTTGAAAGTAGCTGAGATAGTGAACGAATTGGTGGTGTTAAAATTATATATATATATATATATATATATATATATATATATATATATATATATATATATATATATCCAACACCGATTCGTTCACTATCTCAGTTATATAACTGAGATAGTGAACGAATTGGTGTTGAAATATTATATATATATATATATATATATATATATATATATATTTTTTTACAACACCAATTTGTTCACTATCTCAATTATATATATATATATATATATATATATATATATATATATATATATATATATATATATGTGTGTGTGTGTGTGTGTGTGTATATATATATATATATATATATGGAGAGAGATAGATAGGTATGACAAAAACATATGTAGACGTACATATACTTGCACGTACGTATATATTTTTTTCTTCAGGTGTTAGAAAAACAGCGCTCAATCTTATATAATATAACTATTAAACTATTAAATATATATTAGTGAATATATGAATATACATAATATCCCACGTCGATAGATTAACAGGTGATATATATTATATTAATATTCGTAAAATTTATTTTAAAATCTATTTTATCGGTGTCAATGGGCTTGATCAGGTGCTTACTTTTATATATACATGTATATATCAATCCACACGTTATGTTCGGTATGTCAGTGTTATTCAAGTGTTTTAATAAGGTTTTCTAATAAACATAAGTTACGTAAATTTTTATTATCTTATTTGAAATATTTTAAAATTTTTTCGTCTTTCCAACTTAAGAATTTAACCGATATAAACTAAAAATAATCAATTTAAATATTATAGACAACGATAATAAAATGAAAATGTCTTAACACACTATTTTAAATCAACCCAACTTGAACGCGAATTTCATAACGCTTAACGCTGAGGATTGCGTAGTTGCATGAAACTCTAAGTCGTTCTATCGACGCGGGATATTATGTATATTAACTAATATATATATATATATATATATATATATATATATATATATATATATATATATATATATATGCAAAATCCATGGTAATAATCCAAGTGAATCCTAGTAATAAAAAATATTAAAACTGATCCACATAAGTGAACTCATATATTACTACTGAGCATATATGAATTACATGTACATAAAATTCATTACCCCATAAGATATAAGGCCATTTCCCCCCAAAACGGGCTTGTCAACACCAAGGATTTAGATAAAAAAAATGAATTAATTTCTTGACAAGCCTATTCTGGGTGAAATGACCATATATCTTATCGGTCATTGAATTTTATCTATCTATCTATCTATCTATCTATCTATCTATCTATCTATCTATAAACAATAAATATATATTTTCCTCGCCTGTAGCAGAACTCTGCGTTTCATGCACCACGCAATATTCAGTGCTGGGTTAAGGTACTGTGAATCATAACTGGTGAGTTAAGGTGCTCTCAGTCATAACTTCACACATAAAGACTGCGTTTGCCAGAGTTGGGCTATCGATAAGGAAAAAATGTATTTATCATTATACGTACATATATATATATATATATATATATATATATATATATATATATATATATATATATATATATATATATATATATATATATATATATTTAGACATCTAATTTACTATCAAGCATTAAAATCTATTCTTTACATAAATTGCTAAAATCCAATTACAGACTCTTTCTCTTTATTTCCCTCTCCTTTTTCCTTCTTTTTCCATTTCTTTTCTCCCTTCTGCAACCCATTTCAATATATCACTTCCGTTAAGTTAACCGTTTAAATAGGTCATGGTCTGGTTACTCCTCCTCCCCCAATACTAAGTATGATTGAGAGAGATATGAAATTATCCCTCCCTATATTCTACCATGTCTCTTTAACTACTCCTTTTACACTCTCTGTTAAATTACAAAAACTTACACTACCCATCAATTTTAATTTCATTTTTCGTTTCGTTTCATTTTTGGAAGTGCTATCTGATGATCCAGCATCCTTTAAAAGGGCCCAGGAGAAATAAATTATTATTATTGTAACTTAAAGTGGTCTGTTTTTCTTTAAAAATTATAATATATATATATATATATATATATATACATACAAATATTTGACAATAGAATTCACCAAGAGCAGAAATCCACTTAAGGTTGAGTGTAAATAAATGAGGTGAAGATTAGGAGGAAATTGACACGTCACCGCAAGTGTTATGTACAGGAAAACATCCGTATGTTAGTCTGTTCAACAAATAGCCCATGATATTCTCATCATTCCTTTGTAGAACCACATTACTGTTGCTTCACGTCTCTTTTCATCTGTGAGAAGATTGACTAACATCCACTTCCATATAGGGAGAGTGAAAATACGCAACAATTCAATTCTCTTTTCTTTGTTTCAATTAAAAAATTACCTACTTAATAATACTTTTCTTAACTGATGGAAGGTATCTTTCGCTATGCCAATACGCCTTCGGATTTCACTGTCGCAATTTACAACTTTTGTTACAACACCTCTCAGAAAACTATTTAAGTAACTTTAGCTGAATTTCACAATTAGTTTCGATTATTCCTAAACTTATTTATATAACTTGTAAATAAGATTAAGAATAATCGAAATTGCGAAATTCAACTAAAGTCACTTAAATATTAATACCACAATTAAATACCAAGATCAATTTTGAGTTCTTCTGTAATTTCTTGTTGCATATCGCAGCTACTTTTACCTACCTATTGGAATGAAGGCACGATCGAGAGCTGTCCGCACGAGCTAGCTTAAATGTCACTCGACAGAGTATCTTTCAGGCTAATAAAGAATTAATTTAAAACAAAAAAATTAAGCGTAAACGATGGAAAATAATTACGTGACTATTTGACACAAGTTAGAATTTCACTGCATCTTGAATCGTCTGCTTTTAATGAATAAAGGCCTTTTTGGCAGCCTATGAGTATTATGTAGTAATGTACTCAGGTAAATAATTTAAAAGTTAAATAAAATGATGAATATCTCAACTGAGCCAATTAAATTCAAAAAAACAAAACCAAAAAAAAAAAAAATTCTTAAGTCACTGAGCAATCAATATATTTTTAATGCTAAATATCAACTCAATAATTTTTTAAAACTGTGAAAGAGTTTTGCAGTGATTTTATAAGCCCGGCTTAGATGTGGCACAAGGCCGAAAGTTTGGGGCACCCAGTGAGGATCGAAAACACTACTCAGTCGTAATTGATCTAGCAAGACAAGCTCTCTAACCATTACACCACGTCGAGGCGCCCTAGTGATATTCCATGCGTAGCTTAGATGTGGCACAAGGCTGAAGAAACTGGGCATCCAGTGAGGATCGAATTCCCTATTCAGTCGTAATTGTTCTAACGAGACAGGCTTGTTAACCATTACACCGCCTGGAGGTGCCCAAGGTTTGCAGTTATATAATGATTAATATTCGTCACATCCAAATTTTCTACGTGGATACATTTTATACTAATATTCACCCAATACAAGAACCACCCAAGGTAGAATGCTGCTGTGCAGTGTCGTATGCACAAAAGAAAATGTAAGAAGAGGAGATTATGAAGCCATGCAGGATAGATAACGGTTAACCCTAGATTTGAATAGGTCAAGATTCTAGCGATTGGAAAAACATTCTACCAGACGTCTGTTTCACAAAACAGTAGACCTTGCTTTTTTGCTAAATAGTTATTACGAGCCTAAAGAACACATACAGGCTTCCATCGGCAAATCAGTATCTTTAAACTATAACAGCTTGAGTAAAATATATGAGATTTAGTTTTCGCTTCGTGTCAATGCGCATGACAAGTAAAGTTAGTTAATATTCACAATGTTCAATAGGAGTGTTTGCCCAGCATTTAAATGTGCCATAATGTCGGAAGCAAGAGCATAATGGCGAAGAAATACTTGGTAAGTTTCCATTACTGTCTGGTTTCTATTAGTCAGTAAATTGCATTAAGCACCATATTACAAGCGAGACTCGTTACCGTCATTAAAACTCTGGCAAAAAAAAGACAGAGAACGTAAGAGTGAGAGCATAATAAACATAATGGCGGAACGCGAAATTGTTTTGGCGCGAAAATGTCTGCGTTCACTGGCGGGATGCAAAAGAAAAGATTTTCTTATACGCAAATGTTTTCTAGGTGAAGAAAGAAAAAAAAAAGAAGAAAACAACTAAAGGGGAAATACGTGAGCAGACAACAATAACAAAAGCACACAAAAATAATAAAAAAGACAAAAAAGAAACAAATCAAAAAACGATAAATACAAGACAGCAAAATAATAAACAAAAAGAAAAATTGTAAAGAATTTTTTAAAAAAAATGTTAATGACTGTAAATTGAATGCGCAAGATAATTTACCACTCTCACGTTGTCTATTGGTTGCTATATCTAGGTTTTTAAATATGGGATTATCCCACTTGTCTGATATATAATTTCTGCCAACCACCGTCAGATGACATTCCCAAAAGCCTTATACAAGAAAAGGGCGCAAAGTCTCATGTATTTGTATATCTTTTTGATACTGAAAACCTTAAAAATAGATTACGTCTTTTCCACCCGTCGAAATTTATAGCGAAAACTCATATTGTATTAAACTCAACAGATATATTTACTAAGGTACAATATCCTAAGTATATTTGACTTAATACAAACAAAAGTAACTTTCCTTCAAAGATCGTTCCTGAAAATTTATTCCCAATGTCATAGTAATATTAAAAACATTGTAATTTATGGCGTAAACTCATATTGTATCAAACACAACAGATATATTAAATAACGTACAATATCCTAGGTATATTTGACTTAATACAAACGAAAGTAACTCAACAGATATATTTATTAATGTACAATATCCTAAGTATATTTGACTTAATACAAACAAAAGTAACTTTCCTTCAAAGATCGTTCCTGAAAATTTATTCCCAATGTCATAGTAATATTAAAAACATTGTAATTTATGGCGTAAACTCATATTGTATCAAACACAACAGATATATTAAATAACGTACAATATCCTAGGTATATTTGACTTAATACAAACGAAAGTAACTTTCCTTAAAAGATCTTTCCTGAAAATTTATTCCCGATATCACAGTAAAATTAAAACATTGTGTTTTGTAGCAAAAACTCATATTGCATTAAACTCAACAGATACATTAAATAACGTACAATATCCTAGGTATATTAGACTTATTACAAACAAAATTTCCTTCAAAGATCTTTCCTGAAAATTTATTCCCAATGATATAGTAATATTAAAAACTTTTGTAATTTATGGCGAAAACTCATATTGTATTAAACCCAACAGTTATATTATATAACATACAACATGCTGGGCGTATTTGACTTAATACAAACAAAAGTAACTTTCCTTCACAGATCTTTTCTGAAAATGCATCCCCAATGTCATAAAAATAATGAACACATATACGTAAGAAAACGAACTTCTATAACCGCATATCTTTAAACTTTCTTTTTATATTTTTTCTAAGTAGTTTTTTTCTTCATCATATGACTTCAATAAAGGCGATAAAGCTACTAAAAGTTAAGTTGTTCTTGAGAGTGAATGGAACTGAGAAAACGTTACGGAGGAGATAGGACGATAGCATTATATTGGTGAATATCGTAGCCAAGAAAGGGAAGCAAGAAAGAATTGCGGGCGAAGAAATACTAAACATAAATACTATATTTAACTGCACAAATTCAACAGTAAAATAATGACTCCTGGCTACCAACATTGAACAGCGCTTAAATTCGAAAATTAACACGAATAATATATATATATATATATATATATATATATATATATATATATATAGAGAGAGAGAGAGAGAGAGAGAGTAAATGCACGTAAAAAAACTACATTATCGCAGTCGGTAAATGATTGAAGCCAAACGGTCAAGTTGGAAGCATAGTTTTGATAAGTCAAAACAATTGTCATTGTTTGCTTTTTTTTATATTCAGTAGAATTCATAAACTACCAAATTGTTTTTCCTATGAATTTCCAAACAGCATTATGTTTAAGAAATTGTGCTACACTTTTTGTCGAATATAGTAGATATTGTTAGAGAAATTATTCACTTTCGATAGAAAATGGATTTCTTATGTTAAGCTGAAACAAGAAATCGTGTCAAGCGTCTGGGCGGCCCTCAACATTATATTTTAAATGGAATAGAATGAATAAAAATGTCGTTGTTTTCTGCGTTTTAAACGCAAAAAATTTAAAGATTCGATAACGTATTACTGCGCAGTGTTACAGTAATGGAATTATTCGTTAAGACTAATAGATAGGGAGAGAAAAAATAAACAAAACTCAAGTAAATTTTGCAACAGGACATGCTAATCCTCAGCTTGAAAATACAACTTTTGTGTACACGTAGCGATATACGATGATGCTCATTAAATGGGCGGGAATTTTGAATAATAAATCATGTCAGCTCAAGATACACTTGGGACGACATTCTTATCTATATCTTACCTCAGATCAGCTTCAACCAAATTATTTTAGTCCAAGACGAGTGTAGACTGAGAACAGTGAATAACGATTTTTCTTCTTATCAAATTGTCAAGACAGAGGAAAAGATGAGACGTTTTGCCATCTGATCAGTCCAATCCGTCAGGCACTACAAGAGAAAACCCTATCTGACACGTTTCGCTTTCCCAATTGCCAAAAAAAAGTGCTATCTTGATTTTGAACAAAGTATATGATAAAGTTTATAGTTTCAGGTGTTTTCGTTGTTTGTGATTTTTTCTGTTACAAGGTCACACCACTGTCTTCCTCATTCTACAGCGACCATCGAAGAAAGTGAATCTAAAACAACCAGAATCTCGTCCAAGACCCAATGCTGCACACGATTTGATAACTGGTAGAAGAAATTAACGCAAATATAACATATTTTCTATATCTCTTAATTTTAGACTGCCATGTTTATTTATTTTGATCGCTCAGTATATTTAGGTGTTTCAAGTTAACACACATTGGATTAGTATCTGGAATTGAACGTTTTATAAAACATATCTTATTTATATGAAGATTTTCTGGGGAAAATAAAAATAAATTAGCACCAAGCTGATTGTAACATTATGTTAGTAACAACTTATAAGAACACGCGATTAAAGATTTAATACATAAAGCCTTATTTTTGATTTACCTTCGGATTCCGTCAAATGGCAGCCATGATAGGATGTGGTCGCCATGACAGTATGTGGTCGTTAGGTATTTTCCTATCGTCTCGTAGAGATTTGAGAAAGTCTCACTTCTCTGTTGGTGGTCAGTCGTTTATAAGACTTTCTGTCGATCGTTTGTCTTTTGAATATACGTCTTAATTCATTTGGGTTGACTTCCTGTTAATTTCCTTTATATTAGCGAAAACTTTTCAAGCTCGATTTTCTGCATTTGGTTACAATGAGTTCAACTTCAAGGTCAAAACTCTTGGGTACTTTTGATGATTTACTGTGACAATGAGTGCAAACCTTACATTGGTCTCTCTCAGCGTGAATTTACTGTTATCACCACAGATCAACATCTCATAGACTAATGTTTACGGCGCAGCATTAAATTCCATTATGTTATATGGTATTTCCTGGTGTGAATCTCACACTACGATATGAAGAGAAAATGATGTCTACTCAACTTAAATTCGACTGGGAAAACCATTACTGTAGAATATTTCAAAGGTATAAAAGACGAAATGCTAGTTTCCAGTCCACGTGGAAGCGCTCTTGTAAGGATATCTCTGTCAGAAGAACGATAGGAAACCAGTATGGAGAAAGAGTAATGAATAAAAACAAAAATTGCAATATAAGTTCTGGTAAAAAAAAAATATATATATATATGCAATAATAATAACAGAAAAATTTCAATACGAGCACTGGTAAAAAAAAATATTTACTGAGATATTAAGTCCCAAAAATGCATACACAGACGTCCTCAAGGACACATGGTTAAGTGGATAAAGACGTTGGTTTGATCCAATAATTCGACCCGAAGATTTGTGAGTTCAATGCCAGTTGATTTGAAGGTAAATAACTGAGCCATGGTACGTGGAACTAGAACATTTTACCCTGGTGGACGAAATAAAGGGTTCCTTTCGAAATTCCAATCACCTGAAGAAGGCCGGAGTGTATAATGGACGAAACGTTGGGAATATGGCAATGAAAATGAGGATAACTGTCCGAATAATGTCAATGCTGTCAGAACACTGATTTGTCAGAAGAATTTAATTTTGACACAGGTAACATTTCTCTCTGTAAAATAGTAATGGATCCCATGAACAATGCCAGATACCATTCTCTAACACAACAGATGGAGATTTAATGTTTAATAAGCTGGTCTGTTAGAACATTCATAGAGTATAGAGTTTGATCTCCCCAGCGCATTTTAAAGTTGTGTCAGACCTAACGACCTTCCCGATGTGTTAGAGTGGAACACCCCTATTCTATAGTTAATAGACTCTCCCACCTATAATAAGTTGGAGGAGTAAGAGTAACGAGTCAGTCGTTCAGTGGTTCGGTCATTCAGACGATGCCGGGCGACCGTTAGTCGAATATTAATGTATCAGCGACCACAACTAGATTTCTGTGCGTCATTACCTATTATATCAAGTTCCTATCGTTTTGTACGTCGAACCTATTTTATGACCGACTTAGTACAAATACAAGCCTCCACTGTGAATCCACTCCATAACACGATGTCATCAGTTTTCAAAGGGGTATTTTTGATGATGATGCAAATGTTTAATCCTGTCTTTAACAAAATCTGATATGTCCATAAAACTGGCAACTGCTCTTGATAAGGGCCTCCAATCAGTGGGCCAAAGGGTACCCTGTAAATGTTAAACCACCAAAGCAAAACCGCTTTCATTTTATCACCATAGAGAACCTTTTTCTGTCTGTCATCAGCATTGTTAATGTCACTATCCAGTAAAGCAACTCATTGAGCCTGGTTGGACGCAAGTTTTACAGTAACATTAAGTGGAGCGATTATATTGAATCAATTGCTAGGTCTACGGCCAGGAGAGTTTGTTCACTCTGTCGTGCCAGACAGCTTTTTTTCTCGTCAGAATTGATCTTGCACAATTATAAATCTACTAGCAGTAGAGCCCGGCGTTTCCCGGGGATGTAACAGTAAGAGATAGATCAAGTATCGAAAATCATAAAGACTAACAAATAAAATTGACAAAGATTATTGATTAAGGTTGACGGACACGCATGTCTTAATTAGTTTTGTTTTGTTTTGTTTTGTTTTTGTTTTTTGTTTTTTTACGAATTAGTCAAACCCAAACTCAAACAAAAACATTGTTTTCAATCGTTATGAGTCTACCGATTGAATAGAATTTTTCAATTTTATTATAAACAATTGTCTTGTAAATGGATTTTTTAAAGCATTCTGAATGTATAAATAAAGAAAAAAGTGTGCAAGACAATAAGAAACACTACCTGTCAAAAAAAAGTGAAGTTTTGTTGAAATCGGTTGAAAAATGTAGGAAATCCGATCCCATATATAAACGAACACACACACACACACACACACACACACACACACACACACACACACACACACACACACACGCACAAACAAACTGGGTTTTATAATAAGTATAACTCGATATGAGTTGTCACCCTTAATCGTGTTTTCAAATTGATTTCGTGCAAAAACAATTGTTTTTCCAATTTTTGGCACTGCCAGAACCACCGTAAGGTAATTTTACGTAGTCCTGTGATGTTTTTTTTTTAAATCGGTTGAAAAATGTAGGAAATCCGATTCAATATATAAACAAACAGAAACACACACACAACCTTGGTTTTATAATAAGTATGATACCATTCGCTCCTGTATGGAATATTAAGGCTATGTCTGGCCTGCAGGCCCCTCAGTATATCTCGAGATCCCTGACAAAATTCAAAGAAGGGTATGTAATGTAAGTGATTCTAACCTGCATCTCGTCTTCACTCATATTCTAACTGGCTTGACGTGGCTTTCCTCTGATTTCTTATATATATTTTACTGGCAATTATTCCGATGAGCTTTCCTTCTTGTTACATCGACGGCAATAACTTAATCGTTTTACGAGATTGGCATCTAGTTAACACCATTTTACTTGTGAACGCGCTAGATGAAACCTTACATGTATTTTTCTAATCTTATAGATTCTTTTCTCGCAATTTTCAGCAGGGAAATCCCTTCCAACCACATCAATCATCATAGAATAAAATAAATGCAAAACCGATCACTATCTTCACTTTTCCGGAAACCTGTTCTTTTATTGTTCTTTCTTCAAACGAAATTCTTCTCATTCTCTTTGACTCGCAGTAACACCTTGCATCTTAGTAGCATTATCACATTGCTTGAGGTGAAATAATGAAAAATTACTGTATATACTCGAGTACCAATGCGACATTGAAGACCTGATTTTTAAGCTAATTTTAAGAGGGTCACTTATACACGAGATAAACAAATCCGCATACGTATTGCTAGCCATGGCTACGCCGTTGACCAAAATATATATTTATTTACTTTAGTTAAATTAGCTTCAAAATTAGGTCTTCATAGGTCACATGATACAAGACTATATACAATATTTGCTATTAGTATTGTTGAGATTAACTTTGTCCATAGTATAATCAGTAGACATTCATTAATCGAACACTTGTCGTTAGTGTCAATTGATATTTGTAAAAGCTTTCAATGGAAAAGACTTTTCAGCAAAGTAGACTTCTCAAGCCCACTATCTGTTATCGTTCTTTCTACTATTGATAGGCATCCTGGGTATGACGTTAAACTGCATCCAACAGCAAGGCTTCTGATCAGGAGGTTTTGAGGAGCGTGGAACCACCTCTTAATTGCTGGTGTTCCCAGGACCACCCTGACCCGGGGTGGTAGGACCTGTTAGGGTCCCAGCTATGGGCAAATAGTGAACCCTTAGTTTTTTGCAGATCTTACCCGCGTCTTGGGTATGGCGATAAACTACATCCGCGTCCTGGGTATGGCGATGAACTACATCCGCGTCCTGGGTATGGCGATAAACTACATCCTCGTCCTGGGTATGGCGATGAACTACATCCGCGTTCTGGGTGTGGCGATAAACTACGTCCAGCAGCAAGGCCTCAGATAATGTTTTCGGAAAATAATGTTGCCAACTATACGTTTTTGAAAAAATAATGTTGCCAGCTATACGTTTAATAGTACTATATATATATATATATATATTTAATTAATTCATTGAGTCTGAAAGTCATAGAAACCTCAACAGGAATAGAGGAAGCACTGGACGGCCGTTTCGTCCTATAATTGGGAGTCATCAGCAGTGCGCATCCACCACAGAGTATCGAAACCCTGACAGTTGGGTTGTTAAGCGAACAACATACCAACTGTACCAAATGGGCCTCGGTAACGAAGAGATTCCAAATCAGACTCAACTTAGCGCCGCTCGCTCACATATTCCGTGGCGGAACTCGACTGAGTTCTCTGTAACCATAGGAGCCGGGAGCCACGACTACTCTCACCAAGCCGCGCCAACTGGAGCATTAGAAGACGGTTCAAGCAATGATAAACACAGATAGTAATTAGTAGGAGGATTTGATAATTATATTTAATTAATTCATTGAGTCTGATAGAAACCTCAACAGGAATAGAGGAAGCACTGGACGGCCGTTTCGTACTATAATTGGGATTCATCAGCAGTGCGCATCCACCATATATATATATATATGTATGTATGTGTATATATATATATATATATATATATATATATATATATTCTCCATTATGAGTCCTTCACATTTCAAGTATCTCTTCCCATTCCAAGTGTCTATTTTTTTCCCATTTTCCTTGAGGCATTTTTTATGCTTACTTATTATATTCTGCGAATGCTTCTCTAAATGCAAAACTCTGTAATCTCAAGTTTGCCTTTCGTTGGTGAAAAATTCATCCATCATTCATTGTATGATGGGGGAGGGTTGATACTACATAAGCGTTCGGCTTGCATTTATTTGTTTCTGTTATGATCCGGTTCTTTGTACCACGGTGATAGTCCAAGGTAGAACCAATAAAGAAGAACTCGAACACAGGTATGGGATAACACAGATATATTACAAACAGGAATATATACAGAGAAGTAGAAGTGTTAGTATCAACAATCAGGTTTAGTAGAGAGAACAATGTAGTCTCGACCAGTATCACTATTCCAATGTCTTGCAGTAATTGTCTGAACGCAACTCTGTTTCGGATTGCCTCTGACTCGACTCTTGACTCGACATGAACTACTGACTGACTTGAACTACTGACGATATTCAGTCACCCCCCCCCACGAGGGTGTCATGTGGCACAAGGCCTTTTTAACGTGGGCATTCCCGAGCCATTAGGCTCGGCCAAAAAATAGCCCATTTGAACCCGCATAAACGGGTTCTGGGCCGGTTTAACCACCCCGAAGGAGACTCCGCCCTTCGGCGTAGCCTCCTTCGGGTTCCTCCCGCCCGTAGGAAGAGAGTTTAACCGAACAGTCGGTTCAGACTTGAACTACTGACACCTTGCCTACTCATGAGGCGCAGTATTTATTAAGTATGGAATAGTACATTATTATTATTATGGGTAAGATCCCATAACAGTTTCTAACGGATTTGTCATGTGTCCATACAGAAGAATAATGAATTTAACATATCTCAGATTGGTATAGATCTTTTATTGTCATAGAAACATTTATTTAAATATTCGTTTTACAGCAATATAAAATTAATCACATGGAATTAAATAGATTTTAATGGAAACTATTGCAAAATGGAAAAGTGTTCGAGTGACGCGTTTCGATCTTTCACATTTATTGGACTAAAGTTATGTTTACCTTGCTGCCACTACGCAGGAAGATGAGAAGAGAATTTGAACATTTAATTTAAAAAACAAATTAAATATATGATTTTTTTGTATATTAAATTTATAACTCTTGACTTGTTGTAATATAATGGATTTCATAATTCGATGAAATTTGTTAAAAATAATGAAGACGAGTATAATTTAGCTTATTTTTTTACAGACTGTCTCCCCCTAAAACACAAAATTCATAAAATCGTATATAATTATAGTATTAGTATAATGCCTTTCTGGAAACTTCCAGAACCTTTTCTTATTTATTTGTAAGTTTATATATTATGGTATGGCAATAAACTGTTAAATGCGTTAAAGCACATATGTACTATTGTTATGGTACAGGTTAGGTCTAAGGAAGAACAACACGTATATTACACGAAATAATAATACAAGATGTGGAAGGTGTTAGTATGACTGTCAGTCTGGTTTGGAGTGAACAATTATCGGCTCGACACGATTCGGTATCTAGCCCCCCCCCCACGAGGGTTGCATGTGGCACAAGGCCGAGTTTAACGTGGGTTTCCCGAGCCCGTAGAACCCGTATAAACGGGATCGGGTTGGTCAACCTCCCCGAACGAGACTCTGCCCTTCGGCGGAGCCTCGTCCTGGTTCCTCTCTGCTCAGAGGCAGAGAGTTCGACCGTCAAGCCGAGCTTCTCGGCTTGATTCGACCCTCTCAAGAGAGAGGCGTAGAATATATACATAGTGTTAGGAAGAGTTCATTCTCTAGTTATAGATAAGAACACATGACAGCTATCCAAATACATCTGTAAGTATATCATTTATTTTATTCGCAGTGTACGCAATAAACTCTTAAATGTGTTAAAATAACTAAGTGCTATCTGTCATTAGCAAATTGAAAAATAAAGCTTCTGAAATATCTATTTCTGTTTCATAGATTGTAATCAGTCTTGTACCTTTATAAACAGCTAATGAAATATTACTAAGAATTCAGTACATGATAGAACACTAAGAGGAAGTATAGACGGGAAGAAACAGGAACATTCAGAAATAAGAGATAAGTGAAATGAATTATCCGAATAGAATACATATTCAGATGTAATAGGGTTTTTTCCAAGTGTAGCTTAGATGTGGCACAGTGAGATTCAAACTCACCACTCATTCGTAATTGTTCTAGCGAGACAAGATTGCTGATAATTACACCGCCTCAAGTTGCCTTGTGTTGTTCATGATGACGGTCGTCTTTGAGTATAGAATCCAGAGGTTAGCAGTGAAATATTTCGAAGACAGTAGGGAAGCTTATTTCAGGTTAGCAGTGGATATTCCGGTAAAAGTAGCAGAGCGTAGTTCGTCCTTCTGTTTCTCTTCGCTTGACAAGCTGGAACTGGACATTCGGGTAGGGTAAACAAAATGGCCGCCTTTATACACGACGGATTGAATATTCTACGTCTTCTGATTGGTTAACCTTCTATTGGTGGACTATAAAGTGAGTCAAGTCTTTTGGGTTGGCTCACTAGTACATACGTATACACAAAAAAACTGCAACACTCTATTCAGGTATAATATTCAACCCCAATTTTTGCTTACGAAACGTTAAAAATAAAATGTACCATTTCGTGTACCAAATTTCCTTTAATTTTCCCCCGTAATTCTTTATCTGAAATTTATTCTTTTGCCTTAAACTTATTAACACACACACACACACACACACACACACACACACACACACACACACACACACACACACACACACACACACACGCATGCACATGTGCGCGCACACACGCCTGCGCATATTACCGTATGTAAAAATAGCAAAATTCTCCAAATCATGCAACAGCCAATTTGTTCAATTTTTAGATGAAGCTCTGAATCGTGGTACCTTAGAAATGAGTTAAAATATCTTACTGGAATTGTCCAAAATTTTTATAACACCATTGAACTCTTTGAATAATAAGAATGTATTTAGCTCTAGGTTGGAATGATGATAGCTCTTGATGTTGTGGCTTCCTGAACCACTTTTTTCTTTGTCGTTTCCTCTTTTTCAAACTTTTTCACAGTTCCCTTAATGGTCCTTGAATGCACTTTGAAGATTGAAGCCAGTGTATGAATGTTGATACCATTACTGAAGCCCAGAATAATTTTTTTCCTCTCACCATTGCTCAGCTGAGAAATGGGGCTGAAGCAAAAAGATTTAAAACTTCTATTTCTAGCTGAATAACTCAAAAGTTTCTTTTAAGAAAAATGGTGTCAAAATGGCTAAACGTCTTATCTGAAAACCTGGAAAAAAGAAACTCAATCTGTATAGTGTTTATTTTAGATATTAAACATTTTGTGGGGTGGACAACTAACCGATGCTGTTACACGATTTGGACAATTTTCGTGTTACACCCAGTATATTATTTGAACCATTTTCCTCATCTCATCTTTTCAGCCGGTGAGCCTTCTGGCTTTACTCGGGTGTTGATTGATATGGGTAACTCACAAGGAATTCTGATCTAAGCCCTTTATTTTAAACCACTAGGCTAATTTGTTGTATGAAAATTGGAGCCCTAAGCCTAACCTTCCTGTTGATTAATATTTTAACTGTTGCTGTGTATTGGATTAAAAGTTTGGTTCATTAATTTGATGAAATAGCGGTTGTTAGATCAATCTCTCTCTTGGGAAAGAAACAACTGAACTGTACGAAATAAGATAAGAACTAAATGGGATGGGCCTAGACGTGATCAGTAGGAGAACAACCTAACCCTGTAAATTAAATAAAGGGTTCAGTTCAAAATTCCCTTTAGCTAACCCGGACGTATACAGCTGAGGAAGGCCGGAGTGCACATCGTTGAAAAGTTTCTACTAGCATGAATATTTCAGACGGCACTTATATTCGTTACGGAAAATAGATAGATAGATAGATAGATAGATAGATAGATAGATTTTTACTACTGCATTACAAAGATTTATCACCAATAACCAAAACCACATCAATTGAAGACTTCCAACTGCAGCAACAACGAAAGTAGCTAGCAAGTGTAACCATAAGGCAATATCCTGACAACATTTGAATGATATTTTCATGATATCGCCATTCTAAAATATTTAGAACACAAGTCCCCATCAATAAGAAATTATTTGTTTCATTCATTCTTTCTTTATTTATTTATCAGATTCATTCTTTCTTATTTGAGAAATCTAATTTCCAGAAATAATCTGCTTTCATTTAAAGAAAATTTTAAATAAACATTTCCAGGATGTAAATGGCTAATTTCACTATTAACATAGTCCTACACATGATTGCGAAAATGTTCTCAGGTTTCCAGATATTTATTTACTCATGATTGCCCTTATATACACCGCGATAACGACAGTGCAAATAAAAGCATAACTTACTTGCAGCCTTTGGCACAGGCAAACGAGTAAGGTTTAGATGTTTATTTTAACCTGATATTTAAAGAGTTTTAGCTGCCGGCTTTTCTGAGATTCAAATTCCCCCACCGGGAATCTCTTATATTATACAAGCTGTTGGCAACATATTAGTTGGCCTTGATTCTATTTTAACCGAGATTTTCAACTCTATCAAGTTGACACTGAAAACTGTCTGTTTGCTTTCATCTCAGAATTTGAATACCAGCCGAAGGCTAATGAATCCCATTCTCGTTTGCCCTCTGACCTTCCTTGATCAACATGATCATATTATTGTCGCTGGCATGCCAAGAATTACCCTGAGCTAACACAAAATTAAATTTTATCTTTTGAATAGTTGATCATAAGGGGGTAGTGGTGGGGGGCAAACTGAGATACGCTAAAAGGAAAAAAGTTTCAGCTACCTTCAGAATCTTCTTGTTAATATTCCTTGTCTCACGGTAATGATTCTCCACAGCTTCCTATGTTTTAGCTCTAAGTTTACTATCACTCAAAGATGGTTGCTCCGTTTTACAATTGTCTGCCATTGATTTTCGCATGCTTGTTCGGGAGGTTATTTTCTGTTTCCCTCTAACCGTCTAGAGATCAGTATGTCCTGTGGGTGTCGAAATCTCCTAGCCTCTTTTCTTCATTTATGTCGTCCAGAAAATTCAACTGTTTTTTCTTCTGATTTTAGGTAAACTGTTCTTTTTGCTTATCATACAATAAATGTTGCTTTTTTCATAGAATCTTGTCTATGTTTAGATTCAATAGTAATTCCCGGAGATCAATGAACATTCTGTGTCATCTCAATTCGCTACAGAAAAATAATTTTATTATATTTTTAATTTGTGTATGCGTGTTGTTTTCTCTCTTTCTCGGTATTTTTCCTCTCGTTTGATCTATTTCTCAGTATTTGTCTTATATTACAATTATTTTACAGAAAAAATTATTTATTTTCCTTTTGAAGATATCTTTCTGTTTTCTAGTAACTCGTTTCTTAAATTACTTTAGTTATTTTTCTTCACTCTCTTTAATATTTCTTTGCTGTTCTTACTTGATTGATAGCATTTTGGAATGAACAAAACCTGGTTCGCCTTCCAGTTGAGTATATTTCTTCTTTTTTTTATTTCTTTACTAGCACCATGGCCCGGCGTTGTCCGTACTTGATTCAAAAATCGTACGACACATACAGCAATCGCTATCATTGGTTTAAAATATTTTTGCCCTTCCTTGCTTTTAAAGGAGTGCCCTTTGCTGTGCTGATGTTGCTACATGCCTTACTTCTTGCCTATCTCACACTGCAATTTTTTTCTAAGCGCTATACTAAATATTAAATCTGTTACGAAAAAAGAACTAAGCAAAATGATCAGCTTTAAAAAAGGACTCGTAACTGGAAAAACCGAATGAAAAAAAAAAATGTTAACAACAAATACTTTTTCACACCCAATCCAGTTCTGCGGAATCAGAATCAACGTTGAGTTTAAGCAAGCAAATGAGCCAATTGGAGTAAAGTGCCATGCAGATTTAAATTTTTCCCACTTGTGACGACTGCAGCTATCAATTCATTTTTTGCATGCTAGCATGCTATTTAACATTCGTGTCAGTCAGATGTTGGCTCTCGCTCTGGCCAATAGAATCTTCCTGACTATTCGTGGCAGCCAGCTATAGGCTCCCACTCTGGCGAAGCAGAAAATGGCCGCAAACTACATAAAAACTGTCGTAGAAGCATGAAAAAATCGATTATTTCCACTATCGATGGGAGTTGGGAAATGCAAAGTCGGTCTTAGCCTTTTCAGTAACTTGGAGCATGGGTATGTCAATTTTGGTGCAAATCCGTCGATAACTGCGGCCGTGCATTCGTTACACATACACACACAGACAGACATGCTGCCTTTTATAGATAGAGATTTTTAAAAATTATTTTTTTCTAATTCTCTATTCAGTTTTTACAGTGTTTTCATTATTTTTCTTAGTTTTATTCTACGATATTATTCCGTTTTTTTTTCTTATTTTACATTCATATACACATTGAATAATGAGTATTTTTCTTCTTTCTTTCTTTCTTTCTTTCTTTCATTCATTTATTCATTTTCTCATTCCTTCTTTCTTTTTTCTATCTTCTTTCTATTTTTCTTTCTTTCGTTGTTTCATTCTTTCTTTTTTATTGTCTTTCTTTCATTATTTATCTATTTCATTTTTTCTCTTCCGTATTTTTTTTTTCAATATTTCTTTGAGTCCTGGGTAATACGATAAACTACATCCGCGTCCTCGTTAAGACGATAAACTACATCCAACATCAGGAGGTTTTGAGGAGCATGGAATCAGTTTTTAATTGCTAGCGTTCCTAGTTCCAGTCTGAACCTGGGTTTTAGCACCTGTTAGTGTCCCAACTATGGGTAAATAGTTACCTCCCCCTTGAAAAAAAAAAGAAAGAACTGGTATGAAAACACTATGAATGTCTAAAAATTGGTTTTAATACCAGAAATACTTTATAAAAAAATTATTACCAGCAATACATTTTTCAAAAAAAAAAAAAATGAAACGAAATTACGGGATATGCATTTTCGAAAAAAAAATTACAGCAATAAAGAAATTGAAGTTGATATGCCGCAAAACGAAACATACTGAACAAAGCAATTTTTCTTTCTTTTCTTCATTAATTCTGTCCTCTTTTGTATTTCTTTATTCTCAAATTCATTGCTTGATATTTTGAATTATTTATTTCGTCATAAAATAAGATGTATATATTTTACTTATTTATTTCTGTACTGCATTTTTCTATATTTATCTCGTTTGAAATTCCTTAATAGTTACGATTTATTTAAATAAACATTTAATAAGAAGTATTTTCTTTATTTATGTTTGCTTATATATTATATTTTTTTTTATATTTTTGTTCATATATTTTTCCCTCTATCATTATTCATTTTCTCTTTTGTTCTTATTTCATTCTCTTTATGTCCCCTTCTTTAAATTTACTTATTTATTTTACCTTCATTATTCAACATTCAATTTCTTCGTCGTTTCAATCTTCATTGCCTTCAGTTTCACATTTCACTTTTACTTTCATTTTCAGTATTTACATTTTACTTTCATTTTCAGTTTTCACTTTCAGCTACACAGTTTTATATCTCTCTCTCTTTCTTTCCCTATATTCAATTTCAAAGTCATCCTTTCTTTGCTTGTCTAGCATCACAGCTTTTGTACTCCCTCTTGCTTGTTTTTTTTACTTTCTTTATCCCAAATGCACAAACCATGTCATTTTTTTGAATCCGAATGCTATAAACAAATTGATCTTTGTTTCTTTTTCGTCTGCCATCTCTCGCAGCAAATAAATATAATTTATATGTATCGATTTCTTTCTGCCTATTTCAGAAAACAAATTGGACACATTCAATAACGTGTCGTGCCTTGAGAGAAATAAATCATATTTATATATTTACACTGGATAATAAAGTTACAAATATAACTGCTCTCGTGTAGCTAAACCTGATGTACTACTCATAGGACTTGACCTAGAGGCTTTTACTATAATTTACATTACTTCAACTATGATAGTCAAAAGTAACATCACCTTATATGCTCGATAAAATATTGAAACCTTTACTAATGAACCATGGCAAACCCGACTATGCTTAGGATAGAATACAATGGGAGTTTTTGTCATTTTCGGTCACGCTAATTTATACATATTTTTATTAAAGAGATATAACATTTTGCTGACAACGATCTGCATTAGCCAGAGCTAATTAATAAACATGACGGGGGCTGTAATAAAAACAGTTACAATAAGAGTTTTAATTCTATATGTAAAATCCTAATATCATCTTGCAGAAATGACAAGGTGCCCCACGTATTTGAGAAAATATTTTAGCGAGCCAAATAACGAGGTATATTATAGTGAGATCCACTTATTTAAAATTGACGGCCCATGCTTATGCTTACTTTAAATGGTGCTTATTACTTCTAAGCGCCTGCGTAAATGAGAATTTCTAATAAAGATAAGGCTGTCCGTTTCTTTCTCTCTTCTTCTTTCTCGCAGTCTCTGTCTCTCTCTCTCTCTCTCTCTCTCTCTCTCTCTATATATATATATATATATATATATATATATATATATACCGTTTTTCCGGGTTACAAGACGCTGCGGCATGGAAGATGCACCCTAATATTGGAAAGAAATTTCTAAGAAAAAATCATTCTTATACACCGAGACATTCTCCATGTGTCACTCATATACTGGCACCACGTTTTGTTTACATTAATCACTCATCTGATTTTTTGTGTATGGCTATGACATATTAGTCCAGAACAGAAAGTCTCCCGTCGCTGCTATTAAATAGAGCATGTTTAATTTTGTGGCTCGGCTCCAGGAAGGTTTATAGTTTTAGAAATACTTGTAAGAGTAAATTACTGACGTTGCATCATACAAAATCCTGAATTAGATAAACAGCTAACATTATGGTGTAATGACTCAGCCTACAGATCCACGTCCCTATCAGGCAAGCGAATTAACTCTCCAAGCTTACTTGAACCTAGGTATTATCTCCTTCTAGGAGACGCGCACGTATATTTTTCAAGGTATATTTTAGGAAAAAAAAGTGCATCTTGTAAGCCGGAAAATAATACACACACACACACACACACACACACACACACACACACACACACACACACACATACATATATATATATATATATATATATATATATATATATTCATTTACTCTTCTAAGCGACGTTTCACGCATTGTGAATTTTAAAAATGTGCGGTTGTTGTTAGTAAAGTTCCTGAGGCTTATTCATCTTTTTACGTATTTAAAACAAATAGGTTAGCTTGCTAACCGCCCGGAATAATGACATTCCTTTTCTTTATTAGATTCAGAGAATGATAAATATCTGTGGAAACAGTACATAAAAGAAAAAATATGATTTTATGTACAGTTGTTTAAAAAGAATGAACCGATTTTATTTTAATAAGGAAATGTAATAGAAAACTCCAGCCAAGTCACAAGTATTCTAGTCACAATCAACTTTTATTTCCGGTCTTACAAGTGTTCAATGTGGCCAGCACCTGCAGCACGGGCAACATCAATCCGATATGAGAATTCCTCCCACAGGCGTATCATCACACCGCAAACTACTGAATTGATCGCTGTTGTTATTCGATGTTTAAGGTCATCGAGGTTAGTGGGTGGCGTTGGAACATAAACGTGATCTTTTACGTATCCCCAAATGGAAAAAAAAATATCAAACACGGTGAGATCTAGGGATCTCGCAGGCCAAGCACAAAGAGCAAGGTCTTGGTATATGGCTGAAGGACGCGTAGTCTGTAAGGTTTCATATGCAGACGTCTTTTTAGAACACGCCATATAGTGGATTGGGAGATCACAAGCTCACGGCTTGCTCGATTGGTGGACTTCCGTGGACTCCGCTTAAACGCAGCATGGATTCTCACCACTAGTTCCATGGAAACTTGTGGTCATCTGGACGTTTTATTTTACACAGACCACCACTCTATTGAAAGTGTTTAAAGCACCGTCAAATGATTTAGGAGAGAGCGGGTTAATATCGAATTGCATTAGAAAAGCACGCTGCACCGTGACAACCGCATTTGTTTTCGCCAACTCGAGAACGCAGAACGCAGAACGCAGAACGCCTTTGGCTGTGGACTCGGCATTGCGAGGATAAACAAGCAATTGA
The DNA here is from genome assembly GCA_903632075.3 of Acanthosepion pharaonis. NCBI lineage: Eukaryota > Metazoa > Mollusca > Cephalopoda > Sepiida > Sepiidae > Acanthosepion > Acanthosepion pharaonis. The sequence goes on from CAHIKZ030005124.1 coordinate 959,735, forward strand.
ACGGAGATACGACGCGACTACAGCGCCCTTGTGGCAGCCGTTCAAAAGTTAGAAATCTCCTCTTTCAAATGGTCACTGATTCATTCCATGACCATGCTTGAGAACTGAAGCAATGCGTCATGAAATCAGTTCATTCTTTTTTTAAAAACTCTATATAAAAAAAAAAAAACAACTTTTTAAATAATATAAAATAGATGACATATATACGTAAGAAAAGTAATATTAGTGGGCGGTGGTGTGAACACCCAGCGGTCAGTGCCTGTTTCATACTTAAAACAATCATCAGGCCATTTATATTTACATACTCTCTACCCCTGATATTAAGAAATTTAGCCCATAAATATATCTATACATTATAACTATATTTTATTTATTTTTTAATATTTTTCTTTTATATATTTTTATATTTTTAATACGATTATAATATGTTCCGCACATGTATTATATCATATGCACTTCAAGATACAGTCTCATAGGGTGAATAAGCCACCCACCAAAGGTGGGTGGCTTATTTTGTATCTTATTACGTTTTGAGACTTTCCTTGCATTGGGTGCTGTAGAATATTTTAGTGTTCATGATTTTGGTCGTTCATGATGTCCTAGTCGATATGTGCACAGATTGCACTAGATGCTACAAGTGACAGGTCAATCTCCGAGAGAGTGTGGTGTAGGCATGCCCAATGTAAGTATTTAATATCACTCAACGTTCCTAAGATTTGCCATCAGCTATAAAATGTATAAAATATCTAATTTAATTATTTTCAACAACACCGGGCCTCATACACCCCCCCATACGTAGAAATAATATTGAATATGAATTCTTATGTCTTCGAGAATATTGAACATCCATCACTAATAATCGTAACATAGCATCAAAGATTTCTTTATACTGGGTAATTGGCCCATACTTGGCTGTGAAGTATTTTGTGGTTGAATAGTCTACAGTACTTTCAATCTAAAATATCTCCCTATATATTCCCTATATATTCTTAATAAAAATATTTTACACCGTCAGAGGTTTGAACAAATGATATGCATTCAAAACTCTGACGATGTAAACTAATATTTTTATTAAGAATATATTATGTTCCGACAATCCTCGTCGGAACTGTTATATTCCGTGCTAAGGGAATAAATAAGTAACACCAGGTTGATACTAGAAGAAAGGTTTTATTGCACACAACAAGTACAATATTAAATACGGTACAGTTATACACACAGGTGAATCTTGTAGTGAGTGCCACTAATTGGAAGGTAGGACGTGCTTGTGTCTTCTCTCGCATTATCTTTCTCTGTTATATTTAACAGTCCCCCCAACAAGGAATGCATGTGGAACAAGGCCGAGTTTAACGTGGGTTTCACCGATCCAATGGACTCGGTCAAAAATATTCCTTTCGAAACAACCTAGACGGGTTCAGGGATTGTCTACCTCCCCGGAGGAAACTTTGTCCTGGGGCAAAGCTTCGTCACTATCCTTCTCTGTCCTCCAGTATCTCGTAGACGGTTGACTTTATAGCTACTTACTACCTATAGTGTAATCATTCAGGGGGGTGCCGGGTTATTCCATTACATCAGATTATTAGGCAAAACAAAGTGATATATACTCAAGTACGTGTACTCACTAAATAAATCTTTTTTAGTAAAAAGTAAAATATATATGTTGATTAACTATGAGGAAAACAGATTACAGGATAATCGCATGGATTTTTTTTGTTTACTAAAAAATATTGTAATGATCTAATTATTTAATTCTATTCAGAATTATTTCAATCTATCAAACTTTACGTGGATTTTTTTTCTGTTAAATTCTGTTTTGATTGAAAGGATATTTAGAACCTGAATCTTTTCTATTCTTCTTTTCTGTAGACAGACATCACAATTTAAACTAAGACATATATGATGCTGACCTAGGAGACGCTTTTTAATATAACGGACCCTGAAATAAATGAGTAGGAAAAAAAAGTAGTTATATCTATAGCCATCCATCAACTGACAAATTTGTCTCGTATTTATTCACTTCACGCACGTTGAAATCTGTTCGTCCCTTTAATGTCCCCAGAAAATGACACCAATCGTCTCAAATCTGAAAGCAATTTACCGACTTATTTTTGCACAATTTTAGCTCACGTTTGCAAATAGTTTACTGTAATCTCACAGAAGATCAGTTTATATCTAAAGTTTACATTATTGTTGACAAGTTGAAAAAAAAATGTTTTGGAAAATCTGACTGAATTTTGTATCGGAATTGTGGAAATGTGAACAGGAGATGCATTACCTAACAAAAATGATTAAAAAAAAATCAATCTAATCTTCAGTTTAATTTTTACTAGCAGCATGGCCCGACGTTGCCCGGGCTTGATTAAAAAATCGTACTACTCATACAGCAATCGCTATCACTTGACTTAAAATATTTTTGCCCTTCCTTGCCTTTAAAGGAGTGTCCTTTGCCGTGCTGATGTTGCTGCATGCCTTACTTCTTGCCTATCTCACATTGCGAATTTTTCTAAGCTCTATAGTAAACATTAAATCTGTTACGAAAAAAGAACTAAACAAAATGAACACAAAACGATCAGCTTTAAAAAGGATTCGTAACTGAAAAAACCGAATGAAAAAGAATGTTAACAACAAATACTTTTTCTCACCCAATCCAGTTCTGCGGAATCAGAACCAACGTTGAGTTTAAGCAAGCGAATGAGCCAATTGGAGTAAAGTGTCATGCAGATTTAAATTTTTTCCCACTTGTTACGAATGCAGCTATCGATTTTTTTTCATGCTAGCATGCTAGTTAACATTCGTGTCAGTCAGCTGTTAGCTCTTACACTGGCCAATATAATCTTCCTGCCTATTTGTGGCAGCCAGCTATAGGCTCTCACTCTGGTCAGTACAAAATGGCCGCAAACTACATGAAAACTGCCGAAGAAGCATGAAAAAATCGATTATTTCCACTATCGATGGAAGTTGGGAAATGCAAAGTCGGTCTTGGCCTTTCCGGTAACTTGGAGCAGGTGCATGTAAATTTTGGTGCAAATCCGTCGAAAATTGCGACCGTGCATTCGTTACACACACACACACACACACACATACACACACACCACGCGCACGCGCACACACACACACACACACACCACCGCGCGCACACACACACACACACACATCCTGGCTTTTATATATAGAGATTCTATTTTCCAACCTATTTAACCCCTTCCCCAGCGCAGACTTGTATATACGTGTTTACAGAAAGTGTTTTTTCAAACACGGACGAATAAACACGTCCACAACGTAACGTTCAAAAATCAACTGCATCTTGATCTTGATACATTTTATGCCCTTATGATTTTCTTTTTCTTTCTATGTACCTTGCGATCATGGCTCTCCACCCCTCTCTATCCATTGCAGCTCCCAACAAGTTCATACCCTCTACCGCCTCCTCCATACCACGTTCTATCATCCACTTGCTTCAGGTCGCCTGGTATGTCTTGTCTTCTTTAAATACATAGATGTGTTAGCCACCGCCCCCAAGTACTTCAAGGCGCCTCAGTTTCTTCACTATTACATTAAAAACAAATAAAAAAATTCATCTGAAAATAATTTTTTTTCCTAAAATAATTAGCGAAGAAGTTAAATATTTCATTTGACAAATGTTTTATTGTCCCGTTTTCGATAATTTTAACAAAATTTGGTATTCTACGCGGGTTTAGCCCATGAAGACGCAGATCATAGATGTGTCAATCTTGTGAAATAGAGTTATGGTTGTTTAAAATTGGTTTATTTGTAATTTTACTACAGATCAACACTTCTTCAACGTGCTGTATCGTAAGCGTTCATGACTCCACAATTGTCTGTCTTTTGTAGCTCTTAGAAAATTTTGACTATCTCCCTTCATCACTGTGCTGCCAACCATTTACACTGACTCTGTGGGAAAATGAAATAGAATCAATAAATAAAATGGCAATATTGAATAATAAAAACGAAAACAATCCCATTATGCTAAGAGGAAAGGAAACGGAAATATGATTAGCTTGTATTCGTAATACGCCGTCAGGTGGCGCTGTTGAAGTCTATAAAAATACATTTTCCTGCCTGCACTCCCTTGTTTTTCCTTTTTGCTCCAGGATGGGGAATCACATGGTAGTTACATGCCCACCGGGTAATGTTAGTTTTCTCGAGGCACTGACAATTGAACTTTCTTTTTCATTTTTGTAAAGCATGGCACACTCGAGGTTGGGGGGCTTACAAAATATCCACTTGTGAAGTAAGTCAAGCCTTATCATTGTTTGTTCCAAGTCAGCGCAAGGATGATTTTAGCGCGAACATTGCAACGATGTTTACATTTGCCCGAACCCCGGGTCCAAAAGGAAAACGGACACACCAAAGTGACATTAAGAAATTTGTTTCGCTACAGTTTATATGAAGAAAGAGAATAAACGGTTTCTGTGTGTTTCTTTTTAAATGTGGACGTATGAAAACTCGACCCACGTATAAATCATACAACCCTACAACATTTTAACTTACATAGCTCATCTTCATCGTTCTATGCGCTGTGTCACTGAAAAACGTATCATGGGTTTCTACGATGTACTGTCTTCTATTGATCTTACAAATGTTTGTATTTTTGTTATCGTAGAAATAAATTTGTAGGGCTTTATAGTACTTAGTTTTTTTGCTATCTCTTCTAATCTTTGTTCTTTCATGACTTTATACAAACTCGTTAAGTAGGTTATACCCTGCTTTCCTCTGACCCAATTACTATCAATATGCCCCGGAAGTATTAAATTTTTGAAGAATTCTTTTCTATGTGTCCAAGATAGTTCAACTGTTTCTTTTTTTCTGAGCCGCAATGTAATCGATCCTGACCTGGCAAATCAACTTCAGTCACATTCCCTCTGGCTTTTCTATAAATATTTTCATGGCAACTGCAACTGACAAGGTACTAGAAATGCATCTAGATCCCACCCAACTACTGATGAAATAATTAAATGTAACCGCCACTTCTAGGTCGGCAGCTTTTTTTCTCGCACTTCCCGACTGTGGAACTTCCTTCCTCTTACTTGCTTCCCTGATAACTACAATCTTCAAAAGTTTAAATGTAACGTCAATCGCCATCTTCTGTTGACTTGAATCCCGTTCATCTTTTATCCTTTCTTCAATCCCCAATAACCAGTCTTTTCTCTCACTTCCCCTCTAGGAATCCCTCCTGCGTGGTAGTGGCACTCCCTCCTTGCCTGGGGTGAAATGATTAAAAAAGAAAGAAGAATTGTCGAGAGCCATGATCGATTATAATTACGAGAAACGTTCGTAGGATCTCTGAATAACCATCTGCCATTACTTCGATCGAACTTTTGGTCCTGATCAAAGTTTTTTTTTTTTTCCTTCACAGAAAAAAAAGCACACCAGGATCTTAACTTTTCAACTCGGCCAACAAGCGCTTTGCACGTATCAGCCTTTTATATTTACGGATTTGAATTGGCCTCGCAGCCTCACAGCAGACATGTATCAATGGTCTTCATGTAGAATAATTATCGTTTCCCACAAGCACAGCCAATAGTATCATCAGAAAAACTTGTTGCTTCAAGTCTCTTCTTCATCTGTGCAAAGATAATTCATTATTCGCTGGCATAGAAGAGAACTGATGTTACATAACAATTCAGTACCCTTTACCTTTCTTGTTGGAGAAAAAAGATATAGTGATGTATGGAAGATTTTTTTTTTATATCTTAAGCCAGATAAGTAGAGGTTGCGTCTCGATAAAATAACCGTAGATAAACCAACGGGAAACACTCCACTATCAATCTCAAAAAAATCCATCGCTTGTAGCAAATACTAAACTTCTTTCTTTTTATATGCCATCTCCTTTCAGGAGGTAGGCGATCATGGCACACCACCTCCCTCTATCTCTTGCGGCTCTCAGCATGTTCCTTCCCCTCTCTTCCTCCCCCAGACCACCTTGTCATCGACCTGCTCAAGCTCGTCAGGTAGGTCACGCGTTGCTTTACCATGTCTCTCATTCCCTCTATTCGACACGTGAGTATCAGATTCTCGATACCCTCCTTCCTCATTATGTGTCCCAGAAACATCAGCTAAGTTACAAAAAATAAAGTATGACACACTGCCCATGACACACACACACACACACACACACACACACACACACACACACACACACACACACGTGTGTGTGTGTGTGTGGGGGGGGCTTAGACACCAATTTCTCTGTCAGGTATATCTCAGGGGTGCAAGTAGTGAAAAAATAAATGTTGTTCAGGGGTACAAGCTGTGCGTTGCTATCCATCACCGTCATTTTTCGTTATGCTTTTAAATACAAACGTTTGACAATGTGCTGAGCGCTGATGTAGTTTTCTACCACTTGCACCCCTGATGATGATCTTGAAAGAAGATCGAAAGTACGAAATAAAAAAAAATTAAACAGTTATAGTACATTCCTCTCATCCTTTATTATCAATACACGGAAGGTAGGAATGGATTTTGTTAAAAATTAACAGACATAATATTAGTCATTTATTATATATATATATATATATATATATATATATATATATATGGACATACGATTGAAAGTACCAGGTTAGGTTAAAGAGTGGGTATCGGTGGGAGGTCTGAATTAAATAAAAATGATAATTAAATAGCAATAGCAAGCGGCAAGCAAGAAATTATAAGTGAAGACAACGGATATAAACCAACAAAAGAAAAACCAAATGAAAAGAATAATATATATATATATATTAAAAAAAATGGACAAAGTCCGACAATGTATTCAATCTTCCATGAATCTCGTACATTCATAACTGCTCTGGCGTATCAAATGTAAACAAATGACGTCATATATTAAAAAATGAACAAAGTCCGACAATTTATTTATTAAAGATATTTTTATGTTTAACGTTCTTTTTTATAGATACAAGTATTTAAGTAAATGCTCTGTTTATAATAAACAGTATTAAATAACATTTACCGGCCTGAATGACTGAGAAATTTTCATAGAAAATATTCGTCCTTTGACAGGATTCGAACCTACATCCTATACGGAACCGTCATTTACGCTGACGTGCCTTAACGATCGGCCACAAAGGAGCGTTCGGTAGGCAGGGTCGAATTTACTGCTTATAAGAATTTACTTGCCTACCGAACGCTCCTTTGTGGCCGATCGGTAAGGCACGTCAGCGTAAATGACGGTTCCGTATAGGATGCAGGTTCGAATCCTGTCAAAGGACGAATTTTCATTTCCCACGTACTTCGAATTTCTTCCAAGATCATCTTCAGGGGGTGCAAGTAAGTAATTGTAACGGATAACAACGTACAACTTTGTATAAATACTTGTACTAATGAACCACACATAGTTTTGTGCTTTTTGCTGTACTTATTGATAACATATTCAGGAATTACTGAATAAATAATTATCTTCGTTACTGTTCTGATTACAAATTCTAGAATAAAGAATTTAACGCATTAATGAAAAAATGTCGTTTGTCAGTAAGCGAAGTAACTTAAGGCGTGAACTTTGAAGTGGAGTAATTAAAATCAAGCAGGTACAGAATTTTAAATATATCGTTAAGTTAATATTAGAAAAGTGAATGCGTGACACATATCTGAAGGTTAGATATTTCTTTAACCTGATGGACATTCATGAAAATAAACAAAGATATTTTATTTTATTTTTATTTTTTTTTTTTTTACATTAGAGAGGAATAAAATTTGCTAAACGGACATATTATATCTTTCGAACTGAATAGCAGTGAATGCCGGACAATTTACTTACAGGTGACAAAAAAAGGCTTGAATCAACTGAGATGAAACTCTACAAATGGATGGCGAAAATTACACGGGCGGAGCATGTGGGAAACAAGAAACTTATGAAGTAAATTAAAAGTATAACCAGACTTTTTTCTTAGAAAAAGACAGTTGAAATTTGGAAGCAAAAAGAGGAAAGACTGACTGGACATTTTAACACTCACAGGACATAGTAAAATCAGGATGTGGAAAGGGAACAATGAATAGCCTTCCTAATGGATGTCTGAACAGGAAAAAGGGTGCATTGATGAGGCAGTAATGGATGGCACTGATGTAGAGTAATGGATAATGGCTCGGTTTGAGGAATCGGAGAACCGAGTTCGAATCACAGTCGAATCCATTACATTCACTTCCGTGCTAATAACTTTGGGAAAAGTATGAATCCCCGTCTTCTCTTCCCCTCACTAGCTATGGGTTAAATAGCAGAACAGACCGGATTGCCTTGAATGGCAAATGGTCTACCGCAGAAAGAAATTGCAACCTACTGCAGAAAAAACAAATCTGCCTCGTCAATCATGTATTGAAAGATACATGATCGCCTAGGCGTGTATCACGCCTGGCACATAATTGACCTTAACGGTACGAACACTTCTTAGAGCAACAAGAGACTGAATGTTGTGGAGAGTCTTGTAAAAGACAAATTATTGGGAAAGAGAAGAATAAAGGTTTTATGCGCGGGAAGTTGATTCGGTTTTCCGAGTTAAAATTCCGGCCATGTCAGTTGTATATCACTTTTGGGGGAAAAGAAATATTCATTTGTTTACACAGTCACTTGTGGGTGAAATAAAATAATAGAATCCTATATCTGTATCCTGGGATGCCAGCAATTCTGGGAAAACATATTTTGAAATATAAACCGTAGGTATGTTAGTGTTAACAATTTCCTAAAAGTTATTTAATGAAGAAAAAGGGTTCCAAAGGAACCATCATTACTTACGCCCTGAAGAGACAGGTTGTGAAATTATAAACATGAGTAATGATTTTAGTTCATATATGTAAATAATGTCATATCTATATCAAATCTTAGAAATCTGGTTACTGTTTAGAGGCCACTTCAGTTGAATAATCTTTTATACCCAGTGTTTCTTCAGGGCACTGTCGATTAGGGCTCTTCATAACATCTTACCTCTTAGAATACCTTCTTCCTTTGCGAAGAGTCTCAGGCCTTGTTCCGCCATCCAATCCTACAAACTCGTAACATAGGTGGCAAGCTACTTTCACCTGTTCCTTTGATAGATCCTTTGAACTTCAAATTCTCCAAGCCCTCATTCTACAATATGAAATTTCCGCTGTCTCTTTCTGATTCTGTAAATATCTTGTTTAACAGCATTTTTATTAAGACTTCTTCGTTGGTGACGTGATTCGTCCGTGGGATTATATCAGCATCCTTAAATTGAAGCATTTTTTCATTTGCCTCTACTCACCTTTTAAAATGTGAGTAAATTGTCCAGCATTCACTGTCGTGAAGGACAAGTGATATCGGATAACAGTTCAGCGTTCTTTTCTTTGTCTCTAACGAAATCTACCTGTTCCATGGCTTTTTGAGTGCTTCTTTTGCTCTTCCAATATGCGTTCGGATTTTTGTGACGAATTTTCCATCCCTTGCTATAACACCTCCAATTATTTTGAGAAAGCCTTTTTATTTTCAGACAAGTTTTTTTTTTATTTGCTTTTAATATAGTAAGAAACTGAATCATTTTGAAGTATTCAAGCAGAGACTAACAACGCTACCAGACGTATGATTTGAAAATTGGACTCGTTTCAAGCCCAGAAGAGCATAAAAAGAATCAAGATCGACGTGTAGATACGTCTCTAGCTTGTTTTTGAACGTTATGTTTTGGACATGTTTATTCGTCTGAAAAAAAAAAGACACTTTCAGTAAAAACGTTTATACACGTCCACGCCAGAGAAGGGGTTTAATCTTCTCTACCTGTTTGATGTTGATATCTCTAATTAGTAGTCCGCATCTTGGCCCTTTTCTTTTATGGACAACCATATGTCTTATTACAAGTGATGATTAGTCCATCCTTCTCTTTTTTCTTTTATCGCATCTTCTAGGAGATCATATAATATTCATTTCTTCGTCTACCATCTGCGTATCATGTATTGTTAAGATTACGCCCACCGAAGAATTGAAAACTTAGACATAATGTGTCAATGATTTATAAGATAATGTCACTACAGCAGTATACCACAGAGAATAAAGGACAAATGTACAAATGCCTGCTGCGCCAGAAGGGTTGTGATGAAATTATATAAGTAGTGATCGAAAAACTACATTTACAACGAATTCACAAAGGTCGTAGTTTACATCGGCCGTGTCATAGTCATAGAAATAAGAAAATGAGAGCAGTGATTCAAATAGTTGAAAGAATATTAGTAATAGTACTAAAAAAATCCTAAAGAAGAGACAGCGAAAACGAACTCATAAAAATGAAAATAGTTAGTCAACGGAACAATTTATATACCAATAACAATTTTGCATGGACAGACAACGACGAGGTTGAAATATATCGTGAAATTAAGAAAATGGTTATTCTCAAAAAGACTGTCGATTCAGAGCAGACAGTAAAGTGTAAATGAAAGGGTAACGGAAATATACAATGACGAGATAGAGTATTACAAGAGGCTCTGAAGAAAACCAGAAATGTTTAAAAAGGCGGCAAAATATATTGACTGTTTATTCAAAAAAAGGTGCTTATTTAATAATTCATTGAATAAACACGCAATTTGTTCATAGATATCCAGCGTTATATATGATTTATTGAAATAATTAAAGATATCCTTAGGCACATTGTCATTCGTTAAATGAATATTTCTCGTTGAGGTCACAGCTATTTTGAATCTCTGCATAGTTTGGCACAAGGTTATAATCATGGGTTACACAGTAATTTCAAACTCACTATTCAATATTAATATTGAAAAACACGTTTAAACACTAACAGTTAATCCACGCTGGTGTGCCCTTTAATGATAGTGAGAATCGAGATATTTTTGGTGGGTAGCCATATTTTACTTTAATAAAATTTCCCGAATATTTAGGATAATAGACGAAAATAAAATACTGTGTAAAACAATAAACGGAGCAAATGCTTAATTACGGGTAGCCACCAAAAATAAAGGGATAAAAATATGTCGGGAAATTAAAAATCCATTAATCCCTTAGGAATACAAACGCCCACACGCATACACCGGAAGTAAGAACAAAATTGTTCAAATCGCGTAACAACAGAATTGTTCAATTGTTAGGTTAAGATTTGAACCGTTGTATCTTAGAAATGATTAAAGATATCTTACTGGAATTCTCTGAGGTTTTTAAAATACTATTGGGTTTTATTTTGAACAAGTATGTATTATGTCTCAATTGAAATGATGATCCCTCTTGCTATTGTAACTATTTGATCCATTTTTCCTCTATACTGTTTCCTCTTTTTTAAACTTATTCACCATTCTCTAGATGGGTCGTAAATGGATTTTGAAGATGGATGCCACAGTAGAAATGATGGTAACATTACTGAAGCCTTGAATGATTGTTTTTTTCTCATTATTGTTCTGTTAGAAAACCACATAATGATTTTAAACTCTTCTCCTTCTCGATGGATAATCTAAAGAGTTTTTCAGGGATTCTTACAACAAATGGTGTCAAAAGAACAAAATGTCTTATCTGAAACCCAGGTAAAAGAAACTCAGTTAGGTTAGTGTATTTTTTTTTTTTTTTTTTAGATATTAAGCATTTTGTGGGATGGACAAATACCCACACTGTTATACGATTTGGAGAATTTTGTAGTTACACCCGGTATATAAACTCAAAACCACAATAATGATATGAGCAACAGACAACTTGCCGGAAATACTAATTCTTTAAACAAGAAAAATTCTCGAGCAAACTAAGATATAAAAGAAAAGAAAAGACAAGACAAACACCGCCACACACAATAAATTAAAGTGCTCAACCCCTAGACTATCTAGATAGAGCAAAAAATAATTTTACGCCAAACAAGGCGATAAAATCACTCCGACGTAAAATCCAAATGAATCTGAAGAAACTTTATTGAAAAGAATGGACAATAAAAAAAAGTGATTCAATGAGACAAACTGCACATATTTTTTTAAAGATTGTAGCTGATAGGAAAGCAAGACAACGGTAGAGAGCTCCCTAGGCGAGAAGTTCGAGATAAGAAAACATTACAATATAACTTATGATTACATCTAAAAATTTCAATTATAAAATCATGAGACGTATCTGCCAATCTAGTAAGATGCATGAATTGATGAAGTTGAAGTACTAAAAAGAGATTATTATCAGAACATTTGCCATGAGAATGTTAATAGTAAAAGCCTTATGGAAGCTATGTTACAACGGTGGTAAAGTGTTGTGGCCTTGTTAGGGCTAGAAATAAAGTCAGAAAAGAGAAACTGGGTTAAACAAATATAGTAACAGAAACAGTAATGCAAACATATACAAACGAGAGTGTTACAGCAAGAATGTTTGGTCCGCGACTGTACCTGCTCTTATTGATAGCTGAGAGAGTAATTGCGTGCGTGAGTAAATTACCATAACATAAAGCGATTGAAACCGACATGCCAGGTTAGGACCGATAACATGATAGATTATTCTTTGTCATTTGTCTCTTGATACATTTTAGATTCGTAGACCTGATGTGGCATCAAAATTTAGTACAGATACCAATAGTAGATTTATAAATATGCAAGATAAATTTAGTTGATAAAAATACTTAGCACGGCACAATCAACTATCTTTATATTCTTCCTTTGTTATTTGATTCGTTGAGGATAATATTGGAAGACAACAAGTGCCACTTAGTGAAGATTAAATACAGTAATCAAAGTTATTAATCATTTAAAGTAGGTGTTTAACACTTAATTTGTACTAATGAACCACGTATAGGTTTGTACTACTTGCACGCCTGAAGATTATCTTGGAAGAAGATCGAAAGTACTTGGGAAAATTTGTATATATTTGTATTACTGTAGCTGTTAATATACAGATTTAACACTGAGGCACTTATGATATTCTCATGTTCCCAGAACCTTTTACACGATGTCTCACTAGATGGAAAACTGTACTTGTAAAACCGACGTACATCTTTTACTTTTCATACTGATTGTTAGAAAAAATTGTTCCACATGACATTTATTGTTCCGTTCTTATTTGCGAATTATCTCTGCAACCAGCGCCATTTCTTTGTAACTATCTTGCGTTGTAGAGAGTAGTTTAATTATTAAATGGTGAATATTTATCCCCATGTTCAGGTATGTTCAGGTATGTAATCACGAAAAAAACGTTTTAAATAACAACATTTTTTAATGTTTATATCTTATCACTTCCCAGTTGTACATTATCATGTCCATACGTAATGGCGTGATAATGGAGTGAATATTCAATTGTCTTTTCGACGTCTCTAAAGTAATCCGTCCTTGGATATATAATATTGTGACTACATTAACCAACATTGGGAGGCTACCGTTCAATGTTGGCTATATAAAAAATGTAAAAAAAACGGAAATATATTTTCTTACTATACAAAACTAAGGGAATTTTTTTAATGATTTACAGGACATCATTAAAACATTTTGAGAATTGAGGCTTTTCTCAGTATCCCAAGGCGTCTTCGTATTTCATTCAAACATATTTAAATTAGAGAAATTATTTTTTTCGTATTTGTAATTTGCTTATTGGACTGATCCTTTTGTTAGCAATCAGGTATTCTGTTTCCTTGTAATTGGTAATTAGTCCTTTCTTCTTGCTTTTCTTTCTTCAATGCCTTTTCTAGAAGTTCTTGTAGATTCCTTTCACTGCGTAATCTCAAATCTGTTTTATCTGCATATCTTAAGATTGTGCGTCCTGAGTATGACGATAATCTACACTCGGCAGCAAAGCATCTGATCAGGAAATTGGAAGTTTTCAGGAGCGTGGAAGCACAGTTTAATTGCTGTTGGTCCCAGGTTTAGTTGGGATGCCACCTATGGGTAAAAAGTGACCCCCACCGAAAAAATCTACAGCATATATTTATAATAAATACCTAATACATTTTTATAGCAAAATGACAATAAATGCGACACTAGAAAAAAATAAAAAATAAAATACATATTTAAAGTAAAATTACCAACAATACATTTCATGATCTGCAAACTATATTTATCTAGAAAGATACGTTTACCCTGAAGGTATAAAATTATGTACAAAATATCTGCAGTGGAAAGCATAAAATTACATTAAAATCTATATGTATGTGAGACCATAAAATTGTGTACAAAATATTTAGATTTCTCCATTAAATAACACATAAATTTAGTTTGGTTTGGGTCGTTTTGTTTTACGGCATATCAACCTCAATGGGTTATTTAATGCCGACAATTTTCACTGCTGGTAATTTTTTTTCATAAAAGTATTGTTGGTATTTTTTTTTTCAAAATATATAGATGGTAATTATTTTTTTTTTAAAAATCTAATGCTGGTAATAATTTTTCCAAAGTATTTTTGCTATTAAAACCATTTTTGTACACTTTCATAATGTTTTGACCCTAGTTCGGTTGTTAACAATTTACTCATAACTGGGATCCTAACAAGTTCTACCACCCCGGGCCAGTCTGGCGCTGGGAACACTAGCAAGTAAGACGTGGTTCCACGCTTCTGAAAATATCCTGATCAGAGGCATAGCTGTTGGACATGTTTGTCGTTTTACCCACGACGCGGGTGTAGTTTATCGTCAGACCCAGGACGGAATAACCTATAGAGATATTGATATGCCGCTAAACAAATTCAACCAAACAAATCTTAAGATTGTGGCCTCCAATAATGAATTTCTAATTCTTTCAGAATCGCCTCAATGTATAGGTTGAATAAGTCCGGTGAGTAGGCAAATCTTTGTCTTACAGCATTTTCTTTATTTGTATAATTACTGAATACATTTTATATCCGTATGCATCCGGTTGGTTCCCGGTATAAGTTCTGGAATATTCTAACAGACTTCACAAATACGTCAAAGATACCTAGCATTTCAAACAGATAATTTTTACCAGATATCCAGCTGTATTCAATGTACAGTACTGAAGCCACCGCCCACTAATGACATACAGACGCAGCTTCCTGAACATTACACAACCATAAGACAACCGGTTTGTTGGCCTTATTGATTAACGTTCAGCTAGCTCGCTCACCGAACCGTTAAGACGGTGTTGAGATGAATATTCTCTGTAGGTGTTTCACACTGGTAACCTCGTATTGAACGCAGTCATGGTCACCTCGCTGTTGGATAGCTGTTAAAAACGTATTTTCTATAAAACTGTTACGATAAGATCGATCCTCACATTGTGATGTTGTGCGAAACAATGCTAAGCATAATAAATTTTGATGCAGGTCACTGCTGAATATAGTTTAAAATATCAAGTTTAGGAGAAAGATTAGTGTTACTGCGCATAAACAAGCGTCAATTTGCAAAGAATTGCCAATAAAACTACTGCTCACCCAATACAATTCTCAGTACCGACTCTAGATGTATTTTGGGTGAATGAAGGAAACATTCACCCAAAATAAAAGTCTCAAGAGGAACTCGAGGTAGAGTGCTATTCTAAATTATTTTTTTTTAAATATAGACAGCATTCACCCAATATAAAACTCAATAGCCTCTATTGGCGGTGTGTTAACACTTTCACAAATTAATCTACACAGAGTGTTGTTGATTGGAGTTAGGATTCACACAATAGAAGGCTCAATAGCCTCTATAGGCGTTGTGTTAATCTAGACGGAGTGTTGGTGATTGGAGATAACATTCATCCAATAGAAGGCACTATGGTCTCTATAGCTGGTGTGCTAATCTAGACAGTGTTGGTGACTGGAGATAACATTCACCCAGTAGAAGGCTCAATAGCATCTATAAGCGGTGTGTAATTCTAGACAGTGTTACTGATTGGAGTTAACTAGGCTGAAGACTCAGTCTAGCTAGAGTGTTTCTAAAGATACAGTGTTTCTGAACATAAAGAACACTCACTCAGTACAAGGTTCAAGAGCTACTCGAGGAAGTGTGCTACTCTAGGCAATGCTTTGCTAAATGTCGTTAACATTTACCTCATATAAAGCTCACTTGGTACACCTCTGTGTGCTATAATGGTTAACAAGCTTGTCTCGCTAGATCTGTTACGACTGAAAAGTGAGTTCGATTCTCACCGGGTGTCCTATACACGCGGCCTTGTGCCACATCTAAGCTAAGCTTAGAAACTAATCTTTGGGCAGCACGATGCGGTGTAATGGTTAGCAAGCTTGTCTCGGTAGAACAATTACGAATGAGTAGCGAGTTCGATCCTCACCGGGCTTGTGCCACAGCTAAGCTACGCTTGGAAAATCAATATATAATCGCTAATCGGGGGCATCTCGAGGCGGTGTAATGGTTAGCAAGCTTGTCTCGGTAGAATAATTACGCATGAGTAGAGAGTTCGATCCTCACTGGGTGTCCCATACTTCGAACTTGTGCCACATCTAAGCTACGCTTGGAAAATCTCTATAGGCCACCTCGAGGCGGTGTAATGGTTAGCAAGCTTGTCTTAGAGCATAATTACGACTGAGTGGTGAGTTCGATCCTCATTTGGTGCCCAATACTTTCGGCCTTGTGCCACATCTAAGCTATACTTGGAAAATCACTATAAATCTCAATAGCCTCAGCCCGGACGTAAAATAAATTACACGGATTCAATTTATTTTCTTAACCCTTGTGCTATCTCTTCATCTCAAAGCTAATAATATTAATTTCATGGCCGTAATTATGATGAAGGTATAAAAACTTAAGACATAAACTTATTGTGTCACTGGGAATTGAAAATTAATGACATTTATTAAAAGAGGTGCAGAATTAATTACGCGTTTCGTAATTAGTTTACTGAAACTCTAAATATTAATAATAATTCCTGCAGATTTTCTTCATCGTATCTATACTGATACGTATGTGGACTGCACTTAAAAGTGGGGAGAACAAATGATTGGTCGGAAGCAAGTGTGACATAGAGGGAGGAGATACGTTAACCCAACAATATGTCGAGAAAGAATAATATCTTTACTAATGACAAAGGATAATATCTTTCAATGACAATATGGAAATCGATATAGAATCAGAAAAAAAAAATTGCATCACGATAAAAGCGACTCAATACATAATTATGGGCATTAAATAAATACAGCAATATTTTGCGTAATAAATAAACAGAAAAAAAATCATTTGATCTTTCCGAAATAATATGTATTCACTTTTCATTATAATATTTTCTTCTTCTTCTTCTTCTTCTTCTTCTTCTTCTTCTTCTTCTTCTTCTTCACCTTTTTCTTCTTATTGTCAAGAATTTCTTCTACTTCTCTTTCTTCTTCTTCCCGATTCCCGAGCATTATTTCTTCTTCTTCTTCTTCTTCTTCTTCTTCTTCTTCTTCTTCTTCTTCTTCTGCTGCTGCTGCTGCTGCTGCTTATTATTATTATTATTATTATTATTATTATTATTATTATTATTTTTTATTTTCTTTGATTTCTGGCGTTTACACATTTCTTTCCGGGTCCCGCCCAGGGACCTAAGGTTAGAAATGGCGTCATGACACTTTCCAAAAAAAAAAAAAAAAAAAGAAAGAAAAAGATTACATAGATAAAGCCCTTCGTAAGGTGTGGGCTGTACTTGTTAGAACAATTTTCTGTATCTCCTTGAGGCATGGATTCCAGGTATCCCTTCAATTAGTCTACTGGAATCTTTTCCAACCAGTCCTAGGGCTCCAACTACAACAGGGATTGTTGATGTTCCCATATGCCACATTTTCGCGATTTCTATTTCAAGGTCCTTGTACTTTGACAACTTTTTGAATATCTTCAAAGATACATTGCAGTCGGCAGGGACTGCCATATCAATAAGGAGGCACCGTTTTTGTTTATGGTCTAAAAAACAATATCTGGGCGGTTGGCCTTGATTGTTCTGTCAGTGTGTATTGTGTAGTCCCATAGAATTGTAACAGGTCCTATCTCCATAACCGGGTCTGGGTGGTGTTCATACCAGTTTCTTTCAGTTTTCTTCCCGTAGAAGTTGCAGATTTTCCAGTGCAGATATTGGCCCACTCTGTCATGTCGGGTTTTATATTCAATGGGTGCCAACACCGTACAACCTGCTACAAGATGATCAATCGTTTCTGGATATTTATCACAGAATCTGCATTTTGGACTGACACAATATTTTAGTATATGTGCTTGATAATTCCCTAGTTAGCAAGCATTGGTCCTGCGCAGCAAGGATAAAACCTTCAGTTTCCGCTTTCAACCCTGCACTACGTAGCCACTGATGGGTACGGGTTTTGTCTACGTCAGCTTGTTTGGTACGGGCAGAGTATTGGCCATGAAGCAGTTTATCTTGCCATCGCTTCTGTAACTGGTCTGTTGCATTCGTCTTAGCTATCTTTTTTAGGTATTTTGCAGTTTCAGCCAGTGTATTGTGCTGTAGTTGCATCTCTACGCCCATTTGGAACTCCATTTTGAATTTGTTGGCTTCCTTCATTACGGAGTAGAGACGCTTACTACTTTCATGTTCTTTGATGCATACCATCATCCAGTCTTCTGTAGTTTCCAAATATCTTTGGAGGCCAATTGTTGTAGTTTTGTAGGACAGTTCTAGTTGAACTAATCCTCTGCCTCCTTCGGATCTGGACACGTTCAGACGATCGACATCAGCTTTTGGATGATGCATGCGATAGCAAGTGAGTAGCTTTCTCGTTTTGGCATCCAGTCGCCTAATTTCAGCTATGGTCCAGTTAAGGACATTAAAGCTGTATTGCATCACAGGGACAGCCAATGTGTTTATGGCTGTATTATTATTATTATTATTATTATTATTATTATTATTATTATCCCATTCTAATTATTATTATTACTACTATTATCGTTTTCTTATTCTTCTTCATATTATTATTACTTTCTTTTCATATTGTTACTATTCCCGTCTTCTTCTCATTATTATTATTATTATTATCATCATCATCATTCGATTTCTGCTATGGACACACTACCTACCAAGTCTGCGGAAAGACCTAAAGGCAGGTCGTGGTGTGTTGTTATAATACATTTCATGTTAATTTTTTTTTTTTTTTTTTATCTCCGATGAATAGTCCTAGCGTTACATAGACAAAGTTCTCCTTAGTGTGTGTGCTGTACTTAATAAGACAATTTTCTGTATGTCTCTTAAGCTGGGGTTTCAGGGATTCTTTCAATGTGTTGTTTTGTTCCATTTTTTATAATTCCAAGTGCACCTATTACCACTGGTATTATTCTTGTTTTCAATTTCACATTTTTTCTATTTCAATTTCCAGGTCTTTGTATTTTGATAGTTTTTCAAATTCCTTGGTTGCTATGTTACAATCCGCTGGACAAGCCATATCAATTAGTAGGCAAGTTTTTTTCTTTCTGGTTTTTGACAATAATGTCCGGCCTATTTGCTTCAATTTTTCTGTCTGTGTGGATGGTATAATCCCATAGAATGGTGACATCTTCTATTTCTGTAACCGGCGCTGGCCGATGTTCATACCAGTGTTTGCTTACACATTTTCCAAAGTGTTTGCACATTGTCCAGTGTAAGTATTGCCCCACCTCTATCGTGACGATTTTATATTCATTTGGGGCAAGTATAGAACATCCTGAGATTAGATGGTCTATTGTTTCTTGGTATTTGTCACAGAACCTGCATTTTTTGGATCCACATTATTATGTATGATATTTGCCTGAAAATTCCTAGTGAAAAGACTCTGGTCTTGCGCTGCAAGAATAAAGCCTTCAGTTTCAGACTTTAATCCAGATGCTCGTAACCATCGATGAGTATTAACTTTATCAACATTGGGTTTATTTGCACGTTCTGGATATTGGCCATGCAGAGGTTTGTCTTGCCAGCGTTGTTTCATCTGTTCAAGGGCTTTATCCTTGGCTTTCTTTTTCATATCTTTTGCTGCAATAGTTGGTTCTTGGCTTCTGTTTTGATTTACTACAGAATCTACTAAATGTAAATGTTGTTTGTATTTACTGCCTTCTTTTTATTATTGAATATTTTTTTCTTTCTGTTTTCATGTTGTTTCACTAATTTTATCATCCAGTCATTTTGTTGTTTCCATGTAAGTTAGTAAGCCAATAGTTGTTGTCTTCGATGACAATTCTAGCTGAATAAGACCTCTTCCACCTTCTTTTACGGGGTATGTATAGACGGTCTACATCAGCCTTTGGATGATGCATTTATACTTAGAAAAAAGCTTTCTTGTTTTTAGAATCCATTTTGTCTGATGTCATTTTAGAGTCCAGTTCAAGATGTTGAAACTATATTGGACCACTGGGATGGCTGGGTTATTAATGGCCATTTATTATTATTATCATCATCATCATTCGATTTCTGCTATGGACACACTACCTACCAAGTCTGGTGGAAAGACCTAAGGCAGGTCGTGGTGTGTTGTTATAATTTAACATTTTTTTTGAAGTTGCTAGCGTTACATAGACAAAGTTCTCCTTAGTGTGTGTGCTGTACTTAATAAGACAATTTTCTGTATGTCTCTTTAAGCTGGGGTTTCAGGGATTCTTTCAATGTGTTGTTTTGTTCCATTTTTATAATTCCAAGTGCACCTATTACCACTGGTATTATTCTTGTTTTCAATTTCACATTTTTTCTATTTCAATTTCCAGGTCTTTGTATTTTGATAGTTTTTCAAATTCCTTGGTTGCTATGTTACAATCCGCTGGACAAGCCATATCAATTAGTAGGCAGGATTTTTTTCTTTCTGGTTTTTGACAATAATGTCCGGCCTATTTGCTTCAATTTTTCTGTCTGTGTGGATGGTATAATCCCATAGAATGGTGACATCTTCTATTTCTGTAACCGGCGCTGGCCGATGTTCATACCAGTGTTTGCTTACACATTTTCCAAAGTGTTTGCACATTGTCCAGTGTAAGTATTGCCCCACTCTATCGTGACGATTTTTATATTCATTTGGGGCAAGTATAGAACATCCTGAGATTAGATGGTCTATTGTTTCTTGGTATTTGTCACAGAACCTGCATTTTGGATCCACATTATTATGTATGATATTTGCCTGAAAATTCCTAGTGAAAAGACTCTGGTCTTGCGCTGCAAGAATAAAGCCTTCAGTTTCAGACTTTAATCCAGATGCTCGTAACCATCGATGAGTATTAACTTTATCAACATTGGGTTTATTTGCACGTTCTGGATATTGGCCATGCAGAGGTTTCATCTGTTCAAGGGCTTTATCCTTGGCTTTCTTTTCATATCTTTTGCTGCAATAGTTGGTTCTTGGCTTCTGTTTTGATTTACTACAGAATCTACTAAATGTAAATGTTGTTTGTATTTACTATAGAGATTTTTATTATTGAATATTTTTCTTTCTGTTTTCATGTTGTTTCACTAATTTTATCATCCAGTCATTTGTTGTTTCCATGTAAGTTAGTAAGCCAATAGTTGTTATCATTATTATTATTATTATTATTATTATTATTATTATTATTATTATTATTTCTGCTATGGACACACTACCTACCAAGTCTGCGGAAAGACCTAAGGCAGGTCGTGGTGTGTTGTTATGGCCACATTTCATGTTAATTTTTTTTTTTTTTTTTATCTCCGATGAAGTTGCTAGCGTTACATAGACAAAGTTCTCCTTAGTGTGTGTGCTGTACTTAATAAGACAATTTTCTGTATGTCTCTTAAGCTGGGGTTTTCAGGGATTCTTTCAATGTTGTTTTGTTCCATTTTTATAATTCCAAGTGCACCTATTACCACTGGTATTATTCTTGTTTTCAATTTCCACATTTTTTCTATTTCAATTTCCAGGTCTTTGTATTTTGATAGTTTTCAAATTCCTTGGTTGCTATGTTACAATCCGCTGGACAAGCCATATCAATTAGTAGGCAAGTTTTTTTCTTTCTGGTTTTTGACAATAATGTCCCGGCCTATTTGCTTCAATTTTTCTGTCTGTGGATGGTATTTATTATTATTATTATTATTATTATTATTATTATTATTATTATTATTATTATTATCCCATTCTAATTATTATTATTACTACTATTATCGTTTTCTTATTCTTCTTCATATTATTATTACTTTCTTTTTTCATATTGTTACTATTCCTGTCTTCTTCTCATTATTATTATTATTATTATTATTATTATTATTATTATTATTATTATTATTATTATCCCATTCTAATTATTATTATTACTACTATTATCGTTTTCTTATTCTTCTTCATATTATTATTACTTTCTTTTTCATATTGTTACTATTCCCGTCTTCTTCTCATTATTATTATTATTATTATTATTATTATTATTATTATTATTATTATTATTATCCCATTCTAATTATTATTATTACTACTATTATCGTTTTTTATTCTTCTTCATATTATTATTTCTTTTTTTCATATTGTTACTATTCCCGTCTTCTTCATCATTATTATTATTATTATTATTATTATTATTATTATTATTATTATTATCCCATTCTAATTATTATTATTACTACTATTATCGTTTTCTTATTCTTCTTCATATTATTATTACTTTTTTTCATATTGTTACTATTCGTCTTCTTCTCATTATTATTATTATTATTATTATTATTATTATTATTATCTATTACTATTAGGAATATTTTCCTACTTCTTTATCTTCTTATTGTTATTACTCATATTCACTTTTTCATCTTTTCTTACTTCTCCATATTATCATTATTTTTATTTCATTTAATTTCTGGTGTTTACACATTTCTTTCCGGGTCCCACCCAGGAAACTAACGTTAGAAATGGCATCATAAAACTTTATAATTATTATTATTGTTATCATTATTATTATTGTTGCTGTTGTTGTTGTTATTAATACTATTTTATTTTATTTCCTTTGCTTTCAGGTGTGTACACATTTCTTTCCGGATCCAGCCCAGAGACCTAATTTCAGAAATGGCATTATGGTATTTTCTACTGACCAATTAACACACACACACACACACACACCTACACACACACACACACACACACACACACACACACACATTTTACATAGATAAAGCCCATTGTAAGGTGTAAGCTGTACTCCTGAGAATAATCTTTTGTATTTCTTTCTTTTTCTTTCTTTCTTTCTTTCTTTCTTTCTTTCTTTCTTTCTTTCTTCTTCTTCTTCTTCTTCTTATTATTATTATTATTATTATTATTATTATTATTATTATTATTTGTGTATGTTATATTTCCTGCTTTGAATCCTGTAGAGCGGTGTCCAAACCAGGCCTTTAGGTCCGATAGAAGAATTGTCATTTAATTGATAACACTTTTCTTAGTATATGGGGTGTTCTAGTTGGGGTATATTCTGGACAACTTGTATGTTAATGTTACTTGGGACACTGTTATTAAAATTGTCCATTCCTTTTCTCACGAG
Source organism: Acanthosepion pharaonis (assembly GCA_903632075.3). Lineage (NCBI taxonomy): Eukaryota > Metazoa > Mollusca > Cephalopoda > Sepiida > Sepiidae > Acanthosepion > Acanthosepion pharaonis. The sequence goes on from CAHIKZ030005124.1 coordinate 983,002, forward strand.
CCACAGAGCTCCAATTACTATTGGTACAGTCCGAGTCTGAGTCTTCATTCCCCACATTCTGTTAATCTCAATCTCCAGGGCCTTGTATTTCGACAATTTCTCGACAAGTTTTTAAGAAGGTGTTTCTGTCTTATGGTACTACTACATCAATAAGCATCCATTAACTGAATTTCTTGTCTTTTATTATTATTATTATTAGTAGTAGTAGTAGTAGCACTAGCAGTAGTAGTAGTCTCTTCTTAAAATAAATTTATTATATTAATTCCTATATTCTTCTTCTTGTAATAATAATAATAATAATTATATTATGTTGAAACTTGACTAATGCATGGAATAATAATACAACACAAAATGTACTTAGAACAAAATGTATTGAAACAAGAAAGGTGCACAATATTTACATATAGTCTTTTGTATATTCTTGGGAAGACCGTTCCTGGAGAATGTGTTGACTTCGTCGCAGTCGGGCAGAGTCTCTGGATTGAATCTCTTGATTCATTCCCTCGTCTTCCCGGTACCAACCATATTTATATGGTCGGTACTCCACTATGCAAATTAGGTGGATCCTACCACAACATATTATTATTATTAGTAGTAGTAGTAGTCTCTTCTTAATATACATTTATTATATTAATTCCTATAGTCTTCTTCTTCTTCTTCTTCTTCTAATAATAATAATAATAATAATAATAATAATAATTATTATTATTATTATTATTATTTGTCGGGGCTGTTGTTCTGCGAGCAGTACTCTAGCAAAAAGTGGATGGAGTAAAACTGTAGGAATCCCAGAATACCCATCAGGACCGCCTGTCTGATAACGGTATATCATTCTCATGAATCCCTGCCAAATGTGCGTGATGTGATGAGATGTTTTGATTACATAGAAATCTCTGCTAGAAATACCTTCAATGTGGAGTAACCCATTCTGCGATATCGCTCTGATATTTAGATTTATTCCAAAGAACTTATTTGTGACTCCCACACAAATGACGCAACTAATCCCACTAATGAACATGGCTGCCCTCTGCCCAGTGTCGCAGCTACAGCAAACATGACCAACATTTTTAAGTTAGAAAACTATAAAACCCATTTACGATACTGAAGAAAATATTTACTATATCCTTTCAATAGTGAAATTGAAAATAGCATAGGCTGTCACGGTGCGGGGTGGGGGTCTCTCCCAACACGGCAAAAAGCTACAAAAATAAAATATTAATATAAAGATTCTATACAGTTACTTAAATAGCTTCATCAAACTGACTTCCATGTCCATAGCTTGCATAACGGTGTATTCTTTAAGAAATATCTAAAGTGTTAGCACTCTATACCCAATTTCTCAGAACAATGTTTAAATGTAGCTTCGAACGAATGAAGCCTGTCTGTCTTAGTGAGGGTCATTTTTCTTGAAACGCATTAGAGAATCACGAAGATCTATAACAAATACCACATTACAAAAGCAACAGTTAAAATGCAAATCAAATACAAGTCAAAAACATAACCATGATTGACATTTCAAATTACTGCACAAGAAAGAGATATGAAGGAAACCCTTATCAATAATGGAAGGTTCGATAGCAGTTAGTGGATTTGAGAAACCTCATTCACTCACTTAGGTGCCATGCGTGATACATGGAATGTATCGAATGCGTATCGAAAGATACGTGATCGCTTAGGCGATCATGTGTCTTTCGATACATGACTGACGATGCAGATTTTTCCCGCAGTAGATTGCTATTTCTGCGGTAGACCAATTGCCATTCCAGCCTACTGAACCCGGTCCGTCCTGCTATTTACCTATAGCTGGGGGAGAAGAAGAGTCGAATCCATTACATTCACTAATTTAGCGAATGTAATGGATTCGAGTGGAATTCGAAATCGGCTCTCCTATTCCTCAATCCAAGCCGCTATCCATTACTCCATCGTGCCTCCTTGAGAAACCTATTTCCCTAAAATAATGTTTCAGCAGAAATTTTATAAAGTAACAATTTGAAGTAGTTTGTCAACATCTTGATTATGTTATTACTTTCTTTTTAAATTACAAAGACATTCTTAACTATTGATCTTAGAAAGCAGTTGTACAGACGTGACAGTTTAGATATTTCTGAACGGGTTGAACGCCATGCATGATATCTATTTGAAAATACCGATTTGTCGATTCTTTGTACGAATATTACACTAGATTTTGGTTAATATTTTTTTTTTTTTATCAATACTGGGGGAAACTACCTCTAGCAGCTTATTCTATGTTCATTTTTCTTTTCTGCTTAAGTAAATGTATTGTAACTGATCCATACACAGAGGTATTTGAATTTTATTATTATTATTATTATTATTATTATTATTATTATTATTATTATTATTATTTCCTTGATATCTGGCGTTTACACATTTCTTTCCGTGTCCCGTCCAGGGACCTACGGTTAGAAATGGTATCACGACATTTTTTACTGCAAAAAAAAAGTTTCATAGTTACAGAACTTCGTAAAGTGTGAGCTGTAACTGTGAGAACAATTTTTTTGTATCTTTTTGAGGCATGGAGTTCCAGGAATCCCTTCAATTAGTCTACGGGAATCTTTTCCAACCAACCTAGGGCTCCAACTGCAACAGGGATTGTTGATGTTCCCATGTGCCACATTTTTGAGATTTCAAGGTCTTTGTATTTTGACAGCTTTTTGAATATATTATTATTATTATTTTCATTTTCTTTGATTTCTGGCGTTTACACATTTCCTTCCGGGTCCCGCCCAGGGACCTAAGGTTAGAAATGGCGTCATGACACTTTCCACTGACAAAAAAAAATTAAATTACATAGATAAAGCCCTTCGTAAGGTGTGGGCTGTACTTTTCAGAACAATTTCTTGTATCTCCTTGAGGCATGGACTTCCAGGAATCCCTTCAATTAGTCTACTGAATTCTTTTCCAACCAGTCCTAGGGCTCCAACTACAACAGGGATTGTTGATGTTCCCATATGCCACATTTTCGAGATTTCTATTTCAAGGTCCTTATTATTATTATTATTATTATTATTATTATTATTATTATTTCCTTTGATATCTGCTGTTTACACATTTCTTTCCGGGTCCCGTCCAGGGGCCTAAGGCTAGAAATGGTATCACGACATTTTCCACTGCAAAAAAAAAAAAAAAAAAGTTCGTATCTACAGACCTTCGTAAAGTGTGAGCTGTACTCATGAGAACAATTTTTTGTATCTCTTTGATGTATGGACTTCCAGGAATCCCTTCAATTAGTCTACGGGGATCTTATCCAAACAATCCTAGGGCTCCAACTACAACAGGGATTGTTGATGTCCCCATGTGCCACATTTTTGAGATTTCTGTTTCAAGGTCCTTTTATTTTGACAGCTTTTTGAATATATTATTGTTATTATTATTATTATTATTATTATTAGTAGTAGTAGTAGTAGTAGTAGTAATTACACATCCTCATTTTATGATGGATTTAGACTAGGCTTAACTTTCGTGACGAGGACCCGCCATGTCACTTACATTGTAGTAAACCACCGATATCCCCTCCACATTCCATTGGTGAGGAGAAGTTTCTTTCCGCGAACCACTGCTCTGTGGAACCGACCCCCAAGAGTATATTTCCCCGATCACTACAATCACTATTCAAGTCTAGGGATAACCGTTACCTTATTCACCTGTCCGACCTTGAGTCGTCCACGGGACTCGTACAGAGGGAACCATACTGTAAAGAAATCACTGCCTGCATTCCAGTTCCAGATCATAGTTTTCGTTTTGGAAAAGTCTATCTTGAATCCTATTTCTTGATTCACTGTCTTTTAGCTTTCAGAAACATTTGACTAATCGTCGTCTATACACATTCTTTGGATTAGTTTCTCGTCGTTTCTCCTATCCTTTCCTAAGTACTAAGTACACCCTGGGAGTATTAAATTTTCCAAGACGTCCTTCCTCATAATATAACACATAAATTTCAACTGTCTTTTTCTGATTTTAAATAGAATTATTATTTTCGTTGCTATTCTCCTTAAATCTTTCTCTTTGTTAAAGTGTTCAGACTATAGAATTCTCAGCGAATGACTATAGAAACAGATTTCTGTCGATTCGAATTTCTTATTTCTTTATGAGGAAATCATCCAGCTCTCACGAAAGAGGACAGATATAACAGCAGTGAAGCAAATATTCTTCTCTGCTTTTTACGAAATTTGTTAATATAATCAATTTTGATTTAGTTTTTAGAAACTGTATTCTTCCATTCTGATAAACATTCATAGTTTCTGTGAGGAAAAATACTGCGTCTATTTTCACACATTTTTAACTCGTCATTGGTCAATGATCTCAGAGACTGAGGATGAAAAGTTGCTAGAAACAAAATTAAGATTTGAGATCTTAAATATTGCCAGTAGATTAATAATGCAAGAGGAAACAGAGAACAAATAACAGCATAAAATCAATCTAAAAAAAGAAACTATTTTTGTTTAAATTGAAATAATTATTGAAGTGATCAAATAAAATAATTGAATTAATATATACTAATATAATTTTCATTCTGCCTAATTCGCAAATGTGTTTAAAAATTCTTTTTTTTCCAAAACAAGTTTCACAACTGCGAATGTTTTGACGTTATTATTATTATTGTTAATACTACTACTACAACTACTATTAATATTATTATTATTATTATTATTATTATTTAAAATTTAAATAAATTTTGAACGACTTTTTAAATATATTTTTATCGATGAAGTGTATTCATGAATTTTTGGGTAATCTTTTCCACTGGGTTGCCAAGTGTTACTGTATTAATTCAACATGGATTGCGTCCATGAAAAACGAAATGACGTATGGAATCAATTACAATATATTTGCAACTAAAAATATGCAGACATTAATTTTTCAAATAATTTATGGAAACAAACGAATTGCAGTTCAATTTGTGGCAGCCCTTACTTAACATAATGTAGAAAATTTAAGCAAAAGATTTTGTCAATGCACTTAATTCAGTGGATAACATTTTCACTTCAGGGCGCACTTGCCGAATAGCTAAAACGTTAGGGCGCAGTTTAAATTTTAATGAGTAAAGATAAGTTCTGATATTTAAAAATATGACGATAATAAAAAAAAACAGTTTCCTGAAATAAGCATTTATTTTAAGGCATTAAATTGATTGGTTTCTCCAGCTTTTTAAAATTAAAGATTTTTTTTAAAGATAAAAATAATTCCTGAATTATTATTATGTTGCCTTGGGGTACACCAGGCTACCTTTCTGGTTGCATATCTGCAACGGGCCGAACCGGTTCAGAAAATCGAATACGAACATAAAAATATACAAATCAAAAGTCAGTACAAGATCTAATTCATATAATAAAATCACTGAGGCTACAGATTTTAATTCTACCTGCCTATAAATGTATATATATATATATATATATATATATATATATATATATATATATATATATATGTGTGTGTGTGTGTGTGTGCGTGTGCGTGTGCGTGTGTGTGTGTGTTTGGTTGAATAAGTTCGACGTATTATGTCTGTTTATTTTAGTTTTAATCCTTTCAAGACCACAAAATAATTTATTGTTGGCTGTAGAAAATTGATTAAGAATAATTCGGAAATTTTCTTTCAAATAATGTTTTATTTTCCCAAGTATTTTTAATCTCATCTACAGTCACCAAGAAATTAATTCCTTGAAAGGATTAAAACTAAATTAAATAGACATGATGCGACTAAATTATTTAACCAAACATGCATGAATCAAAATAGGCTGTGTATGTATATATATATATATATATATATATATATATATATATATATATATATATATATATATATATATATATATATATATATATATATATATATATATATATATATATATATATATATATATATATATATATATATATATATATATATATATATATATATATATATATATGCATATATATATATATATATATATATATATATATATATATATATATATATATATATATATATATATATATATATATATATATATTATAAAAAAGAACAGTAAGATATATAATCCGGTGTTCTTATTGATTTTTTTTTTATTTCTACAAGTCAGTGCTCAATGTAAATTTACACAGCATAAATATTATAAATTAACTGATTTAAATTATGGTTTCTTCGCTACACATGAATTACCATGTTTCAAAAACCGAAGATGAAACTTCAAATTTAATTATATAATTGAATTGAAAGCATTATTTCTGTTTCGTTCTCAAGCGAATTTTGAAATAACTTATTTTTAAATTTACTGAGTTTTAAACGCACATATACATAACATTCTTTTTTGTTTCCCAGGATACAGAGACATCCAATCATTTAGACAGGAGCGGTAGCGTGTTCATTTTTATTAAATATTATTGTATCTATTATGAGTTACGTTCGAAAGAGAGTAGGAGTGCATTTTTCAACGTTAGACAACGAATGTCTAATATATGTGATCATGAGCCGTTCTAGGATTCGTACAGTGGCTTTAATTAGGGGAGAAATTAAAGACAAAAAACATATATTTTTATTATGCTGTTCCTCGATCTACGCTTTCGGCTCACAACACACATCATCAGAATGGTTATATGGACATTCCAGCAAAGATATTCACCATCAGAGACGGTAACCTGTTATGTTTGCATAGAAATTTTGGAGAGTTTTTGTCTTTATTTTCTATACGAAGCCAGAACTATAACCGCCAGAATGAATTACCCACAATGCACTACTAACTCATATATATAAATAGCCGAGAAAAATCCAACACTCGCGGCCTGGCGATTGCACCTAGCATGAAATAGCCTGTCGCCTCTGAGTGTTGACTTCAATGTTCACTTTTATATTTATATTTATATAAGCACTATCTCTGATATTGAGCACTTTATCCCATAAATATAGCACATCTTAATACTATATTTCTTCATATATATATATATATAGATATATAGATAGATAGATAGATAGATAGATAGATAGATATGATAAAATAAAGAGCATTTAGGAAACGCATCTTAATCTAACATGTTTCATTTTTATTAGAACATCGTCAGAGATCGAGATAAAAATGAAAAATGCAACGAGACAGAGTATTGGTAATTACGATTTTTGCTTAGTTCTCGTTGGTCAGATACGTGCCACGTGTATATACGCAATAGATAATATATAAATATATGTGAGGAACGTTATGGAGGTTAAAATGTTAGATAGTGAAAGAGTGTACATGTAAAAGGAACGCTTGTGTGTCGAGGTGAATTTTGAACGGTAACGTAAATTCATGAAAGTGTCGGTGACACATCTCTATAGATGTTACACTCGTTTTTGTTTGTGATATGGAGCAATAATTTTGTATTTGTTTGGATTTTTATATTGTCGTGTATATTTCTGGATGTGTGGAGGGAAATGTCTGTTGTTGCCACCTCTGTGTGGGTTTGTGAGACGCATCAAGGTATTTGGTTGGATTTTTCATTAAAGAATATCTCATGCGTATTTGTAAATCTTCATTCTTTTATGTATTAGATAAGTTAGATTCATGAAAAATAGATCAGTAGACAGATGTGATGTAACGTTTAAAGCGAGCGTTTATAGTTTGGTAGTAATGCTAAAAAATATATTTTTTTTAAATATTTCCCCCTTAAAGGTTTATGTCTTTTTTTTTTTTTTTTAAATTAGGCTGGCACTAGTGACATCAAAGTAATGTCTCACGCCTTTCGATTTAAGACGGGTGAGTTAGAGTGTCTTTCTAAACGCTAGTCTCTCTTGTTTTCGTACATCCGTGTTTTTAAATCACGTGATTTGTGATGTCTCGCCCACGTAAATATTTTCGCTATGTAGATACTTTATCTGATATATCCCGGCATTTGAAATGTTTTTTTTTCTTTATTTTTTTCCTGATTATATTCTTTGCAGGTGATGACAACAATGCGAGTGTTAAAGATGGCTAATTCGATTGCGAGTATAGTTGAAAAGGTGTTGGATATTAAGATTACGAATTTTATGTAATTGTTGGGAGTATTTTTTTTTTTTTTTTTTTGGCAATATGGATTTTGTGTGGTCGTTTTTAGCGTTGAGTATCAAATGGTGTGGGTAGTGAAGAAGCTTAAATGCTTTCTCAATATATTCCTCTTTTTCATTTAGGTATTCAGGGCTGCAAATGCTAAGGGATCTTAGGTAAAATCCTATGATTAGTTCAGATTTTATTCTATGGTTATGTTGGGAATAGAAATTAATTAGGTCGTTTTAGATTATGTATTTTCGGGAAAATTTTAAAATCTAATTCATCATTGTTGCGTAATAATAATAACAAGTCAATGAAGAGAGTTGTTTGTTTCAAGTCCGCATGTGAATTCGATGGTTGGTTCAAACTTATTGACTTTTTAATTATGTTCAATAGGTTTGTATCTTGGGGATAAAATAAGAAGACACTATCTATCCATCTCAGGTAAGTAGAGCTGTTAGGTTAGATGTTTAAATGGGGCGGATTCTAAGAATTCTAGAAAGTGGCAAGAGAGAACATCACTGATAGGTGATTCCCATGGGTAAACCGAAATTTTGTAAATGATTTTTTTAAAAAAAAGAACTGGTTAGTAATTAATTTGCATATCTTTAATCTGTCCTATGAGTATCAGATTTTCCAAGCCCTCTTTCTTCATTTTGCTCCCTAGAAGTCTCAACAGTCTCGTTGTGATTTTAAGTATAAATGTCTATTTGATTTTCTCTAAAATGTCGTCGTTGCTCACATATTCAGTCCATAGTATTCTCAGCATCCTTCTGCAGAACCGCATTTCTTTTGCTTCAAGTGTCTCCATATGTTATGACATTGTCCAACATTTATTGCCATTTAGGAGGATTGATATTATGAACTGTTCAGTAGTCATTTTGTTTTTATTTGTAACGAAATCTTTCTATTTCTTAAGCAATAATTAAAAAAAGAAATAACTAGAAAGACGTGTATATAGGTTAGGCTAACGCAGTTCCTCGGTATTAATTCACTATTCTTGATCTGTAGTATTATAACACACTTCCAATGCTGCCACCCACGTTAGAGCAGTCGCATTTGCTACAGAGACCGTCTCACGAATTAGTCATATTTCACTTTTGTTTATTCGACAGCTACTCAGAGTCATAATAAATAAAAACGTTTAATCAAATGCGAGAGTCACGTTTACAATCATCTCGATTTTCTGATCTTACCTTACTGTAGATATTGAAAAACATTGATTAGCGTGGCACAACCCCGACCCCCAAAAAAAGTTAGATTATGTTTCGCTAATCTTGCTTGGCTGGAAATTTATCCTACCTTGCAAATTTCAGCTCAAACGCTAATTTAAAATGTATCTCAGAACGAAATAGGCAGAAGTTTTACACAGAAGGCTACTGGGCAAAGGCAGTTGGTGTGTCGCTTGGGGAGAAACTGATAACTGGTATAATGTTATTCATATCTCTACAGTACACGAGTAATTGCTCTATCCGTAGACCTATTCCGCAAGTGCTCACTGAAGTAAGAACTTGCTGGTAGTATTCAATACTTCCAAAAAAAAAAAAAAACTATCAACACCTCATCATCACATAAAAGACCCTGAGATTTCTTCAATCACGATAAACGGTTCTTAGAACAATGATTGGAACTCAATCTCTTACCAGGCCTCTAGTGGATTTCGTATATACGATTCATTTCAAAAGGTGCCGAAAAAATGGTCGGTTCCTTGTACAGCCCCAGTAATTACTGACTTCTGTTATATTCAGTCTTTAGAAACCAGTTGCTGTCTTTTAATGTGTGGGTGGTGTAATGGATAATGTCTTAGAACTGTTAATCGGAGCGGACAGTTATAATTCCATTTGGATTCGTTATACTCACTTAGAAGCAAATCCTATTGGGAAAGCTATGAATCCACCTCGCTAAGAATTAATTGATGATATATGCATCGTTAAACCAATAGTATCTAAAACAAAACAAACTTACAGTCAAAATAAATATTTTCTGGCTTTAAATACCATGCAAATGGCTGATAAACAGTAGAAAAAATGATCTATTGCTGCCACCTCTAGGCTGGACTTGCCCAATTCTCGAGCAGCGTTGTGGGGAATTAATATTTTCCCCACCACAGATCTTCATTCTCATAAACGATACTATGTTACCCACTCTTTACTCTATCGCTATTTTTATGACAGATGTTCAGGCGAACTATATTCCTTGATTTTCCTATCCCAGACTTTCAGGGCTAGAACCACCTAGTCAAATAATCCTTAATCCTTTCTATTTTATTGGCATGGGGATAAAGATCATCCCGGACCGCTTCTTTCCCATAACTGTTGCATGTTTGTATTCTAAAAGCTAAGACCATCGTCAAACTCATCATTATCCTTCCAGTGTCAGGTTTTGCTGCAGGGCTGTTGCAAACCTGAGCATCCGAGCGTCTACATTCGTTTGTTTTGGCAGACATCACTTCATGCGTTTTGTGTCTTACCGCAACCGACGTACTCCGGCATGAATGTACGACTTGGTAACGGTCAGGTAACCTTTGATTCCATCGAGAGAACTCAGTATCCTGGTCGCTGAAATTAGTGTAAGAATGCCCGCCTCACCCGTGTCCATCGAGGCCTTGTCCGCCATGTTGATAAATTGACATTAGTTCAGTCCTTTGTGCAGCTTTGTTCTGAAACCTTTTTCTGTAGCTAGTTGAAACATACTATAGCTACTGCCATTCGGCTGAATTGTTCACGGGTAACGGGGTGGTGTCATCTGTTAGCGTCCCAATTATGGGTAAATAGTTAACTCAAAACTTGTGTCAAAACAATATGAAAGTGTAAAGATAGGTTTTAATATAAAAAAATACTTAGTAAAAAGAAATTATTACCAGCAATACATTTTTTGTTTACAAAACAAAAAAAGGTATAAGCAGCAATACATTTTTGAAAAAAAAAAAGAAATACTAACATATTACCAGAAATAGTTTTTTTTTGTAGGAAAAAATGTTACCAGAAACAGATTTTTGAAAAAAAAAAATTACCAACAATAATTTTTTTTTCGGTATTAAATAAGCAAATTGAGGTTGATATGCCGCAAACCAAACCAAACCAAACCAAACCAAACCAAACTAAACCTTCCCGGGTAAGAACCTCGGAACCAATACAGGTGGCGTTGTCCGAATAGTTCAGAGGTAGATGTGTTGAACTGAGTGATTGATATTTTAACTGTAGGTTAAAATCGTTGGTCAAATGAAAGACGTTATGCAACAGTTATAAGTTCGCTGCCTCGATCAGATAATGCCATATTACCAGAAGAAGCAAGTAAAAATTATCACAATAAATAAATAACAAAATTGTACATATCATCAACTATCATAGAGAAAGAACAATCTGTCATTGTACATTAAATAAAGTCTCAATATCTCCAGAATATAAACTTATGCAATTAACGTCTTAACGCCAAGATAAGTTTAAAGAAAATGAATTTTTTGGCTATAACAATGAAAGTGAAAACGTAAGTCGAACGAGGTAATTTTGCGTAGAATTTCCCTAGCAATAAAATTGTTAATTGCAAATTACATTTACAATAAATTCTATAAAATTACATTAATTAACGACTTTTATTCTGACAAAGTTTATTAATTTTTATAGGTTCATTAATATTGAGATAATTACGACAGCGTGAAACACTACCAAATTAAGTTCCTGGATGTATCTATTATATTCCAATCACCAGGAATTTCGTTTATTTGAAACGTAAGTGTACATTACTGTATGTGATGAGAAATTTAGAGCATTTGACAAAGACCTAAAATAACTTGCGAAACAATCACACAGTTCATATTAATTTGCTGTCTAATATTAATATTTGTTGATTTGTCGATTTAACGGCATATCAACTACTTTATGGGTCATTTAATGTCGAAATTTAATTTTCTTGGGAACCTGAAAAAATAAAAATATGATATCTGTTATTAAAATATTTCATAATTGACTACACGTAGATGATACTCGGCTTTTTTACATATACATGTTTCTGTGGACATAATTAATAAACGTGGTGATGAGAACCATATATTGTTGGTTATATTTTCGATATATTTTAATATAAGAATTTGTAGGATATTATATGGATTAATGCCATTCATTTTTTATTTGTTGCTTTACAGTATTTTAAACGAATTTGGGTGAAGTCACTACAATTTGTTAGTATGTCCGTATTGTTGGTACTTTTTAGACAAAATGTATTGCTAGTAATTTTGCTATAACAATGTATTTTTATACTTTTACAAGCAGCATAACCCGGCGTTGCCCGTGCTTGATTCAAAAATCGTATGACTCAATCGCTATCAGTTGACTTAAAATATTTTTGCCATTCCTTGCCTTTAAAGAAGTGCCCTTTGCTGTGCTGATGTTGCTTCGTGCCTTACTTCTTGCCTATCTCACACTGCAAATTTTTTCTAAGCTCTATACTAAACATTAAATCTGTTACGAAAAAAGAACTAAATAAAATGAACACAAAACGATCAGCTTTAAAAAAGGACTCGTAACTGGAAAAACCGAATGAAAATAGAATGTTAACAACAAATGCTTTTTCCCACCCAACCCGGTTAAGCGGAATCAGAATCAACGTTGAGTTTAAGCAAGCGAATGTAAAGTTTGGTGCAACTCCGTCTAAAATTGCGGCCGTGCATTCATTGCACATACACACACATCCTGCCTTTTATAGATAGAGATAGAGTTTTGTTTTTTCTTATAGTTAGGACCCTAATTGGTGTTACCACCCCGGCTCAGGGTGAACCAAGGAATAACAGCAAATAAGAAGTGGTTCAACGCTCCTTAAAACGCCCGATCTCCCGATCAGAGACCTTGCTGACGGATGTAGTTTATCGTTAAACTCAGGACTAATATTAACAGTACCGTATTATAAATAATAGTTTGCTATGCATAACTATATTAATGTGACCTTACAGAACCCGGAGCTGAAAAAATGGTGAGATGCTATAACCAAGGATACGTTGTGACTAATATCAGTCTAGTTCCTAAGAATAGGGGGACGGATTATAAAAGTGTTGTCACTGCGAGGAATACAATAATAGATATTTAAACCAAATTAAAAAAAAAAATAGTTGGAATTATTTTGCTAAGGAAACTATATCATGATACCATCAGATTAAAATCCTCAGAAAACAGCATGAATTAGTAATATTGTCACCCATACGCCGATGTTTTAAAAAATTGTGTCTTCATTGACATGCCACAATATTAAACGGATAACAAATTCAGGGAATTATAGCATTTGCTCATGAACAAATACAAAATCTGTCACCTTCATAGTCAACCTTGCCGGGTTGAAAAAGTCCAAAATGATTTCAATATTCTACCGCTATGTTGAGTTAAAAGTGACTAAATTCTTTGAAAAAAAAAATTAATAGTTTGGGGAATTTCCCAAAAAAAAAAAATTGATGACAGCAAATTTATTTAAATCCCATATTTTTTTATGGTTATCAAGCCTTTAATTATTGGTTGATATTAGCATGATATTAATTTATCAAAACTGATTACAAAAAAAATGTAGCCAATTGCACTCAGGAACTTAATTTGGTATCGTTTCGCGCTGCTGTAATTATCAAAATATTAATTAACCTTACAAATAAAGACAAAATAAACTCAATAATTTTTTTAAAAAAATGTACTTAATGTCATTTTGCAGAAATCCTTTCCTCATAACACAGCGTGTTTGAAATGCAATTGAGAATTTTATTGCAACTGAAATCATTCTCAGAATACAGTGACATAGCCAACGTTATTATTTAACAACGAAGTTAGTGGGAGCATATTTCTCGGCAATGTGACTGAAGAATCACAATGATTATTGGCTTATTTAATGGTACAATAGAAACTGAAACTCGGCGAAACGGGTTCGAATTCATGTCAAGTTCGTTACATTCACCTCTCACCCCACAATGACTAGAGGAAATGTATGAAACACTTGCAGGTCCTATAATTAAACTGTAACTATGTTTTGATCTATAGGTGTTGGATAAGCACATATAAAAGCTGAGCAGATGGACATGTTCGAAATCGCGATGGCATGCCGCTTTGCCACTGATTTACAATGAGATTTGAAATGCAAAGAACCCTGAGGTGATTATTTAGTACAAATCCATCCACAAGATGGTATATATCTACAATAATAATGAGGTATCGTCAGAAATCCATACTAGAGGATGGATATCACATAGCGTTTCAGAACTTTTATTTGTTTCCAAAAAAACAAATTATGGTTCTTACGACGTTATTAGAGTTTAAAATTTATCTTTCATTAATCCAAGGCGTGTTTGGATTTCGATGTAGTATTTCTCATCATGTGTTAATATAGTCTAACCTACACACGTTGTGATTTGATCTTAGGTAGACGAAATCAATCAGTCGCCGGGCCGTAGTGAGGGCTGAGCCCAAACAAGGGCAACACCGCACAAGTATATGTAAAAGAAAATAAAGTAATAACACGAAAAGTCCAAATGTGTTAAAAATGGATAACAATATTTTATATCTGGTTTCTGAATACAGGACTGCTTCTTCTTCCCAACCCGCCATATGGATTCGTGACACTTTATGTTTGTTAGGCGAGTCTTAACATCTTAAATTGTTTGTTCTTTAAGAAACTGGTTCTTGGTGTATCTTCAGGCGATATTTGTAAAACTTGTTTTGGTGGTGCGAGTCTAAGTCATTCTTCAAAAATAAATTGTTCTTGGTTAGAAGTTGAGGTCGTGATTTGCGTGGAATCTTTCAGTCGGGTTCCTGCGAGGCAGGCGGAACTCAATCCAACTCAACTGTGGACTGCGAACTTAAATCGAACTGCCAACACAACTGGAACTGCCTTTCACTCGCTGCGAATCTGCTTATATGGACGCCGACCAAAACCGGGGTGGGCTTGTCGGGGTTTGATGTTCCTTGATAATTCTAAATCCACAATACACTTCTTTGTTTTCGGTCAGGAAAATTTATTATTTTCCATTTTTAGAAGGCTTTCGTCCTCCCACCTTCTTCTGTTCTCATATTGGTATCTCACCATACCCTCAGAGGGTGTCAACGGGATTCCCCTCTCTCTCACAGTGGCATCTCATACCGATCCCTTCTGGTGGGGTGTCATCAGGCATCCCCTCCTTCTTCACATGATTACCTTCGCCTGCTGCTCACGCCAGAATTCGGCCAATGGGCGCCCAGCAGTGTGGGTGTGGCCAGACTGGCCTCGGTTTAAAAAAATCTTGCTCAAAGAAAAAAAAAATATCTCCTTTTTTTTCTTTTCTTTCTTTTCTTTCATAGTGTGGTCCCTTAATCGCAATTCTTATCCTAAATTTCACCTGGAAATCATCACCCCGGACCTTCGCCAAATAAGTGGGTGGTCATCCGATGAGATCGCATTCTGCCGTTAATTATTCCTGATAAAATAATTTTCTTATCATAGCCAGCTCCTGGCACAAAACATGCTTTTTCAAAGATCTCCGTAGATAGCTAATGGGTCAATCTTTTCTTTCTTTGTAACTTGGGTTGTCCAATGGACATTTTCGTTTTTCGTGACCCAATTAGTTTTTATCTCCCAGTTTCTGTTTCGTAGGCCACTCGGCCGACCTGAAATTTTCACCATTCGGTGCGCCGTCATAAATTAAAGTAAATCCGACACATCCTCGCAAATGAGAATAAAAACCTTTAGCACTTTTCTCTCTCTCTTTTTCTGTATTGCCCCACGCATTTTTTTATTTTATTCTTTTTTCTTGAACATTTAATATAAGCATTCTTCTTTTTTCTTTCTCTCATTTTTCCTTTTTCTGGACAAATTAACTCCATTTATTAAAAAAAAAAATTATGTCTGATGAGATGTGTATTTGTATATATTCATGAAATTATAACCGAATTGATTTTTAAAGATCGTCTGTATTACTTGTTATTAAATTGCTCTGTTTTTTACATTGATCTCTCTTTGGATTCATGTCCTCTTTGGAATTATCTCTACCAATTATCAACGGGTATATATATATATATATATATATATATATATATATATATATATATATATATATATATATGAAAAAATATGAAAAAACAAACAAAAATCCTAATATGCGATTATGCTGTTTTAATGTTTAATGTCAACGTCGGACGTTTCAGTCTAATAGACCATCTTCAGGTCTATTAGACCGAAACGTCCGACGATTGACATTAAACATTAAAAACAGCATAATCGTATTAGATTTTTTTTGTTTTTTTCAGTATATTTTTCTTTTATACTGTCAGATCTATATCCATATATATATATATATATATATATATATATATATATATATATATATATATTATATATATATATAAAAGCAGGTAGTCTGGTAGAAATGTAAGTAGTATGCGATATAATTATCGCATTCTTTCAGTTTTGCTAAAATAAATTTTCGTACAAGGAGGCATTATAATTGGAGATTTATTTCTTGCTGTCTGACATATAGTTTTCAAAGTCATTGGGTCAGCAGCAATCGCAAATAGGTTTTATGATAATAAGAACTGACTAGTTAAAGTTTTGGTTATTTTGTATAAGTGTCTCTATGGTTGATTTCATTCCAAACAAAGCGATTTTAAGGTATCCTCACCGAACAGCGTACTTCGCTTTGGTCGCTGAAAAATGTGCGTCAATATTTTATTATCCGCACATTTTCATTCATTCTTAAAGCATTTATCTATTAAACTAATTGACAATTTTTCAGAGAAAATCATTACCCATTTCATTTATGTTAATACATATATATATATATATATATATATATATATATATATATATATATATATATGTATGTATGTATATATATATATATCTGATGATTTGGATCATATTTACGATTCAATGGAATAAATTATGACCATGGAATATTAGTGTTTAAGCCTTTTTTTATATATATATATATATATATATATATATATATATATTAATTTCCTTATATAATATATGAAACAGGTAATGACATATATATATATACACAAACACACACATATATAAGGAAAATATATATATATATATATATATATATATATATATATATATATATATATATATTTCATTTGCTTTCATATATTATATAAATTAATTACATAATATCATACATTGATTGCACAACTCGGAGTTTCATACATTCTCCATTCTTCAGATGCAATTTTTGTGTTTCACACCGCTTCCATAGTTTTTTTCTGTTTATCGCGAAACATTTCATTCTAGGGGTGGATTATTATTTTTGTTAGAATATTTAAATGGATTATAGTTTAATTTTGGATTTGAATTTAGGTCCAGATTAGCAATCAAGATAAGGTTGGAAATAAGAATTATGAATTCTAATTTGAGCAGACGCTGCAGTAATGGAAAGGGATGAATACGAAAGGTACCAAGTTACCATTTTTCCGAAAGAAAACATCTACGACAAAAAATATACATATAGATATTCGCTGGAAAATGGAAACAGAAACTATACAGTCACTGACATTCCTTCTTCAATGCTTCCTCGAAACACCTGACTGCCTTATTATATATTATTGGAAGATAGTGGTTTCACCCCACTAATAAAATGGCACATCATCTATTGGTCTCAACCCCACAACAACATTCGGGTCAGATGGGATCAGTGTTTTCAATAGAAAATTGGAATAATCAAATACAGAAATGCTAACCAGTTGCCAAATCAAAGGAATGACCTAATTTCCAAGTGTTGACATAAGAAGAAATTTAAAATTCCTTAAAAACTTTTTTTTGGAGGGGATGCACACTTGAATTGTAGATTTGTTTATATGGATGCTAGCACATAGGGGTGTACATATATTCATGTGTATGTCTGTATATATGTGTAATTTATGTGTGGAAGTGTGTTTATATTGTGAATCACACGGTTTTTGTGATATTTTGCTTTTTTTTTTAATATTTAGTTGGATCTATGACTACCCTGCCAATGTATACAACATTTCATTTATAATCCAAAATTAACAATTTTTACTTTTTATTATTTACCTGTATTTACAATTCCTTCATTTATGTTTGATATTATTATCCTTATTGTAATTTTTATTTATTATTAATATTAATCCTCCTTTTATTAGACTAACTAATTTGAAATTGTTTGGATTTGTCCTACCTAAAATAACAGGCAATATCGGTCAGTTTGCTGCATAAGCCGATGTGAAAATTAGACACTTTAATGAAAAAAATTCTTGGCCGGGTCACTCTATTTTAGGCTTCCTACTAATCAATCAACTCTTCCCTTTTCCCTTTCTTTTCCTTACCCTCTATCTCACTTTTTAAAAAGAACTTAATCATCCGTCACTTATCTTCTTCCTCTCCTCCTTTCTTCTCTTCTTTCTTGCTTTCCCTTTCCCCTGTCAATTTAATATTTCAGTCCGGGGAAGTGGCCCCATTTCATAAAAGATTTCGGTCAAGAGATGAATATATAGATATTCACGAAATAAATTATAATGGAAATGAATCTTTAAGGTTTTCTTCTGGATTATTATTTTTATTATGCTCTGTAGTTTACATTAAGCTCTCCCTGGATTAATATCCTCCTTGGAATTTTTCTACCAGTCACAAGTTTGGTATATATATATATATATATATATATATATATATATATATATAATGTATTTAAAATTACCGTTTCCCATATATATATATATATATATATATATATATATATATATATATATATGGGGGGTTATAATACATTATTGGGCAACTGAATTATAAAGTAGATAGCATTTGTTTCACATTGTTCTGATATATAGGAATATGTATTAAATTCTCTTATCGTATATCATGTATTATTAAATCGTATTGTGTTTTCTGGTTTTATAGGATCTTGCATCGATTAAGACCAGAGACAATACAGGTTGTCCCTAAACTCTGGACCAATAAACAAAAATGTCTATTTTCAATAAATGAAATTTTCAACAACATTTTTTTGAAATAATACCAAATAACCTCTTCAATATGATTTCCATCATTTATTTTGCAATATTTCATGCCCTTTGCATGATTCACGGGAACTCGATTCAATAAGTCTACAGTGCCGTCAATTTGAGCACCCTCCCTCTTTATGCGTCCAATCAAGTGTGTTGCATTTGTGATTTACATTGAGTACACCTTCTCTTTTAGCATACCCAGGTAAAAGAGACAAATCTTTAATTTTTTGTACATTTTTTTAATCTGTTGAGGTAAAAATATATATAGTTAATGAGATTTCTTAGGGGGCCAGACTTTAGGTATCCGCTGTAAATTTCTTCTGATTTTCAGAATACAAAAGACGCTATGTTGCTACTTGTTTTCATAACTGGCGTGAAAATAGCGTTCGATAGGCAACGTTTGTGCTTCAGTTAGAAATGCGTTCTTAATTTGAAACATTAGGAACATGAGCGTGATGTGGAGTAACTTTCAAGACATCAAATTTTGGCATAAAATATAAAATTCTGAATACGTATAGAAATCCTCAAATGAAATTGCTGGAAAAATACAAATACAATTATTGTTTCATTATTCATTTACTGCATAGACATCAAATTCTTACAATAAAAGATAAATGAAGCAATAAAATGAAGCCATTAAAATAAACGAAAGTTTTGAAATATTTGTTTCATAAATGCTACCCCGGAAATCGTAAGTAAAATAAACATCTAAACTGAAAATGAAATTAGATTTGTCTAATCACTAGCGATTTATAAATCCTAAAAATGGCAAAGAACAAGAAACATTTTTACTCAGCTCTGAAGATTCTGATGCATTAACTCATAACAATGATACTACAAAAAATGGCGAACAGATGAAATCACTTATGGTTGCAAACTGAATACATCATCTCTCACTGACAATTGAATTAATTCCGTTTCAAAATGATTTCCTTTCAATTTAGAAATATTTACGTGCGTATAGTTTTTATGTTTTCATCTCTTTATATCACCCTCTTTCTAGCTTTAACGAATTAAAAGCAAAATGAACCGTCTGTTGGAACGTGTTCAAGAATTTATATCATAGCCAAATGCTGCAATGAAGTCGAGCCATATTTCGACGTTTTCTCACCCAATACTACAACTCCTCTTTATCCTTTTAAAACGTGGGCGATCATGACTCTCCACATTTTCCTATCCTTCGTAGCTCTTAGTAATGTTTATCATTTTAATATCTGTCAAAGGACCTATTCCCCCATTCATTTACACACTTTGTTTTCTACTTTCTTCTGACCCACCGGAGAGCTAAGTTCTAATTCCAGTCGGGATTGTTGTACTCATGTACGCTCAAATAACCTTTGAAAATATACGAATCTACATCTTTTCTTCCCCTAGCTATGGTTTAATTAGTAGAATTTTTTTCGAATATCATTGTCATCTCCAAATAATTTTTACAATCAAAGTATATTGGTTACTGATGTTGTAATATTCAGCGAATTTCTAACTAAATTTAATATACTGATGTAGATTCCTGTCGTTCAAATCCCAATGTTTAGTACTATAGCTCGTTGTACTTATTTAGTACTAATCAGTTATTGTTTGCTGTTTCCACTCATACTAATTCTGTACAACCCGACCCAGATACTGAATACACAATTATTATGTCAGTAAATTCAAACAACAACGCTATGAACCACTAGTCTATAGTTCTGCGTGACAAAGCTGAAACTAGAACTTCCTGCGTTAAACGAGCCATGTTTCAATAATGCTGGCTACTGGCCCTTCAGCTGTTGCTGTTACGATTAACGAGTTCAATATATCATCTATGGCCTGAGATACTGAAACTCACTGTTCAAGAATTTGGCTTGTGTGGGAGAATCATGGCTGGATATCATGAACTGTATTTTTGAAGATTGAAGTATGAGGCAACCAAAGCGACTTTGTATTAAATTTTCCTGTTTGTAGACGAATAAGCCACTCTTTAATCTAGATGTCGGATTGAATTACGTCTCCCCTGAAAATCCGGACAAGCAAAGCGGCGTGATGGAGGTCAGAAGGAGAAGCTTCGATGAAGATGGAACCTTGCTGCCCACCGTTGAATATTGGGAAATAATTAGAAATAAAACTGGTTTTATAAGTACAAAGTAAAAAAGCATGTTCTTAATACGATGATTAAGATGCCCTATTCTCAATAGGTAAATAGTTTCTGTATTTGCCCTCTGACACCAACTCAATCCATCAATGGAAGATTGGAAAAAGCTGTCACATCCAACACCGATGAAAGTCTGGAAACTCTCAAATATGCACAGTAGCTGGATTTGCGAATCTGAAGGCTTTTTATCGTGACTCCATCCCCAGTCACACATCATTTACTGAAGATGTATATCTTCTTGGCGTGGTTTTCAGCAACCTGATCACGATCCATTGACCGATATTTGGAGAAGCTCTTAGAAAATCCTCTGGATCATTCTACTTGCAAGCAATTATCGTTTGAGAGGAAAAAATGTCCTCATCATTTTCTGCGTTACAATCCATGATGATTGATTCATCTCACGTGTACTGCACTTTGGTCAGTCAAGAACAGTGTTTCTTGGTTGGTTACAGATGCTTTAAGTGAACTGATATCAGCCTTCGCCGAAAACAAAACTTTATTTGTCTTCTGACCTGATGAAGCAAATCCAATTTATGAAATAGCTTCCATTTATGAAGAATGAGATTTCTACGTTTTCATTCCCATATAAGAGACGTGTCCCCTCAGTTGCAATGGCAGATAAAATGTCAGCTTTACTTTATGAACAAAGCCAAGAACCTCTAGCCACTGAGGTGAATGCAGATGAATACATTAGTTTGAAACGCCCAATTACATCTGTGGTTGTGAAAAATCTTCCTGGAGATGGTTTTAGTATGGTTCTTTTGCAGCTCTACTTATTTCCTAGCACCTTCCGTATTTTTGTCCCTTTGTTCTCTATTTTCGCTTTAGATTTAGATTTCTTCCTTTACTGTTCTCATCGCTTCTCCTTTCTCATACTTTACTATACCTCCTTTCCATTCTTCTTCTTCTTCTTCTTTCGTTTTTAATTCTTTTTTACTATTCTTTTTATTTCACCCCCCACCATTTGTTCACTTATTATTTTTTTATCTCTCAATTGCAGTTAATTTCATCTCCGTCATTTGATACATATTTCAATTTCACCTCACTTCCTTCTTCTTCTTCTTCTTTCGTTTTTAAATCTTTGTCAGCAATTTTTTATTTCCTCCCCCACTAATTTTTTCTCTTATTAATTTTATCTGTTGATCTCTCATTTGAATTTAATTTCTTCTCCGTCATTTGATACATATTTCAATTTTTCCTGTCTGAGAACTTCAGATATTTCTTCTTCTTCTTTCTTCTTCTTCTTTTTGCAGATATAATCTTTTAATTTGCTTTTTTCTTTTCCTTTTTCTTTTTTTCATTTGTTTCATATTTTTTTCGCTCTGTATATCTTTATATTTTCCTACATAGCTTTTTTTTTCTATTTCTCTTCAATCGATTGTTACATATATCTCTTCTCTCATTTCAGCTCTTTGTTATTTTTTCTTCTTCTTTTTTTCATACTATTTTTACTTTCTTTGATCTCTGCTGTATACTCTTTCCTCCAGCTCCCAACCAGAAACGTAAGGTCAGAAATGGTTTCATGACTGACTCCACTGATCAGTTTTGTAAAAACAAATCACACATATTACATAAATGAAACATTTGTAATGTGTGGTCTGTAATTGTGAGTGCATTTGTTTGTGATAATTTTAGGCATGGGCTACAAAGAATCCCTTCAGTGAGCCTATCGGAACCTTTTCCAATCAATCTGAGGGCTGCAACTACAACAGGATTTATTGTCCTCATGTGCCACATTTGTGAGATCTCCCCCTTCAAGATCCTTGTATATTGATAGGTTCTTGAAGATATTCAAAGATACATTCCAATCGGCAAGGACTGCCATTACAATAAGAAAGCACGTTCTGTTCTTGTTTTTTTTTATCACGATATCAGGGCGAATAGATTTGATTGTTCTGTCCGAGTGTATTGTAAAATCCCATAAAATTGTTAAAGTTCTTGTTATTCATCATGACGGTCGTCTTCGAGTATAGAATCCAGAAGTTAGCAGTGAAATATTTCGAAGAAAGTAGGAAAGCGTTGTTCAGGTTAGCAGTGGATATTTCGATAAAAGTAGCAGAGCATAGTTCGTCCTTCTGGTTCTCTTCGCCTGATAAGCTAGACTGGACATTCGGGTAGAGTGAACAAAAATGGCCGCCTTTATACACGACGGATAGAATGTTCTACGTCTTCTGATTGGTTAACCTTCTATTGGTAGACAATAAAGTGAATTAAGTCATCTGAGCTAACTCACTCGTACATACTATACACAAAAAACTGCAACAGTTCTTATGTCTGGTAGCCGATCTAGATGGTCTTCACACCAACTTCTTGCTGTTTTCTTCCAGTAAAAGTCATATTATTATTATTATTATTATTATTATTATTATTATTTCCTTTGATTTCTGCCGTTTACACATTTCTTTCCGGGTCCCGCCCAGGGACCTAAGGTTAGAAATGGCATCATTACACTTTCAAGTGACAAAAAAAAATTACATAGATAAAGCCCTTTGTAAAGTGCGGGCTGTACTTGTCAGAACAATTTTTTGTATCTCCTTGAGGCATGGACTTCCAGGAATCCCTTCAATTAGTCTACTGCAATTATTATTATTATTATTATTATTATTATTATTGTTATTTTTATTATTATTATTGTTATTGTAGTTGATGTTGTTTTTTAGTTGTATCGTCAAAAAATATTCTTCCTTCTCTCATTTTAGTTTAAACTATCTTTTTAATGTTTTTCCACTATAGCTTTATTTCATTTTTCTCACAATATATTGTGTTATTGTTCATCAGCGCTATTATTTTTCATCAAATTGAAAGCGCCTTTTCTTTGTACATCTTTCTCCATTCTTCTTCTTCTTCTTCTTCTTCTTCTTCTTCTTCTTCTTCTTCTCTTCCTCCTCCTCCTCCTTCTTCTTCTTCTTCTTCAAATTACCCTTTAGTGCATAACCTCCTTCAACATTCCCTTCTACTTCCAATTTATTTTTGATTATTAGCTTAAAACCTACCCAATTTCCAAATAGACTTATATACAACACTTTGCTTCGAGGCATTGTAATTCAGACGTTAGACAATACATCATCTGACCACTAAAACGGAAACAGGCTGTGGTCATAGGCCAATACAAACATCAAAAGCAGGAAGAACGGGAATTCAGTCAATTCCATTTCCACACGTTATTTCTTAGATAATGAAGAGAGTGGAGTCAATTTCCGACTGGCTTAACCCTTATATGTTTGATATGCACCATCAGCTGTTCTTTTTATTTGAGTTAGTTTGAAAAATACTGTTGTTGTGAGGACAAAATTGAATGAAAAGTAAAATGCATTTTGATATCTACAATAACACGAAAACTGTCTTTACTTATAATCTTTAAATTACTATCTGTATGTATGCCTGTAAATTGTAATTTTCCT
>CAHIKZ030005124.1:1012500-1065000 GCA_903632075.3 Acanthosepion pharaonis
TTGTTAAGGGCAAAAAAATTCTTACGGCATATTTTTTCCTATTTGAAAATTTAAAGATTTTCGGGGGTGTTCAGATTAGAATACTTTTTATTTAACTACGATTTGAAATATTCTCATCCAAAAAACAACTATAGTAAAAAAAAAATTAATATGAAATGCCAGACGATGTAAGCTATGTGAATGACCCATGTCCTTTGTACATGAGAAACAATATATTACTAGGTTTATATATATAAAAAATAAAAGTTTACTAAATCAGTAAATTAAGTAACTATTTTTGCCGTCATTGTCATAAATTTTACATAAAAAATGTACACTGATATACATACTTATACTTGATGTAAAAATAATCCTACATAATATAAGGGATTCTAATACATGTAACTGTTCATAAAAAAAATAGTATAATAAAAATTAAAAATGAGAATATTTCAAATCGTAGTTAAATAAAAAGTATTCAAATCTGAACACCCCCGAAAATCTTTAAATTTTCAAATAGGAAAAAATATGCCGTAAGAATCTTTTTGCCGTTAACAATAAATTTAAAAAAATCCAGACGACATGCATCCAACGGATGTCAGTTCTCATTGAAAAATACATCCCTACCCCTTACCAAAATGTAGCTAATAACCGATACAATTATACAGACATAAGGAAAACCCAGACAACCCTTGTCCAATTGAAGTAGATTTATCTGTAACCATGGAAACGTGATTTTAGCTGTGTTTTAAACCCAGTAATTTTAAAAGTTACTCCAAAATTCGCTTGAGGATGAAATGGAACTAATGTCTTTAATTTAATTGCAAAATTAAATTCGTGGCTTTTAGCTTCCATTTTTGAAACATGGTTAGAACTGTGTAGCGGAAAAAAAAACATATTTTAAATCAATTAATTTATAATATTAATGCTCTGTAAATTTACATTGAGCACTATTTTGTAAAAGTAAAAATATCTATAAGAACACCGGATTATATATCTTACTGTTCTTTCTTTCTATTTAAATACATAAATGTATATATATATATATATATATATATATATATATATATATATATATATATGTGTGTGTGTGTGTGTGTGTGTGTGTGTGTGTGTGTGTGAAGAAATATAGTTTTAAGGTATACTATATTTTTCAATATCAAAAATAGAGCGTATGTATACATAAGGTCTGTGTCCGAAATAGCCTGAATGTGCAGAATATTTGAACAGTTCTTGCAAACATTGTGTTCAGAAAAGAAAATACTTGAACGAACAAGAAAAAAGTAAATACCTTAATCATCTTTAACAAAACATATATAAAAGAGGGATTGTTGCCTATGTACACTATATATATATATATATATATATATATATATATATATATATATATATATATGTGTGTGTGTGTGTGTGTGTGTGTTTGTGTGTGTATATAATTTGGCTAGATTTGCAACAAACGTATTCTTTCAAAAATATTCTCTCAATATTTTTTTTAAATTAAATTAGATGCGTCCCACGTTTCGCGCGCATGTGTAGACTTGGCAACATAACAAACCTCAGTCTGATGAAATCCTAACGGATAAAGCGCGTCACAAGAACTTTTTACAGTTTGTCATATATATATATATATATATATATATATATATATATGAACTGATGTTGAAAAGTTCTTGGCATTCGCTTACAACATTTTGGCACAGCATGCCAAATATAATTTTTGTATTCCTTTTTTTTTTCGAACAGCGAATTTACGGCATCCCCCCCAGAAGTAAATGGATAGATTTATAAATTATTACACACATGCACCAAAATATATGTTGTTGTATATTATATGAATCCCTACAGATATTGCTGTTAAACTGCAAAAGTGGCCAAAGAGTGTAACATGTTATGTAAAAATTAAATTAAACGAAATGATGTGGATATCAAGTTGAGAATTTAAAATCGATTGTTTATTACCTTCTTCGATGTATACTAGGTCGTACTCACACGTATAAAATCCATTATCTAAATTTCTCATCTCTTTCTAAAGTTTCTAGAAATATATAAATTTCTCAAACCTGTTTGTTTTCAACTGGATATTGTTTGCAACACTCGTACAGAATTTACATCGCATGTTAAAAAAGTGAAGTCGGAGCAGACTCACTAACAATGAAAAGACAGATAGCTTGGCTTACAATAAAGATAAATGCATATTAGTACAAATGACATCATCATGAACACCAATCAAAAGAACCAATGCGGACTGCTCTCACTATCTCCAAGAGACATCAAATGTTGAATTGTTAGTAAAGTTGATCATTGCACGAAGAATTCGTTTGTTTCTCAGCGTATAGAGATATCTTGTTTTAATCCAGAAATAAAGCGACCATTTTTATGCGTATAAGAAAAAAATAGCGTCTAATTTACTAAGGAAATTAGATTTGACCAAAGATCAGTGAATATGGAATGTCTTCTTTGATGGGTAATTCAAATAATATGGTTTCGAAGGAATGCAATATTCTGAGAACGGATCTTCGGAAAGAGGATCTATGTTTTATAGAAGCGTCCACTTGGCGAATTTACGTGTCATATTGCTCGAAAATTAAACATATGTAAAAGGAAGCTCACCTTGAATTGAAACAAGAAAACTAAAACATTAAGCTCTACTTAGACGTGTTAAATTAGACTCTCTTCTCAGCTGCTCCTGCTATTTATTATATTGTCCACAAGAAAAATGTCTCAAGAGCTAATCAATCTAAAGCGTTACTAAATAAGGCTATCTAACGGGTGAAAAGGAGATAGTAGAACATATGAATTTATGTTCAGTAGATAAAGAAACTATCTGAGTGGAACTTCCACTTTACAAATGGAATATGAAGATTATGAGGATGAGTCGTTTCAGTGTAGATGACGTGTCGTGTCCTAGTCATGATGGTGTGGACTGGTGGAAGTAAGGAATGTAATTAACCCGATCTTCTGTCATGAAAATAGGGAGAGTGTAACGAGAGGCTTGCAACATTTAATCTGTGGCAGAGGAATCACAGTGTGATAAACAATTCATATCCTACAAGAGCGTGCAAACATGTATGATCCCGGTCGGAGCTGGAAAGAGATTATTGGCCAGTTCCCATCTACATGTTTTAGCATTACACCATCTTCGGTATTTTCTTTGTGCGTGTATAAACATAAAATGACCGAAGGAGTCGCATACTTTCAAGGAACCCACAATTTTTCCAGTAACCTTTGCGATGGATCGTATATAAAACTTCTGTATTCTTGAGTAAGGATGAGTCCGAATGCAGGTTTCCTCATTGAGAATACAACCGTCGATCATAACTAGGTTTGTTTTTGTTTTGTTTTGTTTTATGACATATCAGCCTCGCTGGGTTATTTAATTGTGACGTCACCCCGCGGCCTCTCTGCATCCGTGCTATCCTGTGACGACCAAGTTGACTTGGTATGGGTCGCGGCGCCAAATCTGACATTCTAACCCTTGGCTGATTCGGATGGGAATCTGGTTAGATTCGGTATCAGCTTTGTCGTTCCCAGCTCGCCTCCAACGTCTGGTTACCGAAGTAACTGCTTTGATTTCTAGTCTAATCTACCCACGGTGTGATTGGATCTTAGGTAGACGAAATCAATCAGTCGCCGGGCTGTAATGCAAGCCGAATTCGAGCAAATGTGACACTGCACAAGTGTATGTAAAAGAAAATAAAGTAACAACTCGAAAGATTCAAATGTGTTAAAAAAGAATAACAAATATTTTTATATCTAGTTGCTGAATACAGGACAGATTCTTTCTCCCAAACCGCTTCTATGGATTCGTGACACTTTGTGTTTGTTAGGAGAGTCTTAATACCTTAAGTTGTTTTTCGATAACTGTTTTTTTGTATCTTCAGGTGATATTCTTAAAACTTGTTTTGGTGGTGTGAGTCTAAGTCGTTCTTCAAAAATAAATTTAGTTCTTAATTAGAAGTCTAAGTCGGAATGCGTGGATCTTCAGTCAGCTTCCTGCGAGGCTGGTCTCAGAGCTCATAGCTCAACTCTGTCTGCGTCTGCGTCTCTTCAGAACTCTGTTTATACGGACGCCGACCAAAACCGGGTGTGAGCTTGTCGTGGTTTGGGTTCCTCGATAATTCTAAATCCACAATAAAGATTTTCTTTGTTTTCGGACAGGAAAATTTATCACTTTACAGAGGGCGTCAACAGGTTTCCCTTCTCTCTCACAGTGGTATCTCACACCAATCCCCTCAGAGGGCGTCAACAGGCCTCTCCTCCTTCTCATATGTTTACCTTCGCCCACCGCGCACGCCACCACTCAGCCAATGACGCTCGGCAGCGCGGGTGTTTACAATTATCGCTCAAAAAAAAAAAATATCTTCCTTTTTTCTTTTCTTTCTTTTCCTACACCAGAACCCTACGACTCGTAGCGTGGTCCTTAATCTCTATCTTAACTGAATGCCATCTGGAATTTATCAACGAGATTTTCGCCAGCGTCAAGTGGGTGGTCAACTGGACGTCTTCGCACCCTGTCGCCAATTATCTATCCCGCTAACAAACTTTTATCATGTCCAGGTCTGAACATAAAACAGGTGTCTTTTCAAAACCAAATGTTATCTCCGAAAGATAGTTAATGGTTTATTCTTTCCCTTTTTATCTGGGGTAGCCTCAGCTGATGCCTTTCTCGATCAGTGCGTGACCTGATTACGATTATCTTCCAGCATTTCGCCCTGTAGGCCACTTGACCAATTTGAAATTTTCATTATTGCCATGGGTAGATTGCTATCTTTTATTCGCCGCGTCATAGCATAAATTAATTCCGACAGATCCGAGATCTTACGAATTTCCTATTTTTCGCGAAAAAAATACCTTTTTTTTTCGCAAACGAAAATAAAATCTTTACCACTTTTCTTTGTTAAAAAAATAACATCGCTCAGTATGTCTTTCGTGATAGCTTCTTCTCGCCTTAATTATTTCTCGCTTTTAATTTTCACGCGACCGCTAAATAGTGTCACATAATGCCGACAAAATTTTTATTCCTGGTAATATTTTTGTTAAAAAATGTATTGCTGGAAATATTTTTTCTTCAAAATTTTATTGCTGGTAATAGATATTTTTTTCCAAAAATATATTTCTTGTAATATATTTAAAAAAATGTATTTCTGGTAATATTTTTTCTTCAAAATTTTATTGCTGGTAATAGATATTTTTTTCCAAAAATATATTTCTTGTAATATATTTAAAAAAAAAGTATTGCTGGTAATATTTTTTTCAAAAATGTATTGCTGGTAATGTATATATATTTTTTTTTCAAAACTGTATTGCCGGTAAAATATTTTTTCAAAAATTTATTGCTAGTACTAAAAACTATTTTTACATTTTCGTAGTGTTTTGACACCAGTTTGGGGGTTAACTGTTTGAGCATAGTTGGGACCTTAATAGGTGCTACCACTCCAGGTCAGGGTGAACCTGGGAACACTAGCAATTAAGAAGTGGTTCCACACTCCTCAAAACCTCCTGATCAGAGGCCTTGCGGTTGGATGTAGTTTATCGTCTTACCCAGGACGGTGAATATAACTAGAGAAAATTCAATCAGTGTTAATGGAAAACTTTATGGCGAATGAAGTAATTTAACACTTTATATGAATATGTGAGGCATAAAATTCTGAGGGAATTTGTATGGACGAATTCTGTGATTTTAAAAATTATATTATTAATATTAATTATTGGAGCTGCAGAAGCTTCCCTTTCTGGCCTTGACTGCGTGCATAACCCTTGTGGGTGATGAATTATTTTCCACTCTACAGCACTTTCCAAAATTTGAACTCCTCTAGATACGCTTTCGCTTTCTCCATGCGAAATATTGAGACTAGTTATATTTTTTAGTTCCACCAGTTCAGACCTTTAAAAGTATAACCACCTTAACACGTACATAAGATTAAAACATCTTAATGCCCCCCCTTGTTCCGTTGAGAAAATGGAAGTTCTATTCGGAAAGATACTTCCCACGAATCACTAGTTTGTCGAACAGTCTCCCAAGAGAACACGTCCCCAAAAGTAAAATATTTTGCAGACATAAAATATAGTAGATTCCACTAACTCGTATAACATATTTTATATTTGTCACTGCTTTTGCTTTACAAGACCGAGAAAAAGTACATTTATTTTACATATGGATATTACATTAAAAGAAGGCTGTAGTATTGATCGTCCAGAAAATAATAAGCAATAATTAAATCCATAAAGAATGAATTCAGTTGTCCAAATAACTCTTGGAATGAAAACGGTTCTATTCGAAATAGAAACGATAAACATTGACATTATGATTGATTTTAATTAGTATATGTGTAGGAAATTTACCAACATTTTTTTTTAAATCCATTGATGAATTGCACGATTAAAAATTGTTTTATCACTGAAATCATAAATGCACTTCTAACTTTTCAAATCGTCTTTTTATTTCTCTTCATTTTACCTCAATAGCTAATCAACAAGATTTATGGATTAACTATTTTAGCCTAGCTGACAAGTCGTTATATCTGTAAGATATGCTCACAAATATAAGCTATGGACGTTAAAATCCCGAAGGATGGTTATTCTTTTATATTTTATCTGAACAGTGCTTCTTACGGAACGAGCGGAGAATAGCGACAGGGATGGTGTGATTAAAATACAGGCAAAAAAAGCAGTAGTGAATAAAACATTTTCGATTTCTGTTTGTTGTTATATACCTTTGAGGAATTGCTTTTACAAAGACAACTCCGAACAATTCAATCTGGCACGCCTCTCAATGTCGAGAAAAGTAGATTCCAATCAAGACTGATCTATTTATGCACTGGACTAATTACTTAAGCTCTAGAGACAGACACTATCGTAAACGACGTCTTATTAACTCATCAATAGCCAGTGTCCCAATTATTGGGAAGGTGAGTAACACTCAGTTTAGATATGTATAATAAATACCAGATTCTCATAAACCAATAAACAATGCCGAATATTTTTAGAAAGTGGTAATATTAATGGATATTTATTTGTACAATTAATAAAAGGTATTAAACTGATTTTTCTTTTTAATGTGCTGTTTCTCTTCCGAGCGTGTTGGATCGTGATTCTCCACAACTTCCTGTAATTTGTAGCTCTAATCATCGTATAATTTTTTTCTTATACTTCAAAGTCTCTGTTTCTTTCATCATTTTACACAACCTAATCTGTCCTGGATAAGACGATAAACTACGTCCAACAGAAAGGCCTCTGATCAGGAGGTTTTGTGGAGTGTGGAACTACCTCTTAATTGTTGTTGCTCCCAGATGCAACCTGACATGATGTGGTAGTACCTGTTAGGCTCCTGGCTATGGGAAAATAGTTAACCCCCAAACCGGGTTCGAACCCTATGAAAGCATATAATAGGTTTTAATACCAGAAATACTTTGTAAAATAAATTATTACCAGCAATGCATTTTTGAATGAAAAAAAATATTACCAGCAATATATTTTTGAAAAAAAATTAATTACCAGCAATAAAATTTTGTAGGCATTACAGTAACCCATTGAGGTTGATATGCCGTAAAACAAACCAAACCAAACCAAAATATAATGAGATCGACTAAACGATATTTATATCTGTCTCTATGTTAGTCAAAATGTCCAGTGAGTCCCAAAATCTGCAAACCGTTCTTCTTCGTTTTAGTCTTCCATAATTGTTAACTATATATTTCTGGATGTAATTTAGAATGTTCATTTTGTTCTCATTTCATTTAAAAATTACTCATTGTTCTAATGTTCGCCCCATTGTCCTCAGTATCATTCTGCAGAATTACACCTTCCTGTTTGAAGTCTCCTTATTAACTAAAACTAAACTTCTCTTCAACATTCATCTGAGAGACCCTTTTCCGCTTTCCATCCGTATGGCTGATGGTAACCTCCAAGAAAGTAACACGTTGCGCTTTCTCGGCCCAACGTTCTTAGCTAATATGAAGTAGGAAGAATATATTGAATCCGTTGCTAGGTCAGCTGCTAAGAAAGTCGGTTCACTGTTTCGTGGAAGACATTTTCTGCCTAGAATCTATTTTGCATATGTGGCACCATTTAACGAGGCAGAAAAAGAAAAGAAAGAAAAGAAGAAAAGGAGAGGCTAAGGACCAAATCGTGGATGATAAGCAGAACACACACACGGCTAAGAGACAATGGATAAGGGATATTTTGATAAGTAACAAATGGCGAAAGGGTGTCATTACAATGACAGGGAAATTCTGAGTAAAAAGAAAGGGAAAGAAAGAAAGAATCAGATATGTTTTGGCGACGGCTGTGTTATCTAAGGATATGAAAACAAACTATTGGTACAGGAAGGCATCTTATTATCAACTACAGACCGACTGGCCAAAGAAAAATTCAAATGAAAATGTTATTTCGATAAGTGACGAAAAACAGGCAACTAAAAGGACTTTGGACAGATATGAAAAGTTAAAAGCCACCCACGAGTGTCCGCTGACCGATTTCCTTCGACGGAACATCCTTGGCCTGCGATAATAAAATTATGTTATCAGAAATATGTAGCGAAGGGAAATGAATGGAAATTTAGACATGTCTTTTCGGGGCGACGGCTGGCCGTGTTAAGAAGACCACCCATTCGGATAATTAGCGATAAAATACCTGACGAAAACCGCGTGTAGAACAAGAGTTATGGCCGCCATTGTTCATATTGTCCCGTTTGCGGCTAGAGAAATGATAATGGCGATTAAGAGGAAGAAAAGGAAAAGAGAAGAGATATTTTTTTTAGTTAAGCAAGATATTTTTTTCTTCCTGAAACAAAGCCGCGGATTCGTCCACGCCCGACTAAGACATCATTGGTCAAGTGGTGATCACGTGACGCACGAAGGAGGAGGAAAGATAATTTTTTTAGTTAAGCAAGATATTTTTTTTCCGAAACAAAGCCGCGGATTCGTCCACGCCCGACTAAGACATCATTGGTCAAGTGGTGATCACGTGACGCACGAAGGAGGCTGTCGCCGCCCATCCAGAGTGTAGGTATGAGAAGCTGCTACGAAGAAGTGGGGAGGGCAGTTCACGCCCTCTGAAGTATGGTGAGAAGGTGGAAGTGAGGAAAGGTTCCCAAAAATGGAAAAAGGTGGAAATTCCTAACCAGAGAGGTGGATATGTATTTTGAATTATCGAGGAAACCCCGACGCCGACAGACTCACCCCAGTTTTGGTCGGCGTCTATATAAGCGAAGCCACAACGAGCAGAAATCAGTTCCAGTTCCAATTTCAGTTTGAGTTGGAGTTGCAGCGAAGAGTCAGTCTCCAGTTGAAGCCGCCTCGCAGATAGCTGACCAAGATTCACGCAAATTCCGGACTCCTCTTCAACCCAAGAACAATTATTTTGAAGAGCGACTTAGATCCAGACCACCACAATAAGTTTTTTTTCGACTTTCGTCCAAAGACACACCGAAACACCAATTTCTTCGAGAGCAAACAACTTGAAGCGTTAAAACTTGCCTAACGGAAAACGACGTGTCACAATCCATAGAACGGGTCGGGAGATAGATGCAGTCTTATGTATCGAACCACTAGACATAAAGTTTGTTACCTTTTTCTTTGATACTTTGAACTTTTGAGTTTTCATTTTATTTTCTTTCATGCATATTTGTGTGGTATCACCCCCGTTGAACTCGGTTTGCATTACGGCCCCAACCACTGTTTGATCTCGTCTGCCTAAGATCAATTCACAACGTGGGTAGGAGACTGGGGATCAATGCAGTTACCTTGGTAACCAGGCGTTGGAAGCGAGTTGGGAACGACGAGGCTGATATCAAATCTAACCAGATTCCCACCCGAATCACCAAAAGGTTAGAACGTCACATTTGGGTGCCGCGACTGATACCAAGCCAGTTGGTCGTCACAGGACGAGACAACACGACTGGCGCGACAGGCGGACGTCACGTTTGGAGCAGCGACACCCGAACGGAGCAGCGAGGAGCGAACAGCTGGCGCTGCGGCGAGGACGTCACAATTGGTGCTGTTTAGGGACGTCACAGTTGGTGCCGTGATAGACCAGAATAGAACGTCACAGTTGGCGCTGCGACCAGGGGACGACGTCACAATATATGTAAATACCATTCGACCATGCTTAGAATATTTCTGGCAGATATGGTCCAGTGTCCCTGATATGAATCTTGCGTTCCTTTATAAGATCCAAAGAAGAACTAGCAATATTATTGGTCCTGATCTGTTGGCTCGGCTTCAGTCACCTTCCCACTGTCATAACGTTGTCTCTCTTTTCTTTAAATATTTCATGGTAATTGCTCGGATGAGCTTCATAGAGACATTGCAGTATTATAGTGGATGTAGTAAAAAGATGTTAAGAATGTGTTGCTGTGGTTTAAGGAATAGTGTTGTATGTTTGAGTCAGTGTTTGTGCTTAGCTAAGTTTAATGTTAAGACAGAAGACCTTCCTTTTCACCATACCGTATTTCGGCCTTGTGTCACATATCTTTACATAGCAGAATAAATATCGCCCTTAGAGATGACGCCTAGATTTAATGAATTTGCATGCAGTACGTGATCTCAACAATTTATAGTTGAGCTGGCTAGATGTAACTGTAAATTATATGTTAACAGTTCCTTTTCTCGCATTTTACGCTTGTGGAACTCCCTTCCGGCTCCATGCTTCCCAGCCAACATTAATCTGCAATGATTTAAATTCAATGCCAATCGCTATATACTGTCCACCGGAGTAGTCTTTTCTCTTCCTGTTCATTTTTAATGTTTCTCTACTTAATTCAATGTTTTATAACCTGAATCGTCAGTAACACAACGGGCCACATGTAATCTAGTAATTTATAAATTGCTCGTTCGGCGGACATGTAAGCAATCGTGTCTTAGTGATTTTACTGACTTTTATAAGGTGATACAGATTAAAAAAAAACTCTAAGTAAATCCTGCAATGTTTTACAATATAAGAAGAGTGATATGAACTGGCATTTGCGCACATTTTTCTTTATTTCTAACGAATTTCTTCTGTTTTTTCCTCATGTTTTGAAGTGCATCTTTCTCTACATAGTGGACATTAAGTGATCGTTACACATTTTTCATGTTCCTGTATCAATCATAATGCTGCATGAGATCCTTGCTAAACATTACAAATATATTTCAAGCAAACTAAGCTATCTATCTATATAATATTAAAAGTCTGTGATTAAATGCATGCTTCTGTTTTGCGTCAGTCCAGCGAAAAATGATTTACGAGTTGTTTATGAAGTATTTTTTAACTTCCTTTAAAAAATTTTTAAATTAAAATATTTGAATGCGTCCAGTTGTTTGTAAAGTAATTATTTATATTTTCGCTTTCTTTAAACAAACAATATTTCAAATATTTAAAAGAATATGGTTTTTTGATTTTAAAAATATTTTCTAGTAAATAAGATTAAAAAATACGAGTTATTTATACGGTAAATATTTTTCTTTTAACTTTCATCACGCAGACAATTTTAAGTAAACTTTTTTTAAGCTGAAGACAGACACGAAGAGATTCCGATTTGTTTATGCGTCCAGTTGTTTGTAAAGTAATTATTTATATTTTCGCTTTCTTTAAACAAACAATATTTCAAATATTTAAAAGAATATGGTTTTTTGATTTTAAAAATATTTTCTAGTGAATAAGATTAAAAAATACGAGTTATTTATACGGTAAATATTTTTCTTTTAACTTTCATCACGCAGACAATTTTAAGTAAACTTTTTTTAAGCTGAAGACAGACACGAAGAGATTCCGATTTGTTTATGCGTCCAGTTGTTTGTAAAGTAATTATTTATATTTTTACTTTCTTTAAACAAGTAATATTTCAAATATTTAAAAAAATATTTTAAGTTAATCTGATTTTTAAAATATTTTCAAGTGAATAAGATTTTAAAAAATACCAGTTGTTTATACAGTAAATATTTTTTATTTTAACTTTCATCAAGCAGACACTTTTTAATTAAACTCTTTTAAAGCTAAAGACAGAAGCAAAGAGATTCCGATTTGCTGATGCGCCCAGTTGTTTGCAGAGTAATTATTTATATTTCAGCCTTCTTTAAACAAATTATATTTTTAATAATTAAAAATATTGTTTGGCATAATTAAAAAATATTTTCAAGTGAATATGATTTAAACATATTTTTTTGGATATTAAAAATGATGTTTTTAGGTTAATCTTATTTAAAGATCAAGTTTATTGCGTAAGATCTATTCCTATTAAATGCTGTAAACAATCAGTAAAACTTTAAACATGGACTTGTAAACCAGACAAATGATGACAGGAACGAAATGAAATATATAACTAAAGCATAAAAAAATAACATTCATTTCAATAGAATTTTGAAATCAACTTCAACGTCTTATAACCTGAACCGTCAGTAACAAAACGGGGCAGGGATATTCTAGTATTTCGTAAATTGCTCTTTTGGTGGACATTTCTTTGGCTCGAGAACTGGGCGAAGCCAAAAGGTAGCCATAATAAAAATTACCATCTGGTCTCTTTAATCCGATACCCCTGAGAGTATGCCGCTGCCGGACCACAGAAATGCCAGCTGAAAGAGATCACTACCCCACCAAAAATTGCTTCCTACAATCTTCTTTTTTTATGTGCTGTGTCCCTTCAGGATTTTGGTGATCATGGCTCTCCCCAATTTCCTTTTTTTGTAGCTGTTAATAAATGTCATCTTTTTGATTTCTTTCTTAAACCCTATTCCGCCTTCATTTAAAAAAAAAAACACTAGGTAGGTTACACGTTGCTTTCCCCTGTCCCGCTTACATTCCTCTGAGTATCAAACTTACCAAGCCCTCTTTATATGCCCTTGATAATTCAACTGGCGCTTTCTGATGTTAAGTGTAACTATTCGTTTGTTTCCATGTTCTCCAAAACTTCGATGTTGCCCACAAATTCATTCCATGATAGTCTCATCATCCTTCTGTTGAATCACATTTCTGTTGCTTCAAGTCTATTCTTAATCTTGGAATAAACTGTCCAGTATCTTCTGCCATACAGGAAGACTGATATTATCTATCTTTTCAGTACACTTGACACGAGATTTCTAAGGATGTTTCAGGCAATAATAAGTCCGAAAACAGACTAAAACCATAAAAATAATATTTATTTAGTATCCTGAATGTTAAATATGCAACTATATATAAGCGAAGCAGTATCAACCAAACAATATGCAGCTGTCGACTGCTGCTGAATGTTATAATAAACTTATAGCACTGCCATCGTGCCCATTCAGGTGACCTAATGCCGGCTGATTTAGTGGCGGTTTTTCTCCGTGCTATGGGAGTTCCCGAATTGTATGACTCGGATGTTTTTTATTACTGAATTTCGCCCCAAGCAAGGCACTAAAGCCAATGAGACATAAGGTTTTACAGAGTGTGGAAGAATTAGAAACATTTCTAAGAGAGATTAATCAGGAGATCAGTAGATAGCGATTGACATTGTATTTAAATCTTTTCAGATTTAAGTTGGCTAGGAATTATGGAATCGGAAGGGTGTTCTACACGAGAGAAGTGCGAGAAAAGAATTTTTGGTTACATCTAGCCAATCCAACTCTAAATTGATGAGATCTCGTCGCCAGTCTAGTACTGTGATTCAATTCAAAGAGTCTAGGCAGCATAGCGAAGAGCTCACCCAAACAATTACTATGAAAGTATTTATAGAAACGGCAAAGTGAGGCAACCTCATGGCGGTGGGAAAGAGACTGAAGCCGAGACGCCAGAAAACTTCAAACGTTGGTTCTTATCTCTCTTTATAGATGATTACCAGGTTACTTTCCTTTTAAATCTGTTAATAATTTGCCGTTAATTCTTTTTTTTCTCCTCTGAACAATCGAATAAGCCTTCACGTCGAGTTATCTATTATTTAACATAGAAAATATCGAAAAAAAAAGTGCTAAAAATAGGTTAGAAATTAACCCGTGTGCGATGTTTCCGCTAGGAGAATAGACAGAATTTAACAGCTGTTGTCGGCGTCCATTTGTAAAAAGTTCTTTGACTGCTGACTCGAATGAAAAATAACATAAAATAGAGATAAACCTTTTTTTTTTCTTTTCAGCAACTGATGAAATGTTATATTCTAGAACGCTTAGTGTAGTAACATAAATCAGCGTTTAGTACAAGACAAAGACTTACACTGATTTTCACATTCGCTCAAGAAAATTACGACTGCATTAAGCGGAAGTAAGATACCCTGTATCACCGTCGAATTGAATTTATTCTCTCATTTGGCGCCACAAAAAAAACTAAAGGCGGTAAATACCCAAAGGCAACTACTAATCTTAGCACATATCAAAGAGTACTTATTAAGAAATCACTTATAGAATCGGTGCATGACCAATTCGAAATCCAAATGGAAATCCGGAATATTCTGTTCGATGATACCCTCCCTAATTTATAAGGTTTTCAGGAATGTCGCCATATTCACCACACTTGACCTACTGCAGGTTGGTGAGGCTATAGTTTGGGTGGATGGACGTTGATTCTGAACAGTTAATCCGCCATTTAACTGCTCGTATTTTTGTTTTGCTGGGGTTCCAGTTACTCAACTCACCAGAACAGAATCTATTGGGAGGGAAGCCGATTTAGGCGCCCACCACCCGGACTTTGAAATCAGAATTATCCTTCTCCTAGACCGGTTTCCGCCTAAGGCAATAGAATCCACTATCTCCTGCTATTTACCCATAAGGAGAACAGAGATGGATTCGTATATTTCGCAAGGGCATTTTCACATGGGTGAATGCAAGGAATTCGACTGTAATTCGAACTCAGCTCTCCGATTCCTCTATCCATTGTCGCTATCCATTACTGCACCATGCAACTATATTCAAATTCAGTCTTTTTTTCGCCCTTACTTTCCCACTAGTAACCTTGGGAAAGGCATGCATGCTTATTGTCTTACCTCAGCTAAGGCTAGCAGGACAGCATGGAGTCCCTAGACTTGGTTGCCATCATGTTTAGGGAAAGCAATAAGAAACCCCTCGAAAAGATTTCGCAAGAAACCATGACATTTCAGGAATTAAAACAAAAACGGAATGACATCGTCGCCTGAAGTGACATGCCCTGAAGTGACATGCCCTGAAAAATTATACATTGGTTGAAAAGAGAATTAAATCCTATTTAATCACAGTGAATATTTCAGAAGATGTGTCGGTAGTGTAACGGTCATCAATGCAGAAAGCATAATCGGCGAGCCATGTTTAAATTCCGTGCGAAGTTCTTGCATGTAATTTCGCACAAACACATTTGTGATAAAAGTATGAATTCATTTGTGGGTGAAAAAATGTACAATTGGATTTCTGAATCTATAGACATGTAGTTCTACAGAAAGATGCTGAAGATACCATGGACCGAACACGTGAGCAAACGACTAGGTTTTAGAGAAAATGGAAACAAAAAAGAAAGTTATACCTCACGACAGGAAAAGAAATTTAAAATTTCTAGAGCACATAATGAGAGCATGGAAAATAGGCTACTCACAGGATGGGTTGAGGGCAAGAGGGTCCGAGGAATACAACGCATAGCATAATAGACGAGTTCAAAAAAAATGGCTGGTGGAACAGGTCATAAAAATAATGAAAATACATATTTTATTTAGAGTTGTAAGTGACATGAAATTGCGGAGAGCCATAATCAGTTGCAGTCTTAGGGAACAAAATCCTCGAATTCTGAAGCGTGAAAACAATGGACATATAATAATAAAAAAAATGGTTGGAGTGTCATGATCACCTTCATCCTGAAGAGACATGGTTTTAGAAGAAAAAGAAGATTTAAGGGCGTCTGCTAGCGTGTTTTAAAATCTAATATCGTCTGTCTCTTTGAAATCTGTCCTTTGTTCGTTTTCTCTCCTTCTCTCTCTGTCTTTCATTCTCAATAACTACTTTAATCCAACGCATCCTTTCTAAACAAGGACGATCATCCAATATGCCAATCGTATGAAACGACATACATGTTTAAACATATATTAACCGCATGTTGGGTACCTTGAGGCGGTGCAATTGTCAGCAAGCTTATCTCGTTAGAAGAATCACGACGGAGTAGTGAGTTCTATCCTCACTGGTTGCTTACTACATTAGACCTTGTGGCACATCTAAGCTACGCTTGGTAAATCAATATGTTAACCGCGTGTTCAAACCTTTCTATCTGGTGAAACTTGAATAAAGCATGGGATAATAATAATACAACACAAAATGTACTTAAACAAAATGTATTGAAACAAGAACGTGTACACAATATTTACAGATAGTTCGGTATATTCTTGGGAAGACCGTTCCTGTAGAATGGGTTGACTTAGTCGCAGTCGGGCAGAGTCTCTGGATTGGATCTCTTCTTCCTTCCCGGTACCAACCATATTTATATGGTCGGTACTCCCCTATGTAAATTAGGTGGACCCTACCACAACACTATCTCAAGACAAAAATACAATAATACAAACAACATGTATGAGCCCTTCGAGACAAATGTAGATGGCATAATATTATTTATTTTTTTTTAAAAAAA
The DNA here is from genome assembly GCA_903632075.3 of Acanthosepion pharaonis. Classification (NCBI taxonomy): domain Eukaryota; kingdom Metazoa; phylum Mollusca; class Cephalopoda; order Sepiida; family Sepiidae; genus Acanthosepion; species Acanthosepion pharaonis. The sequence goes on from CAHIKZ030005124.1 coordinate 1,028,983, forward strand.
ACAGTGGGCTTATACCAAAAAATATAAACCAAATAAGAATTTCAGTAAAACTAGCTTCTCTACAAACTATACGTGAAAATATAAATTAATGAAAACAGATTCTCTTTACAAAAATGCAACAATAAAACCTTATCCCCTACAAACTTATTTCTTACGAAGAATATATATTCAAGTCATAAAATATATTCTAAAAATCGTGTCGGTTAAAATAATCAGTGTTGGTTGATATGCCATAAAACAAAATAAACCAAAACAAACAAATAACTATTTTTATATTAGCTACCTGAGTATGACTATAAGCAATAGTTAACTACCAAACTGGGATCAAAACATTATGAAAGTATAAAATTGATTTTTATCGTAGAAATACCAGTAATTTATATTTTAAAAAATTAATAAAAATACTAGCAATACATATTTTGAAAAGAATAAAATTAACAGCAGTAAATTAAGTAAATTATCACAATTATATTACAAGAAATATATTTTTGGAAAAAATAACAACAAAATATCTGACTCTCAACAAAAACCCTCTTGTCAAAAATCCGGTAATGAAACCTGATATACAAACTGATTTCTAACAAGGAAATCCATATTCTATTCATACGAATCAATCCTAAAAGTCTTGTCGGCATTCAATAACTCACTAAGGTTGATATACCGTAAATCTCAATAAACCAAAGAATCCATATTCTATTCATAAGAACCTATCATAAAAATATTGCCAGCATAAAATAACCCATTAAGGTTGATATACCGTAAATCAAAATAGACCAAATCAAACGTAGTCAAGTGGTTTTAATTTTTATTGGCAAGACTTAAGAAGACAGAAGAGAGCGATTAACATTAAGTACGTTCACAGCCGCGGAGTTGTTAAAAGAAACTGAAATCAATTTAAAATAGTAAGGATTAATCATAATCAGGACAATATTTGATACCCTAATAAGATATTTTCCTTTACAACATGATATCATTCTAATTTCCTTAAGACGTTAACTAACTTTTTTGCAAAATTAACTATCTAGTTTACAACGCATCAATTTCACATGTTTTACAAGGTGTGATAATGTTCCTTACTTCCTACACTGAACTGTGTTAACAAAATTTAAGGGCACAATTCACTTGCTTAAATCAATATAATTTGATAGAAGAAACGCTAATAAAAATACATTTTTTTCGTTATTTCTTGACAAACGAACTGTTTCTTCAAGGCTAAGTACTTGCAGGCAACGTAAGCGATGCTTGTCATCTTGAAGAGTGTTGCAGAATGTGACTGCCACTCGAAGTGTGAATAAATATGTCGCCTAAAATATTGAACTTTACGCTCTACCTTGACAGATCCGTATTGGAAAAAGTGTGAAAATTCCAAGAGTTTTGCGGCACACTGGCGCAAGTGTCAATAATATTTGATATACAACATTGGAAGCAAATTGACTTTATCAATCCTTGTCTAGTTTTTCTTTAATTTTATATTTTATATTTTCTAGATTTTTTATTTCATCACTAACGTCAGCAGGAGTCGGAAAATGAAAAATGTAGCGACACGTCTAAATATGAACTTTGCCAGCTAATGCTGTCTAAAACGTAATTATTTTCAATATCGAATAACTTATAAGTTCGAATCACGTTGAAGCCTCTGTATTTACTTTCATAACGCTTATCCGCTGATCGCATAATACTCACAAAACTACTTATATATCATTGGGTGAATTTAAAAGGATTTAAATGCTTACGGTGACATCAGGTTGAAACACCGATTCTCGTGCCATCACCGAAAATAAGCAACTTCAAGTCTGGTCATTACCGAGAAGGGTGACCGTTTGGAAATAACAGGTGCTGTGAGCTTGGATGAGCGAGAGCTATAATAGACAATGGCTCGGAATCGTTAATCTGAAAAAAAGAGTTCCAATTTCTGTTAAGTTCTTTATATTCATTTACGCTCAAATAACCTTGAGAAAGTTATGAATCCACTTTATTAGACACACATCTATGGGTTAATTAATAAAACTTGCCTCACTAAACGATTATTATTTCCCTAAAAATTCTGACAATGTTAAAAGTATTTTTTGGTTTTAAATATCCTTCAATGTGTTGATAAACCGTGAAAATCAGATCAATCAAAGATGTTTTAAATAAGAAGTTGCCAAATTTTAGCGGTTGATTACCGGAGCTGTCGTTACCATCTCCGAGAATAAAATAACCCTTATTAAAGATCACAGTTATTAAATCACCAGAAACATAGAAGCTCCTAACAAAACTAGGGCACTGGTAAAATATGACTATTATCTTTATCTGCTTATTAGCAGGATATTTTTTGTAACGAATTAGGGAATTCTTAGAAGACATTTTTGTGAAATGCCATCACGACGGTAATCTGGAATACGCCGTTTAAAATCCTCAAGATTAAGCTGAAGCGACAAGAATGTTTTCCCCACAAAACTGACAGAGAAAATGTCCTTTTTGATAACAATAATCACTTGCAATGTAAAGCTGATTTATTACGTGTATCAAAACCAAAAATAGCTGTGGCTTCTATAGGTGTTTTCTTTACCTCGCCTGAAGCAGAATCACACCTGCGGAATAATCTTTTAATCTATGGTTGGTGATATTCAAATATGTTTCTTATTCATTTACGAAATAATGTCTGAACAAACAGGCGTAATGCAAAGTTACAGCGATGAAATAGTTTGAATTAAGAATTAAAACAGAAAAATAAAACAACCTTCGTTTTCACTGAGCAAATTATTCAACCGTTACTTTTTCGACATGAAAACGCCGATCCCCACGTTGTTAATGGGGCGCAGCAAAAGACGATTTGGGATGTAAATGTATTACACAGATATTTCAACCTCTGAATGGAACTTGTTTCACTTCAGGCGACATATTTTGTTTGGCTAAGGTGTCCAAGATAATGAAAATATTGAATGATTCCTCAAAGAATTAATTGAATCTAAAGCGATATCGTTATTTTCAGATATAATACACAATTTTTTCACTAAAATAGTTGTTATGAATAGAATCATATAAAACTATTTGATAAGGAATTTATTTACATTGAATAACGCAAAACGCTAGAATTACTTTTTTGAATCATTTTTACGGCAAGCATGGCAATAGAGCTAATAAGGAGCAAGGGACTTACTAAGAAATGAAGGAATATAGGAAAAAAAGTATTATTAATGAGAAAAAATATATAAAAGGACAGGAATTAAGAATACAGAAGATAGCGACTGACATTGTATTTACATTTTTGCAGATCAAATTTGGCTGGTAAGAAAGAAGACGAAAGAGAGTTTCATACGAGAGAAGTTCGAGAGAAGAAACTTTTATTATAAGGCATAGAATTTAAGTTACTTACAGCAAAGAAAATAGTAAATTTTCGAGAGCCATGATCACCCACGTGGAAAAACAACCGATAAAAAGAACATCGTGTGTATTCGTTTATGACTCGATTAACCTTTGATGTTTAACTTTACACAATATGGGCAGTTCCCGTGTCCAGAAGGCGTCCCACGCGTCTCCCACGTATCATTGTATTTGGAGAACGCGCCAGCAACAAGAGAATACGCGGATGGCCAAAACAGCGCTTTACGGATCTGTTGGTAAAAAAAAAAAAAGACAGATAGAGGCAACATCGACTCTGATACCTGGGAAATCGTTGCTGCAAATCGGCCTTTTGCGTAGGACCAGCCGAGGTGCGGAGGGCAGAGACTTTTATGTCCAACTGTCAACATGAAAAGGATCTGTGACGTGCAGCCAGGATGACTAGACTCACCCAACCGCGCCCACTACCCACACTCCCCTGTAACACTAGCTCCCGACTCTTCAGAAGTAGGCCCGGCCTTTACAGATCTCCGCCATCGCCACAAGTAAAGAGAATGGGAATAAGGAAATAGGATGACGATCCTGATGTTCAGATGAGAGCGGGTGCTGACGACAATACACAATTTGCCTTATCTGCTTATCATTTGATATTCCGCACTGTAACGAAATGTTGCTTAACAAATTAGTGTAAACAACAAACGATTTTATACCATTTAAAATATATTTTCGGAAAACAATTAATAATTGAAATGGGTAGACGTAACCGCAGGTTATATGCTAAGAGTTTCTTCAGTATCTGTCTATATTTCTGAGATGAGGTATTATGTACATTATTTACATTATTCGGACTATTGTCCTCATATTTGTTGCTATATTTATTAAAACGTTGTCCTCAAGGACACATGTCACAGTGGATAAAGGCGTTGGTGAGATCCAGTGACAGGACCCAAAGAGTGTGCGTTCAATACCCGGTTAAGGCAGTGGAGAACTTTCAGAGGGAAATTAACAGGAGATAACTGATAACTGGCATCCGTTAAACATGGCACGTGGAACTAGAACCGTCTACACCAGTAAGCAAAATAAAGGGTTCAATTCGACATTCCAAACATCTGAAGAAGGCCGGAGCGTACAACGGCCGAAACGTTGTAATAAATGTGCTGACAAAGATGAGGACAATAGTCCGAATAATGTAAATAATGTAACAGTTTCTTCTCTTGTAATTCTCGCTTGTTGAATTGTTTTGCTGGTTCTTTCTTTCCAGCCAACTTTGATCCTCAATAATCTCAATGCAGTTGTCTATCCTTATCGCCTCTCATCATACCTGTTTCTTTACTGTTATCTCTATTTAATAATGTTTTCTTTTTTCTCATACCATCTCATATTCATTACGTCATTGCATCTTAGTGGTTTCCTTACCTTACTTGGTGTGAAATGATTCAAAAATTAACGTCTCTCTTCCATAAAATATTTTTCTTCTTTTATACAAGCTCTGTTATTTCAGAGTAATAATGTCACCCCACAATTTACTTCCCTTTGTTGCTCTCTTTATATTTCTCCCCAAATCCATGTTCTTCCATTTATTTACACAAACTCTTTAGGTAGGTTAAATGTTGCTTTCCTCTATCAATCATATCTACAATATGTCCAAAGTGTCACATTTTTCAGGCCAAATTTTCTTTAAAGGCATCCCATAATTTTTAGCTGTCTCCGTCTGATCTCATGTATAATTGTCGATTTTGTTGTCATTTCCCTTAAAAATTCCTCAGTGTTTACATGTTCCACCCACGGAATTCTACAACATCCTTTGTAGAACCAAGTCTCTGTTGTCGCAAGTTTTCGCTTCGCCTGCGAGGACATTATTTAGGATTCTTTATCATATAGGTAAACTTATATTACGTAGGAGTTAAACATTTATTTCTTTACTTTTAAAGATTTTTTTTTATTTCTTAATATTTTGTTCAACTTTTCGAAGGCATCATTTGTTATTTCAATGTGTCTTTGAATTTGCTGTCATCCTTTCTGACCTCTGTTGAAACACTTCCAGAAATTTAAACTTTTGTTGTTTTTATTTTTAATTTTGACATATCCAATTCCAAACTCGTATCTTGGGATTTTTCTCTTGCTGACAACCATACATTTATTTTCTTTGTTGATAATCTTTTCTTCTATAAAATGTGTGTGAAGTTGAAACACTGAATACTAACATTGACATTATTACCATTTCACCGAAAACTCTCATAATTTTATTATCAATTAGACTACCCATGACCCGTTCAGTCACTGACGGCTCTGGTTATGAAACATTGAAGTCGATTTCAAAATTCCATAGAAATAAAAGTCAATTATTCTTATGATTCAGTTATATATCTCCATTCGTTCATATTATCATTGGTCTGGTTTAAAAGTTCATGTTTAACGTTTTACTGATTGTATAAAACATTTAATAGAAAAAGAACTTCCGGCATAAACTTGAACTTTAAATCAGATTAACTTAAATATATATTTTGATATACAAAAAATATTTAAAAACCATATTCAATTGAAAATATTCTTTACACATGCTAAAACACTTTTTTTTTAAATATTTAAAATATTGTCTTTTAAAGAAAGTGGAATAATAATTATTCTACAAACCACTGAACACAAGAGCAAAGCAGGATCTCTTTGTGAATGTCTTTCACATAAAAATATTTTAACTAAAAACAATGTCTGCTTGAAGATATTTAAAATAAAAAATACTTATTTATAAACAACTCGTATTTTGAAATCTTATTCACTCTACGTAACATTTAAATCAGATTAAATTAAAATATTTTTTAAATATCTAAAATATTGTTTATTTAAGGTAAGCTGAAATATAAATAATTATCAGACTAACTTTATGCGCTGGCCGCCCGGACGCAAGAAGCACACACGCAATCACAGGCTTTAGTGTTAGATAGATAGATAGATAGATAGATAGATAGATAGATAGATAGATAGATAGATCTGGCTACTTTTAGGCCAACATAAACCGAATCTAATAGATAGATAGATAGATAGATAGATAGATAGATAGATAGAAAAAAAGAAAGAACAGATAAGTTTTAGGTCAACAAAAAGACTGTAATAGATAGATAGATAGATAGATAGATAGATAGATAGATAGATAGATAGATCAGGCTATCTTTAGGCCAATATAAACCGAATTTAATAGATAGATAGATAGATAGATAGATAGATAGATAGATAGATAGATAGAAAAAAAGAAAGAAAGGACGGACGGACTACTTTTAGGTCAACATAAAGACTGTCATAGATAGATAGTTAGATAGATAGATCCATAGATAGATAAATATTCATTTACGTGTCTTTATTATAATTCTGTTTCTCCCTCCCTTCGTTAGTTCTTTTCTTTGTTTGCACAATAGTTACACTCTGTAAACACTAGATTAAAAATGGACTATTTCGTTTCGACCACGTGAAAACACGGAAATGACATCTTCAGAGTCGCTACTTGCTTTCATGAGAAAATGAATGAGTGTAAAAAAGGAAAAGAAGGCTACAATAGGAGAGTTTAACGTCTGTTTCAGGAAAATGAAAAATGTTGCCAATTTCAAACATTTTCCATTTGTACCTCCTTAGTTCTGAAATATCGACCAGCCTTTATAGTGATTTTCTAAGCGTAGCTCAGGCTGAAATTGTAGGGTCTGCAGTGAAGATTGAACTCGTTACTCAGTCGTAGTTGACCTAGCGAGTCGAGCTTTCTAATTATTACACCACGTCGAAGTAATCAGTATTTGTATTTATGATTGTTATTGCAATATTTTGTTAGATATCTGTCAGATATTTAACGAAGCGATAGGGGAAATTCTACGACTATTTTATTGTCGCACAACTCGCCATGAGATTATGTAATCAGTAACTTAAGAATTAAGATTCATCAGAATAATAAAATAGGAAAACCCATAAATTTTCACGAGTCTTTCTAATTCATTTTTAAAGTGTTTGCACACTGTTGTAGCGAATTTAGTTCATAATGGCACCTATAAAAATGATACAAATGGAAAAATCTACATCTGATTATTGATCTTATAATCTCTTTTCTATACATGGATCCTTGGAATCAAAACTTCTCTTTTTCTTTATTACTTGATACGAATTCTGTGATGGGGGAAGCGTAAACTTTGTCTTCTTGACGGTAGTCCAAAATGGATGTTTATAAATATCGCATGGCCGGTACTTATATTGTTTTTACTTCACCGGTTTCACTACCGGTGATCAATTCTATTCGTCCCGTCTTTTCGGTGGGCCTATCTTTCCTACAATGGGGTTGTGGTAGAGTCACTGACATCAATGATGTGTATTTGACCTTTTCCGAATAACTGAATCAGAAATAAGGAAACAGACAACAATAGTTCTTTGATTCGAAATTTAACTTTAAATAGATTACAATTAAACAACTACCGGTGTTCAATTTAAGTTGTTTAAATAGTTTGTTTTTCACTCCTGCCATTTTTCTTATTTTTCCACTTCCGCTATTTTTACCTGTGCCATTATTGAAGTTATTGCAGTATAATACTTTTGTTCTAAGATTCTCTAATATGGATAACCTAAAGAAACAAAAAAATATATATCGCAGCTACTAATTGTCACTAATTACATATGGATGCAATTCTAGTTTTTGTTATGACTCGTGGCATGGTGACCCTGCCACGCCCTATAGTGATTTCCAAAGCGTAGCTCAGATATGTCACAAGGCCGAAAGCATGGGCCACCTAGTGAGGATCGAACTCACTACTCAGTCGTAATTGTTCTAGCGAGACAAGCTTGCTAACCATTACACAACCTCAAGGTGCCCTATAGAGATTTTCCAAGCGTAGCTTAGATGTGACACAAGGACGAAAGTACGGGACATCTAGTGAGGATCGAACTCACTACTCAGTCGTAATTGTTCTAGCGAGACAAGCTTGCTAACCATTACACAACCTCAAGGTGCCCTATAGAGATTTTCCAAGCGTAGCTTAGATGTGACACAAGGACGAAAGTACGGGACATCTAGTGAGGATCGAACTCACTACTCAGTCGTAATTGTTCTAGTGAGACAAGTTTGCTAACCATTACACAACCTCGAGGTGCCCCTGCCACGCCTTATATGACTACTACGGTTTTGTGCAAAAAAAATTCAATTCCAAGAAAATTATTAATGATTTAGTTCTATATAAATTCGTAGTAAAATTTCAGATTAAAATATTCTATTTGCAATATTAGGATAAAAAGAAAAAATTACTATAAATTTACTAAAAAAAACTACTATAATTACTATAAAATTAATATAAAATATTACCATATCTTTTGTCTTCTCACAAAAATCCGTTCGCAGATAGAGACACCTTCTTGTATTAAAAATATTTGAAGTTTAAGTAGAAACGAAGACAATTAAGTGTTTTCTTTTTGAATTACAACTATTTACACCATGCAACACTTTTGATTCACAAACATTTTGTCATTGCTTTTTTTTTTTTTTTTTCGTGAGATAATTGTAACCGAGTTTGGGGCATGGTTTGATCAATGGCCGTAAGTGGTAGAAAATGGTTGAATTCAATTAAAGATTATATCACCGGATAGCTTTGTCTAAATGGATCAAATCATAAAGGTGTAACGTACATTGCCTCCAACGATTATCGTCCTTCGCTTGTATATTTGTTTTTATATCTTTTTTCTTTATTCTCTGATATTAAAGACTTCGCATTTCATGCTCAGTGGTCTGAATGATATCGGGTCTAGATTTCTAAACAGTGCCTCTACGCCTGGCTGCATGACTGTTGCCGAAAAGGCCAAATAGATGTGCAGAGTTGTAGGGAAAATAATTGCAAGGCCAACGGATAAGAATAACAAGGTACTTTGGACAATCTAACGTGCAAAAGGGAACATTTTCCTGCTAGTATCCATGAAAAAGAAACGGCCCAAATCTGAATTGGAATATTTCATATAATACTTCGTATAGCATTATATTTTAATGGGTAAATATTTAAAAAAAAGCTATATATCTATTTGTATTAAAAGGTCTTTTAAAGGTATTTGTAATACAGCAGTTTCTCGGTTTATGAAACATGGCAATTCCTGTATAACGAAGGAACCATGTTTTTAAATCAATTAATTTATAATATTTATGATTTGTAAATTTACAGTGGGCACTGTTTTGTAAAAATAAAAGTATCAATAAGAACATTGGAATGTATATCGTACTGTTCTTTCTTTTTACTATATATATATATATATATATATATATATATATATGTGTGTGTGTGTGTGTGTGTGTGTGTGTGTGTGTGTGTGTGTGTGTTTGAATTGATTGATTCGTTTTCCTCGGCTTATTAATATATTGCGTGTTATTTAAAACCAGAAGATACTGTTTATATTCTAAGGAAGTTTTTTTAGGTATGATAATAATTTAGTGATGAAAGAGTTGCTGATTAACCCATAGCTAGAGGAAAAGAGGTGGATTCATGCCTTTTCCACTTGTATTTGCGCGTACGTGAATATAACGAACCAAACTGGAATTGGAGCTCGGCTCTCCGATTAACAACTGCGAGCCATTATGCATTACGCTATCTGCCGATACAAGGTTAGCACCTTCTATTCCCAAGCAATCACCCAACTAGGTAATGATCAGACTTGAAGTTGCTTAACTTCGGCAATCGGAGACTGGTGTTTCAACGTGATGTGACTGTAAGCTTTATTTACATCTCTGGTCCTCCGTATAGATAATCACTAATCGTTGATTTTATCCGAAATGTGTGAGAACATTAATGCAGGGAAGGAACCGGAGATTTTTTTTTCTTTTACGAAATAAAGTTATGGTAGGTCGCGTCAAACTTCTTATAGCAAAAGTTCAGGAAGTATTAGAGTAAGGAATTATAGTCTGTAATATGATTATTATTTCTAAATATATAAACATTTAGGTAAATAAGAGAAAGTGATTTATTGTTGTAAGATTACCACTTTTTGGTTCTATAAAGGGTATGATTTGAAATACACATTTGAGTTTCCGTTTGCAATAATTCAAGGATGAGAACAGATAATCTACTTTGAAATAAATGTTTATAATGATAAACGGTTTAGTTTACATTAATCCCAATCCTAAAAAGCAAACAAGGGATGAACTTATAATCCTCTAAAAAAAACCGGTGAGATATGTTCGGTCCACTTTCTTCCTCGTTCTTTTGCAGAGGGGTAAAGTGTTATCACATGTTTCCTGCTTAGAATTGGGTTTACATTTCCTCCTAAAGACTCATTCAATTCTATGTTTCTAGAATCTCTACCTAAACACTGAAATTGTATTTACTATAATTTTATCTCAACAGGCCTAGATAGTTTCTCCTATGATCCATTTCACATTCCTCCGAACTCTTTTGAACAGGAGAAGAGATTTATCTCTTCTTTCCTTTTATGGATTGGGTTTCCGGTTCCTTTTAAACTATACTTCTACTTTATGTTTCTAACGTTTCCCCCTAAACTCTGAAATTATATTTACTATTTTCTTTTCTCAGTAGGAGTAGATACGTCTGCCTTTGGGCCTTTTCAAACTCATCCCCACTCTTTTCAACAGGAGTAGAGGTTTATCCCTTGTTTCTTGTTTAGGATTGAGTTTTAGAGAAAATTCTGATGTCTTCTCATTCTCTTTCACTCCCAGTCGCCCCTTGCGTCTAAGCGGACTTACCGCCTTTCTTGGCCTGAATTCATTATAAAACAATTTAAGATATTTTGGGGGCCCAACAGGATTCATTTTGCCTTCATTAGGTGTTATAAGATTTAACAAATAACTCTTTCCTGATTGTGTCCCAAGAATTTCTACTGTTTTTCAAGATTTAAATTATACGTGCCCTTTTTATTTCTTATTCCTTAAAACTTTCTTGTTAGTTACATGCACCGTCCGTGGTAGTTTCACTATCCATCTATAGAATTACATCTCTTTTACCGAAAATCTCGGCTTCGCCATATTAAATTTTCTATCATTCACTGCGATATTAAAGTTTAATATTATAGTTAATAGGATATTTTTTAAGCCTAATTTGTTTTATGTATCATAACACTTAATTTGGTTTCTGAAAGGCACCTTTGGCTTTCCCAAAATATGTGTTACATTATCCGTCGTCCATTAAATCTTTCTAGATAGTTAATTTTCTGTACTTGCTCGGTTTTGCTATTTCAGTTTTGTAGCTGACTTCTTGGACTGGCCTTACCGTTAGATTCCACCATTTACCTACCTTTACTGCGATGTGCGTTCATCGGCAAATATTTTTAGAATACCGTCGAAGGATTACGTAACAGTCAGTCTTTAACAATCAGAATGTGGCATTTGACATTTTGGGGACGTATAAGAGGGAGAGAATGTTTGGAAGACTTAACGTCTCAAGGATACATCAAAGTGATGAGAAGCAATAGATAGCAACGATTTCACTATTTGAAATTTCTTGATTAATCACTGGTAAGGATTTTTTTTTTAAAATTCCACTTCAAGGACCTTCCCCTGGTCTCTTTTTTATTATCTGAGAAGGGAAATTCACCCTTGGAAAAGATAATGTAGTAGTTTTCCGTTTTATTTTTCACGGTTCTTAATGTGAAAGCTTTTGGTCATGTCTAAAGAGCCGAATTTATTCTGCTATTTCTACACGATTTTATGGAGTAAGAGTTGGGATGGATTAATGCAATTTTTAAAGTATGATCTGAACAGTCTAAACAGGAATTGGAATTCACCTCGAGGATTTCAGTTACCGCCGAATTATTTTAAGAGAAAAATAGAAATGACACCAGGAGAATGAGGGGCTGAAAATGTAACATTGAGAAAAAGAGACAGACACAGATGAAACAAGACCTATAGAGAAAAGAAAAAGAGAAAAATCTGGGGAAAATTTACAGAAGAAGAGAAAGAATGACTGAAAAAGGAGAGAGTGAGAACAAGAGTCAGATCAGGAGAAAAAACGAGAACTCCAAATAAATGAGATCATAAATAATACGAAAATAGCTAACGGGAGAATGAGTGATCGAAAACGAAAACTATGAAAAAGAGTGATAGATAAATGAAGAAAACGTGAAATACAAATATATATATATATATATATATATATATATATATATATATATATATATATATATATATATGAACAGAGAAAAACTGGGAGAAATTCAGAGAAATGATAATGGGAGAATGGAAGACAGAAAACGAGAGAGTGAGAAATAGAGACAAAAAAGAAAGGCAACGAGATAGAGAGATAAAAGAGAACAAGAAAAAAACAGGGAGAAACTGAGAGAAACCCGCGGCAGAAAAAAAGAGACAGAAAGAGACTTGGATAAATAGGAAAAAGAGGAAAGCTATTGACCGAAAGAAAGATAAATTAGAAAGAGAGAAAGGATAGTAAAAGAAAAGACATTAAAAGCGAGAGAATAACGAAGGAAAAAAAAGAAAAAAAAAACATGAGATAGAAGAAGATCAAAAAAATATAGAAGGTGCAAAGCATAAGAGTAGAACGAGAAATAGATAGCGATAGATATGAAAGGAAGAGAGAGATGGAGTAAAGAGAAGTAGGCGACAAGAGATGAGTATAATGGAAGGGAGACTGAAGGGTAAACGAGAGAAAGATAAATAAGGGAGATAGGATAACAAAATAAAGGGGGGAATAAAAGACAATGTGAAAGAAAAAGAGGGGGCAGATGGGTATTAGAGAAACAACAGGAAACACACACGTAAATTTTAAAAAAAGGACAAAAGACGAAAGAATGGATAAGAAATGAAGAGGCAACCTTTTGAGAAAAAATAAATGTCACTCATGTTGCTGCTAGGGTGTCATCGCTACTTAAAAGCAACGCATAAGAATGGTCGGAACTTCATTTCATGAGTGTCTCTGGTGCGTTCACAGAAGTTCTGGACTTTTCAAAGAGCCCCACGTTCGTATTTTCATTTCATGCAAGTTTATTGGTTTTAATGCTTTTTTGTATCTGGCAACAATGCGTATCTTCATGCATATAGACTTGTCAACGTGTGAATAAGTAAACACAGAGATCGTAGTACAGTGTGTTGAATGCACTACGCAAAATGCAGACACACAACAAGTTTAAAGATTCCCCTCTCCATCTTGCCATTATTTGATTACTTATCTATCTATCTATCTATCTATATATATATATATATATATATATATATATATATATATATATTATTCCCATTATGCTATAATATCTATCTGTTTATTTATCTATCTTCTCATCATACATATATAAATATGTAAGCAAATATATGGATATAAATCCGACAGTATATTTATCTATCTATCTTTGAAATATAGATAACTAGACTCGTTTCGAAAAACCCTCGAATTTTTGATTTGCTAATCAAATCAATCTCGAGGGAAAAAAAAGGTTTTAAAAAAAGAAAGAGCTACAAACATGAACTTCTGCCGACAAAAAAATCGCACAGATGCAGGTCTGAAGCCCAAAAAAAAAAACCCTGATACGTTTCCCTGACGATCCGTTTAGGTGAAACCTAGGTAGGTTTGTCTGGATCACTAGGTGTATCTATTTATATATATATATATATATATATATATATATATATATATATATATATATATATATATATATATATATATATATATATATATATATATATATATATATATGGACAGATGACAGATGGATGGATAGATAGATAGATAGATAGATAGATAGATAGATAGATAGATAGATAGTCAGATAGATAGATAGATAGATAGATATTATTAAAAACGGCATAGATTTTGTGACGTTTAAATTTAATGATCAATTTTTCCACATAATGAATAATCCTTCTCATGGAGGAAATGCCGTCAAAATCTTTTTGAACATCATTTCGGAAGGAAAGTACAAGAAATATGGCCCAACCTTTCGACGTTCTTAAGTCATCATCAGAGTAGCTCGGGACGATTGATGTGTTTCATAGATAGAGTGAGTCTTGTGATACAGGCAAAGGGTGTTTTGACGTAGGCAAAGAATGCTGTGACGAGAGTGACGTGTGCTTTTTTCTTTTTCTTTGGGAACTTCTTCCTTATCTCACATTAAATATTATCACGAATAATCGACCATTTAAATTACTCGACAAAATATCTGTCGTTTTTCACAATAATAGCCTTAAAATAAATCTCTGCCTATATATATATATATATATATATATATATATATATATATATATATATATATATATATATGTAACTATACTCGTCTCGAAAAAACATTCGAATTTTTGATTTGCCAGCTTTTCCCTAACGATCCGCTTAGGCGAAATCTGGGTGGGTTTATCTTGCTCACTGGTTTGACTATATATATATATATATATATATATATATATATATATATATATATATATATATATATATATATATATATATATATTTATATAAAAAGACAGACCACATTAAGGTTCCATGTAATAAAGCTATTTCACCATAACCCCTTTAACAGGGTTCTGGATCATCAGACTTTACTTCCAAAAGCTGAAATGAAAAACCTTATGAAATGGTGAAATATCTTATTACATGGAATCTTAACGTGGTCTGTCTTTTATTCAAACATATCTGCTCTGAATTTTACATTGAGCTCTCTGGATATCATCCTCCTCAGGTCTACCCATACGGATTACCTAAATTTGCATAAACTATATATATATATATATATATATATATATATATATATGGATGGATGGATGGATATATGCTTTATTTAAGATATTCGGAAAAACTTCAAAATCGCATCGCATTTGCAGTCGTGTTCCTTGAGTATCAACGCATCTCATTTATCGCATTGTAAATTACTTGCGAATGAACAATTTATTTAGATTTAAAAGGAAAATGCAGCATAACATAAGATAGGTAACATAGCATAACATAGGTAAACCAATTTGTAATTCGCTTATTGAGAAAGGACAATTATTTTGCCTAACAAATTTTTCCGCATCAATGCATTATTATATATGCTTTGCGAGAAAGATGTTCATAATATTACTATGACCGCAGATGAAATTTCTTTGTATATATATACACACGTATGTATAATCCCATTAATACTGATTTGAGTAAATTTTTATTCCTTATAAATAAACCGAAATAATGAATATTTCAATTAGATTTTTCCCTTTGTAAATACGTTTGAAATTCATTATATTGGACAATACATTTATATATTGCACTAGGATTCTCTTTAACGGAACAATATTTTCTGAATAGCGAAGATGCCACTTATTTTAATACATCATTTGTATCATTCCTTGTCAAATAGGTACTGTGGACCCATTACATAAATATGTTCCCTTTTAATTTTAGGTAATTTAAAGAGGCGATTTGATTTCGAGAAAAATTAGGCCTCTCGGTCGTAGTTGGAAGCAGCTGAAATGCGTTCCATTTACTCCAATTTTCTGTGGAAAAGAAAACGACTGGCCTGTAATGTCTTTCAAGCATAATGTTAGAAACTGATTAGGCGCGTTATAATTGAGTCAGCGCTAAAGCGAGAATCTCGCGATACAAACGAGAGTAAACAGGACTTGATTCAAGGATGTGAACGTTTATGTGAATGCAGGTTAAACCAATATTTCGTTCTTCGTTTGTAAAATTGAAAACGAAATAGCCTCTTATTTTCTCCACAAGGTTTCCATTTTGGAAGCATATTTGTGCTAAAATCTCACATATATTTGAAGATATAAACTATGTTTGCTTTAATTTCCAAAATGAATAATACATAAGGATTCGAAGGGATCTAATCTGGGTCAGGTGTATAATGCATGACCATTGTTAGATTTGTAAGATTAATGCATGTGCAGGATGAATAATGTTGCTAGTAGCGTGTTATCCCTAACCGCATGACGCACGGGATGAGAACGGCACCATCATGCACCGCGCATGGCCCCAAGGATTCACGAAGATGCATCGAATCTCCAAGAATCCATAACATCATTAGCTTTGATTTGGTAGTATTATGTAATTCAAAAGAGAATTCAACAGAGAATAATAGTTTATCAACTCACAATATGGCTTCCCGGTTTGAGGAGAATCATAGCATGAACTGATAAAGCGATATCCTCTTACACATACACAAGCATCCCATATATATATATATATATATATATATATATATATATATATATATGTGTGTGTGTAATCAATTATATATATATATATATATATATATATATATATATATATGGGATGCTATATATATATATATATATATATATATATATATATATATATATATATATATGTGTGTGTGTGTGTGTAATCAATTATATATATATATATATATATATATATATACGTAGTAAACCGTTGAGTCCTGTTAACACAAAATTGAATTTAAAATAGGTTAAAACTGACTCACAAAAGAGCGCTCAATGTTTATTTCCATTAAACAGAGCAAATATTCTTTATATATATATATATATATATATATATATATATATATATATATATATGAATATATATATATATATGTGAATATATATATATATATATA
This sequence comes from Acanthosepion pharaonis, assembly GCA_903632075.3. Lineage (NCBI taxonomy): Eukaryota > Metazoa > Mollusca > Cephalopoda > Sepiida > Sepiidae > Acanthosepion > Acanthosepion pharaonis. The sequence goes on from CAHIKZ030005124.1 coordinate 1,045,825, forward strand.
ATGAATATATATATATATATATATATATATATATATATATATATATATATATATATATATATATATATATATATATATATATATATATATGATGGATTGATAAAAGGATTACATTATTAATTCTTCTCACACTCACCTAGGAGTTAAATATCTGCTCAGACAAGGCTCTCTGAAATGAATTGTCAACCAGCTTAAGATAACGCAACTCTGGCTTGAAAAACAATGTGTATTGACGCTAGTCACAACACATCATAAAACGTATTTGCTTTTGAAACATAGCATGAGCACGTTTTGCGATGAGGTTGTAACTCTATTTTCGACCGGATGTTTACAGTTTCAACTACGCCATTCCAAGTTGTTTGATATCTGAAATGTATTATGTTCACGAATTTTACTTAACACTTATCAGCTCAAAAGACAGGAAGTCAGATTTTTGTAATTCTATGATAGATTGAAGAGTTTCACTCTTTTCCTCGCAGCTTGGCAAACATGCCCAAGTATCAAGTATTAGTGGATTAATAATAATAATAATTATAATAATATATTAATCATATTATTATTATTAATTCACTACTAATAATTTTATATATATATATATATATATATATATATATAATAATACACAGATATATTATTATTATTATTATTATTATTATTATTATTATTATTGTCATTTATTCACTGATACTTGATACTTGGGTATGTCTGCCTACCTCCGGGTGAATGAGTGACAATTTGGCGTGCGGAACTCACACCAAAATTTCGGAAATTTATTTTTGTCGAGTTTGTAAATTTTGACAAAAAATGTTAGCGATACATTCACCATCACAAAATGCTGTAAGGATTTCATTACATGTCAGCGTGTTGCAAAGAATTAAAGATAGGAAAATTCCATATTGCTAGTGAAGCGGAATAAAACTAATGAAGAAGATCTGATCTATGGCTTGAACACATATATTTTATAGAATCATGTATGGTTTATGCAACGCTTTAATTCACTGGCCATGTGTCATTTTGGATTCGCAAGTTCTGGAAAGTTATATGAGCTTGTTTATTGCAAGAAAATATCAAGGGTTACAAACGTGGATAAGACGAAAGAAATTTAACGTCATTAAAGAAACTAAAAGACTGGACAATGTTTATTCGTGAGGATGTTTACCGCTTCCGTTATGACTACACATTTATTAACTTCGTTATTTCTGTCTATTTAAAAGATTGTATTTTGTGAAAAAGAAAACACTGTCAGTCTACTTATAACCTTTCTTCTTTTATGTATCATGTCTCTTCAGCATGTGGACGGTCATGGCTCTCAACTACTACTTTCTCTAAGATATACCTCCTTGCTCTCCATCCAAGTCTCATTTCTGAAATTCAGTCACACAATTTCTTCTTGTTTCTCTCTGCCTATCTTACATTGTGAGTGACAATTTCTCGAAGCCTGCTTTACTCATTATATGTCACAGAAATTCTGAATCCAAATATTAATGTACGTTTTGTTTCCGTTTTTCTTAAACCTTACAGGTAACTCACATCCTACGGCCATCTTTGTCTAATTATATTTATGTGAAACAATATTGTCATTGTCTCATTTTTTTTTTTTTTGGTATGGAATGAAATTGTTCAGTATTTCTTAATTTATATGAGGATAAATCACTTTATATTTCTTATAATTGAGCTTTCCTATTGCATCGTTAATTTTTTTGAATGCATCTTTTAATATTTCAATCCGCCTCCTAATGCCGTTGTCATATTTTCCGACCTTTTAAAAAAAAATCTGAGATGGTTAAATTTTTTAACTATTTTCACATCTAGTGAGAAGAAAGATCTAACGGTAAACTCCAAGAAGACAGAGTGCATGGTCATCAGAAATAGGATGAGCCCGAAATTCGATTTGAAGGTCGGAAAAGACTAGAATCAAGCAGACACAGAAGTTTAAATATCTGTGTAACGTCTTCACAGAGGAGGGTAAATGCGACATGAAATCCGTAGACGTATTGGGATGGCCAAGGCCATATTCCAAAAGCTGGACAGAGTACTGCAAGACAACAGGATTTCTTTGGTAACAAAGAAAAATTACTGAACTCTAACGTGACATCTGTCCTTCTTTACGGCAGGGAATGTTAGACGATTTCCTCAAAGATGAAGAAGAGACTCGAGGCGACAGAGATGCTAAAGATAACATAGGTCGAGCGTGTGAGCAAAGATGAGGTCTTAGAGAGGTTGCAAAGGTTATACTTAGTGTCAAGATGGCTTATACTTAGTATCAGGAAGAGGCAGCTGAAGTTTCTGGGACACATAATGAGGAAGGAAGGCCTGGAGAATCTGATACTCACAGGTCGAATAAAGGGAAAGGGAGACTAGGGAAAACAACGCGTTACATACCTGGTGGACTTAAGCAAGTGGATGACAGAACGTGGTTTGTGGGGGGGGGTAAGGAACTTGAGAGCTGCAAGGGATAGGGGGAGGTTGAGACCCATGATTGCATACGTCCTGAAAGGACATGGCACATAGAAAGAAAGAAAAAAAAGAAAGAAAGAGAGAAAGAAAAAAAGAAGAAAGAAGAAAGAAAGAACGAAAGCTCAATTCTAGTGATGAACCTTTAGATGACATCAGAGACAAATATCTTATAAGTTTTAACTCAATGTGTACATAATAAATTTTAAGCTGGACAGGCCTGCTCGAAGCAACGTTTGTCGATTGACGTTACGCTTTTACGCTCTATAGTATGTTTTGTATTAGCTAATTGGCTATTTTAGCTAAATAAAATTAGTGAGCCCGTGGTAAACCCAACTTGAGCTTTCATGGACGAGATCAGAGTCCGCCGGTGGAAAGCTGTTGCGGAAAGAGGCTTCTGGCTGATTAACTTTCATTTGGGAATGGTGCACGTGGAATAATCGGATGGACGCTTCGTTGAGGTATACTGCGAATTCCCTCTTGGGAACTAATTCCATCATAGAGATGGGATCAGGAGCGAACGAAAGGTTATTGACGCCCTAAGTGGAATGGTTTGAAACATTTATTACGATCAATTGCGACTACTTCTGTTCAGATCCCCTAAACTATAACAAAATGTTATTTTCCAGCACACACAGAGACACACTCTTGTATGTATATATATATATATATATATATATATATATATATATATATATATATATATATATATATATATATATGTGTCTGTGTGTGCTGTATATATATATATATACACACACACACACATATATATATATATATATATATGTGTGTGTGTGTGTGTGAGAGAGAGTGTGCACAAATTTATTGATAAAATAGGAAAGAACTGTTAGATTGATGATCCGAAGATCTTTAGTATCTTCAATTATAGAAATTGCTTGAAAAGTAAACAGAACTAGATATTTTAATTTTTTATATATATATATATATATATATATATATATATATATATATATATATGTTATGAAAAACTTGGCAATCCGTATGGGTAATACCAAGGAGGATGAAATTCTGAGAGCTCAATGTAAATCCAGAGCTAATATTTTAAAGAAAAACAGGCCATTTTAAGGTTCCATTATAATAATTTATTTCACCAGAGTCCTTTTAAAGGACTCCGGATCACCAGATAGCACTTCCAAAAATAAAACGAAACATGAAATGAAAAGTGATGGGTAGTGTGAGTTTTTGGAATTTAACAGAGCGTGTAATAGGGGTAGTTAGAGATACATGGTATAGTTTAGGGACGGTTTAATTTAATATCACTCTCAATCATACTTAGTATTGGGGGAGGAGGAGTGACCAGACCTTGACCTATGTAAACAGTTAACTTAACGGAAGTGATATATTGAAATGGGAGGGGAGAAGGGAGAAAAGAAAGAGGAAAAAGGGAAAAAAAACGAAGAGGGAGAGGGAAGTAAAGAGAAAGTGACTGTAAATGAGTGTTATTTAGGAGATGGTTAGTAAGTTTTAGCAATTTATGTAAAAAATCGATTTTAATGTTTGAGAGTAATTTAGATGTCAAACAAAGACAGAGAGAGAGATTTATATTTATATTTATAATTTAAAATTTGAAACTTTAAAAAAATTAAAAACATTTTACTCATTAATTGTTATTCATAATATTAATAATGTCAATAATAGTAATAATTCTTTGTTTATTTATCTAATAATCACATTATATATATTTCTTTGTTCATTTTGTTGAAAAAATTTAAATGTCTAAATTAATGTCAAACATTAACTCCCAAATATATAACTCTGTATTTTTCAAATTCAACGCAATAAGCCCATATATGTTAATTTTTACTTCCTTTTCTTTTATTTTTCCACACTTTCTATTCCTCATTCTTTCCTCACACCCCTGTTTCCACTTTCCTTTCTTATATCTTTACTTCTCTTTTTTCTCTTTATCTCCTTTACGTGTTTACAGTGCCCACTACACAAGTACTTTACGGTGAGATGACTTACCCACTCCCTTACTCTTACTTACCTTAATAAAAATAGATTAAAAATTATTCCTATCCCTCTCTTCCTTTTTAATTTCGAACATATTTGTCATACCCCTCCTCCTCCTCTCTCTATATCACATTATATCAACTAAAAACTACCCCTCAGAAATGCATAAAAATTATATGTAAATTTAAAACATTTTTTTTCACCTTGGAAGTGTGATCTGATGAACAAGCTTAAAAACCACATAACTGGGGAAATAAATTATAACCAATGGACCCTACAGTTGTCTGTTTTCTATTTGTTTTATATTTATATATATATATATATATATATATATATATATATATATATATATATATATATATATGTGTGTGTGTGTGTGTGTGTGTGTGTGTGTGTGTGTGTGTGTGTGTGTACCAGGTAATATAAATCACTTGAGGATTTCCAATAGCTGTAACATGAAAAATGTGCAGCATATATAATTCGAAGAGAGAATAATGACATAAACATGATTCTGATGTTCCACACTACCCCAAAGAGAAGACAAGGATTGAAACCCAATCAATATTAGAATGGCTAATGACACCTACAGGACGTGAGAAACATAATCTGATGAATGTAAGATAGAGATGGTTTAAAGGGATTTATTTTATTTCGAACTTTGTATTGCTTCAAACGTTATTTTAGTTTATACCTGTATTTTAAATAGACATTCCTTTATTATTTTATACAGGGTATCCAAAGTCTACTGATCTGGGTACTAGAGAAAAATAAAGAATATTTAAAAAATATATAAGAAAGCGGTGCGTTTATTTTAAACACGAGTATCTACAAAAATAACGTAATACATAAGCTATTAATTCGAATAATAGCGTAATATATAATGTATTATTTTATTCATTTATATTGTTAATTTAGTTGTGCTGCATATTTCTCTTCCGTTGTTAATTATTGGCTTTTAAGTCTTGTAATTTTTTTTATTCATTTTATTAGATTTATGTTATGAGATTTTGTATAATTGTTTTAGTCAATATAGTCATCGGTAACGTAGAAGGGATTTGTTTTCGTGCGTGCTTTTGGCAAAGAGATCTGATATTTTCTTTAGGGATTCTCTTTTCGGAAAAAAGTGAATGTTATTTTCTATTCTCGGAACAGGTTACGAAAACTTCTGGTGTTACCATCTAGCGTTTTATAGTTTTAGAATGCTTTTTTATGGTACCATATACCGACATACACACGTATGCACACACACTTACAAACACGCACACACACACGCACACACACAAAGAAACCCTAAGTCACCGATATTCTTTATTCCTCACCTCTAAATATATGAAATACAAGGAGGTACTATGGACAAATTCATGATGTTTCTATTTCAATGTTCAGATCAGTCATCATTCTTAATGTCAAAATTGAATCAACTCCTTGCTAAACGCAACAGCTATTAACTCATACGTGTTAATAAAAAAAGAAATAATCAGAATTACAATATATATATATATATATATATATATATATATATATATATATATATGTATGTATATATATATATATATATATATATATATAATTTAAAACTTACATCAGTTGAATTCACTACCATGGTTTCAATTATATGATATCTTCATGTGATTTTATCAGTTAACCTCACACCGCTTTATTTTTGTTTTTAAATCAATGAACGGTATATTATTTTCCGAAAATAAACAAAAGCACGACGTTGGGTGTGATAAAAATGTGGCAAGAAGAAGAAGAAGAAGAAGAAGAAGAAGAAGAACCCCACTCTCTTCCTGCATTTCTTTCTCACACTTGTTTCCCACTCCCACAGATACACTCTCACAAAAAATTTTGCTTTTTATACACGGAGTTATATTTTCCGTTTTTTTTTTAATTTGGAGGGCTGATGGATTGGATCATGATTACGATTCCAATGTAATAAATTATAACCATGGAATATTAGTGTTTGAGCCTTTTATATTATATTCTTACTCTGTCCTGGACATTGAGTTATACCTGGATTCCATCTGCTTAGGAATTCATATATATATATATATATATATATATATATATATATATATATATATATGTATATATGTATATTGGCTAAATAATATTACAACATATATATATATATATATATATATATATATATATATATATATATATATATATGTATATTCAGGAAGATATCCTATGTGGGGAAATATGATATTTCTGTAAATTCTGTTGCAGAATCCGATTACATCGTCACTTGTGCGAATTTTGTAGACATGAGGAAGCACAGCAAATGACACAATAAGAAAACAAAACTAAGCTGTTTATAGAACTTAATCGAAGATCTAATTAGATGTAAACACGTTTAACGCCGAGCTAATTCCATCAGTATTAGAAATTCGATTATTTCCGAGAATTTCGAAATCTTATTAATGAGTCAAAACAAGCAAAGTAAAAAATAAAATAAAATTTCATTGCAATAGATTTTTTTTTCTAAGACGAAACGTCTTGAATGTAACTTATTTGTGAATAAAGTAAGAAAATGTTTTAGAATATTTTATCGAATAAAAAAGATAGATAAATCAGTTTTGCAATTTTGTGCAAATACAGTCACTCCCCACTTAACGAGTGATTTCCGTTCCAACGTCATGGTCGTTAAACGACCTGGCCTCTAAGTGAGAAACGCGCTCTTCCATGCATTGTGTCAACTCGTTTCAGGTACGTTTAATGCAGCTTTTGCACTATTTACAATATTTTTAATTTATTTATAAATGTTCATATAATGCAATAGTATACGGAAATATTAAATGTAATAAAGAATTAGGAAGAGCAATTATATTTTCTTTACTGGTGTTTCTTTGCTCCATTCTTGAATTTTTATAAGACTATAATTTGTCCGCATATGGAGTAGTGGTTATTCTTCTATATCTCGATATTACTTCACATAATCTGCAATGTTATCGGTCCTGATATAGCATATCGGCTACAGTTCATTTTGCACTAACGTAACGTAGCTTCTGTGTGTCTTTTCCATAAACACTTCCTTTTTAATTGCTTTTATGCTCTTACTTCTTTATTACCTCGACTCCAAAATGGGCACGTGGCCGATTGTTAGAACGCATTCTAATCTTGAGACCCGGTTTCGAATCTCACCATGATCGATTTTCAGTAAAAAAACTTTCAGATGTTATCGGACTTAAGAGGCAAATCCCAGAGTGTGGAACCATTGGTAAGTACCTGAAAACCATACTAAAGATAGACCCAAGCCCTGTGAGTGAAATTCGGTAGACGGAACCCTTAGGGGCCGTCGATAGCTGTGCTAGCACGAAGTCACATGTCATCGAGGGATTGATCGTGCTGGCCTTGTTCAAATTGTTGATCACGCAAGATAACACGCTGTTTCCTAGAAACTGTAATAAATGCCCGCTCATTATAGTTGTGGTATAAACCACAGGTGGGCTCTCTAGATGTTGAAATGCGCCTGAGCAAGCGTCTGCAATAGGGATTGGCTAGTCGCCCTAGTAGACCAGTATCTTCAAATACGAGTGGCCAGTTATATGTACATATACATACATACCTCGACTTGAGCACCTCAAAGTGGCGTAATGGTTAGCAAGCTTGTCTTGCTAGAATGATTACTACTGAGTAGTGAGTTCGATCCTCACTGGGTGCCCCATACTTTCGGTCTTGTACCACATCTAAGCTACGTTTGGACAATCTCGACTTCACAAATCTAAAGGCAGTATTAAATTTGTTTATAAATGTTCATACAATGAAATAGTATAGTAAATGCAATAAACAATTTCGGTTTTATCATTTTACACCCATGTGCAAATTAATTGAAACAAAAGGAACAATTCCGTTATTATTTGCTTTTTTCATATTTTCCCAATGAAACATGACCCAGTGCAAATGTTAGCACTTCGTATGTCCATTCCCCGAAGTCGTTCTTTGCAGATTGACTACAGATTCTCGATTGGATTTAAATCAGAAGAGTTTCCGGATCAGTCTATAGTACTTTGATTTGTAAGGCAAGCCAGTGTGTTCGTCCAGCGTTACAATTTTTCGTACACTTCCCATCACAGAGGATTGCCTTAGGACAACTAATCGACAGTCAAGAAAATAGTGTCTGAGAGTGATAAAAATCTGAAGCTATCACGGATGACGCAATATTTGTCAAGACCAAACAAATTTCACCATACCCTCCGAAAATAGATTCATATTACTGCACACCATTGCAAATAACCTAATCTGAGAAAAAATAGAATTCGATAACACCCTGTCACTCCAGTGAGTCTAAAAGTGACCGTATGGTGAAAGAAAGTAAACTAAAGTGGTTCTTTCAATTAATTTGCACAAGTGTGTAGTTATGAAATTGCTATATGAAAGTGTAAGTTCTATTCGAAAGTTTCTTTCTCTCGCAGTTATCGTACGTGGAACTTTCTTCCAGTTTCTTGTTTTCTTGTGAACTACGATCTTCACAAAGTTGTGTGCGTTGTTAATCGTCCTATTTTGTCTCCTGGAATCCTAGTCTTTTAATGACATCTCTATCCTCAGCTTTTTCTTTCATTATCTGCTACTATCTTGCGTCTTCGTGGCTTCATCGCCTGGCTTGGCGTAAATCGATTAGAAAAATATAAGTACATTTCTTTTTTTATTTTTCACTTTATTTCTTCATTACGTTTTTGTTGTTTCCAAAGAGAAAAAGCGAAACAAATCGCAATCAAATTGTTGGTGGAACATACAACACCCAAGGTACCTCGGCGTGATATAATGTTAAGGAAGCTTGTCTTGCTAGATAAATTACGACTGAGTAGTGAGTTTGCATCTCACAGGGTACCCGATACTTTTGGCCTTGTGCCACGCCTAGGCTGCGCTTAGAGAATTACTATAACATATAAGAACGATTGTTTAGAAGTGTTATATATATATATATATATATATATATATATATATATATAACACTTCTAACACTGCTCTCTCTCACTCTTTCTCTCTCTCTCTCTCTCTCTCTCTCTCTCTCTCTCTCTATCTATCTATATATATATATATATATATTTGCTTTTGGCATACGGTCACCTCACATTGAAACACCGGTTTCGTGTGATGACCGAAGTTAAGAAAGTTAGAGCTTGGTCTGTACCAAGATGGGTGACAATTCAGAATGTCATGTGATCTAAGTTTGGGTATGTCAATGGTGCACTGAATTTTTAATCAGAGTGCCGAATTTCAATACACGTATGTTTTGTTATATTCACTTACCCTCTGATAACCTTAGGAAAGGTATGAATCCACGTCTACTCCTCCTCTAGCAGATATAGGTTGATTAATAAGACATGTATCCTTAAATTGTTATTATATGCAAAACCACAGCTATGGGTTAAATAGCTCCACTGCATTGTGGAAATTTTCGGAAGAAGAAAAGGCTAAGGAGTAAACCCTACACAAATCCGGAGTGAAGCCCCTAAGGCGGATTGACGGCAATCTGTGCTACTTTCCGGCAACTCCTGTAGCCGCGCTGGTACTAAACTCTATTGATTCATCCTTTCCTTTGGATTCTGCTAGCAAGGCCGAGGAGGGGAACTAGAGGTCCGGGCAGAACCTAGTTCTCCATACATCCTCCCAGACTCGTAGCGAACTGGAGAGGACACTCCGTCGACGTCGGAAAGTTACAGTTACCGGTCAAAAGTCCAACCCGATTGGCGTAGGCTACGGGCGCCTGGGGTCACCTCCGTCGGTGGGAGAGATCATCGTGCCTCACTGGATAGCTACCGCCCGCCTCAACCTAGGCACCTCCCAACCAGTAAGGCGTTGTCCCGCCACAGCTTTCGTGCTCTAATGGGTGTGTAGGGCTCAGGGACTGACCCTCCTGAAAAGCCAGCTCTACCTAAGGCGATGTAACTCCATCGCCTAGCACCTACAGCGCTACTCGATAGTCTGCCGGCACGGACGGATGTCGAACGATATGCAAAAAAAAATTCTTACAATCTAAAATTATTTTCTGGTTCTAAATAACATGCAAATGGTTGATAAGCCTTAGAAAACAAATAGTTTTTTTTGTAATTTTTGAGATAATTTAGCATGTTGTTAAAACGCTATTTCGTTAAGAGAGGGATTTATGTGCACTCAATGTAGAAAAATTAATCGTCATTCGCTGAGAATTATTGGGTGACTGCGAAAGCAATTTTTACTTGCCCAGGAATATTATTAAAAAAACAAAAAAAACAAAAAAAAACCAAAAAAAAACATATATTTCTTTTTGTTTGTTTACCCAAAGTAAGTAAATAAATTTATTCTTGGGAAATTTTCAAGTTATAAAATAACCAGGGGGATTTATTCTAGTCCCGCGACAAAATATTCAGGCCAGCGAGTAAATTATTTGAAAAATATCGAATTGTTCCTTAACTCATAACCAACGTTCCCGGAAGCGAGGATTGAGGAAAATAGATATAAAACATGTAAAAAATACAAGTCCTGGTACGATTTAAAATATGTTCATACGCTTGTGCATGAAATACTTGTGCCGGTACGATTTAAAACATTTCATACACTAGTGTATAAAATATAAGAGACGGTACGATTAAAAAAAAACAAAAAAACAAACAAACAAACTTTCAAACACTTGTTTATAAAATACAAGTGCCAGTAACATTTTAAAATATTTATACACTTAAAAAAATCGTACCGGCACTTGTATTTTATACACAAATGCCGGTATGATTACAAAACACTCATACACTTCTGTATAAAATACAGGTGCCAGTACGATTAAACGTTTCACACTTTTGTGTATAAATACAAGTGCCGGTACGATTAATAAATATCCATACCCTGTGTATAAAATATAGGTACCAGTACGATTAAAATGTTTCATACGCTTGTGTATAAAATACAACTGTTGGTATGATTTTAAAAGTTTCATACATTGTGCATAAAATGCAAATGCCGGTACGATTAAAAACATTCATGAAATTCTACATAAAGCACAAGTGACGGTACGAATAAAAAAAATAAGATTCATTGACAAGAGCATGAAGTAAAAGTGCCGGTAAGATTTTGACATATTCATACAAGTGTAAATATGTTAAAATTTTTAAAGAAATCTGTGTATGAAATACAAGTGCCGATACTATAAAATAACATTCATACACTTGTGTATAAAATACAAGTACCGGGACGATAAAAAAAAATTCTTACAATAGTGTATAAAATAAAAGTGCTGGCCTGATTAGAAGACATTCATATACCTGTGTACAAAATACCAGTGCCGGTACAATTAAATAGTCGTACCGGCAAATGAACAGCTAGTCAATCCCTAATTCAGACGCTCGCTCAGGCACATTTGTGTTTGTTCCATCCCTCCTCTCACAGAGCCCGCTTGTGGTTTATACTGTTACTATGCTGAGCAGACATTACTTACGGGGAGAGGAACAATCTGAACAAGGCCAGCACACTAAAACACTCGGTCACTGTTATCGAAGTGTTGTGTCTACGCAATTTTCACTCACAAGGCAATGGGAGTGTCACTAGCACGCAAGGAGTTACAGAGAGTGTGAGCAAGACTAAAGAGTAAATAGGGGCGTTTGAGGAAAGGATATAGAGAAGGACGGGGCTCCGGATCAAGGCATCAGAAAATGTCGATTGACATTACGTTTGAAGATTTAGAAATTATAGCTATCAGAGAATCAAATAGGAGGACAGAGTTTCAGTGGCGGGAGATGAGAGAGCATCTGTTGGAGTAGAAGAAGCAGGTTACATTTAATCGTTTCGACATTGAAAGCCTGGGACCGAGATGCCAGCCTAGTAGCACGCTTAAATTCTTGCAGCGAAAATAGCTCGTCAGTTGCCCTGAAAATATTTGTAGAAAAGACCGAGGGAAGCTTAATCACGTCTGTTAAAAAGTGACTGTTGACGAGATGCCAAATCAGTGCCTATCACATTGCATATCCGTCTCTGGATTTTGTCGAGGACCTCGAGATGAACGGCGAAGGCACCGGACCTTCTATGACAACAGTATTCAGTGCAAAAACGAATGGTAGTTTTGTAGATTTGATGGATGGACCCAGACGAGAAAAAAACCTTCTGGCACGACACAGAACTTTAAATGATATTTTTAGTGGGTACCAGTATTTATTATCACCTACGGGCCTCTATATTTGTGAAATCACATTTCTCTTTAGTATAAATTTCACACGAAACCTCTTGAATCACATCACTGTTTTTTGGCATCGAAACAGTGATTAAATCCGCTATTGACTGAAATATTAGACTGGAAAAGTTCGTGATATAAATTTATCAGCGTGTTTATATTTCTTATGAAGCAGAAAATGTCATTATTAATAATACATTAGATTTCAAGCTAATTTGTTATATCTGTTTCTTAAATGCATAGGTAATGTTTCACGCTAGAGAAATTAGGATATATAAGTACTAATAAAAGAATGATATGTTTCACTTTCAAAGCAAGTCAACTGTGAAAACAATGATCTATATGTCATTGTTACATGCAATTAGTCTTTACATAATAATAATAATAATAATAATAACACCAAACAAAACAGTCGCCATAATGTAGTAGGTCATATAAGACAACATTGAAGGAGTAAAACAAAAAAATCATAAATTTTATCTCGTTTTTTGGTTTCGTTCCCGTTTACCCAGCTGACGCGCTTTTAAGGTAATGAACAAGTCGACGAGAGAGTGAAAGAATGCCTAATGAATTGTGAAATGCGAGCCCAACCTCATCGTCGCCGGGCAAATCGTACAGAGTGGGCGTGAATAGTGTCCGCACTTACGGCACGTTGTTCCCCCACGCAAAGATGCAAATCGATCAGTTTGATTGATCGCGGTGAAGCGGGCGCTTGCTTGCTGTCAAGAAATCGAACGTGCTGGCTTATCGTTAATAAGGATTGCAAAATAAGACCATTTAATCACACGCTGTTTCTTCTCTTATTGATTTGATTGTTTCTTCGTGTTTCTAGTCTGTGTTCCTTTCTCATTTTCTATTGAACGCTCTACGTTTTATTGAAACATATTAACATTTAAATGACGCGCACAATTTCAGCGATCATTTCTTTTTCCTCTGAATACTGAATACAAATTTAAAAACTCTCTTCGCCACTGAAAACTTTTACAGACCCCTATTATTATTATTACTATTTTAAGAGTTATTAATCTATTATTTGTTTATCTTTTCAAACTTGAGACACTGTGTATTAATAGGCTATATTTATAAACTTACAATTAATATCGGAATTTTATATTCCTATCATTAATATAGAACAAATGGCCATGTGAATTAAAGCATTGTTTGAAGTAATCAAATGATTTGACCCAAAGAGTTGTAAACAAAAACTTGGATAGTTAACTTACTAAAGGTAAATAACTGAAATTGTGATATCCAAAAAAGGACGAGAACAATCCATCCCAGTGGACAAATTAAAGGTTTCGTTTCGAAATTACAACGGATATCGCCTGAAGAAGTCAAAAGCGTACAACGGATGAAACGTCGTGAATATGACAATAAAATGAGGACAATTGGGCGAACAATGTAAATAGTGTAAACATTAAAATAGGGTTTCTAAATTAATTGAATGATTGTTGTTTTACTGCTTATCAAGTCTTTCTGGGTTATTTAAACCTTATAATTATTTTGTAATGTACGCTCTGCGTTATTATATATATATTTAACAAATTTTTGAAAATATTGTTTTTTGCATTGTACGCTCTACGTTTTATTGAAACATATTAACATGTTAACATTTTAATGACGCGCACAATTTCAGCGATCATTTCTTTTTTATCTGAATACTGAACACAAAGTTAAAAACCGTTTTCAACGCTGAGAAATTTTACAGACCCCTATTATTATTATTACTATTTTAAGTGTTAATAATCTATTATTTCTTTCTTTTTTAAACTTGAGACACTGTGTATTAATGGGCTATATTTATAAACTTATAATTAGTATCGGAATTTTATATTCCTATCATTAATATAGAACAAAAGGTCATGTGTATTAAAGTATTGGTTAAAGAAATCCAATGATTTTTAAAAAATATATATTTAATTAATAACGATTTTGGGTAAGAATTGGTTAATTTTATATATTATTTTCTTATTATTTTCATCTTAATATATAATCATTTTATTTCAATAACCCTATTTTGATTAACAGATTAACCACTAGCCGTATTTAATAATATAATTTACAGGAACATATTAATATATTATTTTTGTAAATGATTAACATATTTTATTAGCATAATGATTAATATAATGTTGTTTCTGTATGTGTATATGTGTGTGCGTGTATCTGTGTGGGTGGGCGTGTATTTGTGTGTGTGTGTGGGGGGTGGTAATGGGACAATGTGGAAATGCTTCCTGAGGCCACGGTTCACCGACGTGTGTTAGGTTCGATACCTTCAGTTCGATTTGGTTTGGTTTGGTTTGTTTTACCGTATATCAACCTCAATAGTTTATTTAATGCCGACAAGATTTTTAATTCAGGTAATATATATATATATATATATATATATATATATATATATATATATATATATATATATATATATGTGTGTGTGTGTGTGTGTGTGTGTGTGTGTGTGTGTGTGTGTGTGTGTGTGTGTGTGTGTGTGTGTGTGTGTGTGAAAATATATAGAAAAATAGGAAGGAACTGGTTAGGTAAATAATCCCAAATCCCTTTAGTATTTTAGTTATTATTTTTAAAAAATAGTGCTCGATACAAAAGTAGAGCATAAATATAATTGCGACATAAGAAGTCCCATGTTTCAAAACAAGAGCCGAAAATTTCAATATAATTATTTAAATCATTTAAATTATTTAAATTAAATTGAGTTAAAATAAGCTCTGTTCCATCTTCAAGCGAAATTTTTTTGAATAACGTGTTTTTGAAATTTACGTGTTTTAAAAATTGAAATCAAAATTTCCATGGTAACAGCTAGTGCGAATTGTTTAAGTTGGGTAGGCGGGTGTTGGGTGTTAATAATAAGTATCAGTATAGAGTTACTTTCGTAGATGTCAAGTCAGTGAAAGGTGGGAGTGTCTAAATTTGAAACGGAAGATGTATTAACCCTCGTCTATATATATATATATATATATATATATATATATATATATATATATATATATATATATATATATATATATAGTCAAACCTAGTGAGCCAGAGAAACCTACTCAGGTTTCACCTAAGCGGATCGTCTATCTATCGGTTTATCTAGGTCTGCTCTACGGTTGTATTGAGTTCTTTTATTTAGTTGTTTACTCGTGTCAGGTTTTTTTTCTTTGGGCTTTGAACCTGTATCTGTGCGATTTTTTTCGACAGACTTTCATGTTCCTGGCTCTTTCTTTCTTTAAAACCTTTTTTCCTTCGAGATTGATTTGATTATTGACAAATCAAAAATTCGAAGGTTTTTCGAGACGACTATAGTTACCTATATATATATATATATATATATATATATATATATATATATATATATGAAAGAATGCATTACTGCTGATATTTTTTCCAAAAATATATTGCTGGTAACAATTTATTGCTGGTTATAATTTTTTCTTCAATAATGCATTGCTGCTTATATGTTTTTTACAAAATGTATTTTTGGTATTAAAACCTATTTTTTTTACATGTTTTGACCGCAGTTTAGGGGTTAACTACTTGCCCGTAGCTGGGACCCTAATTGGTGTTTCCACCCCGGGTCAGGGTAGACTTGGAAAAACAGCAACCAGAGGCCTTGCTGTCGGATGCAATTTATCATGTTACACAGGACGCGGATGGTTTTCATCTCGGAATGAAAGACAAAACTGAAGGAATATATATTAACTTACCTTATCAGATAATGGCCATCTATTCACAATGTCTGCTTTTTCATGCATTTGCGATGTTTTGTTTGAAACTCTTGCATGTTCAATGCTTTTATTAAACAATTTTGTCATATAAAGAAAGTGTATGTAGAATATTTTAGTTGGTATTATTGGTGATCATTAACCTGGTCATGTTATGGGGAATTGCCCTAAAGGATTTTTAATTTTCTACGTCACTAATATTTTCTATGAACACAATTTCATATAAACATAACTAATTACAATGCGTTTTGTCATGACTAATTTTCTGGTCTGTACTATCTTTTCTATTCCCTATTAAAATGTCCATACTATTTCACGCCTATATTTTGTATCAGAAAGGAAGTTTTGTGAGGGTTTAACTGTATTTTTGAGTTAATCTACCGATATATTTAACTAAACTACAATTTAATTGCACTCGAATTGTTTTATTTTAATCATTAGACATTTTATACGTTTTCTTGTTTTGTGTAATATTTCATAGCCATGTTAATGATCATAATAACAATAATATAATAACTGAAATGAAAGCAGTTTCTTCAAAACTGGCCCTAATAATATTTATGTCTGTGAGCTTAAAAAATGAATAAATTGTAAAGAATAGCTGACAACATATTCAAGAGATTAATATCTTAAACTATAATGGACATTATATTCTGAACACGTCTCTGATAAACTTGTTAGCACTTCCAACCCTTAAGACAAGTATTGAAATTTTTTTATGCATATTAAATATTTCGCATATATATATAATATATTTCATCCACACTTAAATATAACAGAAATATATTTTATTTCACTTCATAATAAGGTGATATAATATTTCATCCACACATAAATATAACAGAAATATATTAAATTTTACTTCATAATAAGTTGACATAATATTTAATCCACATTTAACTATAACAGAAATATATTTCATTTTACTTCATTATAAAGTAACATAATATTTCATGCACATTTAAATATAGGAGAAATATATTTTATTTTACTTTGTAATAAGTTGACATAGTATTTCATCCACATTTAAATGTAACAGAGATATATTTTATTTTCTTTCATATTAAGGTGACATAATATTTCATACACATTTAAATATAACAGAAATATATTTTATTTTACTTCATAATAAGTCACATAATATTTCATACACATTTAAATATAACAGAAATATATTTTATTTTACTTCATAATAAGGTGACATAATATTTCATACACATTTAAATATAACAGAAATATATTTTATTTTACTTCATAATAAGGTGACATAATACAGAACTTTATTTTTGATTTAATATTTTTCTAATTCCTAAATAGAAGCGAGAATTTCAAGCCAAGCTCATATCGGCCATTATATCTATCATGGTGACCTGCAACAACACCTTTCTATTGTGATGTCTTGATAATCCCTGTTACTACTACATCCAAGTTGTTCAGGAAATTGAAATCAGGAGAGGTTCGAGACTACATGTTGAGAGTAACACGATCGAGGAACCTTTCTACTAACCTCTAAGACATCATAATTCTGTTTGAATACGCACAGCCACGCCCTCATTCTACGAGTGGGTGCTTCTTTATATCTCATCGATGTTAGAGATCGAAGTGACCCTGATGCCTTTTCGGGAGCGGGTCAACGCGTCTTGGCACAACCAAAGACAAATTCGTTTTCCATCCTCTTGTCAACATCCGTGGGATCCTAGCAGAGACACCTATTCGCCTGGTCACATTCAAGGAGCTGAATTTCTTCAAGTCACTCGAGTTAGCACCTAATGCCGCTAGAGTGAAAGCTGGCATATTAATGCTCCCAATGTTTTCGAAAAATAACTGAGGCTGTTAAAATTTTACACACGCCGCATAAAATTAGTTTATTCCATCATCCATTAAGGGATCGTTAAATGTATCTTTTGAAGATGCAAGCTGTATATTTAATCTCAGACTGTAAATGAACGAGGGAGAAGAAAACGAAAAATGCTAGTAGCTTGTCTATGGTATAATTTCAAGAGGAAAAATCTGTGACTCTATTAGTTTTATAACGTGACAGTTGGAACTAAATTAATTCATGGTGATGAAACAGAAATATATTTTGATTGAGCGAAAAATTAGAATTAATAAATTATAATAATTAGTAATAATTAAAATTTGAATTTAGCTTCAGGAAGGAAATTAAATTAAAATCGGGTTTCGTGTTTTGTATTCGAGATCAACGGATAATTGACTAGTATTAAAAATGAACAACAAAGGAACATTCGACTTTAACCAATTTGAAGGAGTTATTTATCTTGTTTTTATTCGAACTATTGTCCTCATTTTTGTTGTTTTTATCACAATATTTCAGCCGTTGTACTATCATCTTAAACAATTTGAAGACGTTATTTACACTTATTTATATTCGGAATATTGTCCTTATCTATGTTGTTGTTACCACAACATTTCAGCCGTTGTGCTGTCCTCTTAAACAATTTGAAGACGTTATTTACACATTTATATTCGGAATATTGTCCTTATCTTTGTTGTTATAACAACGTTTCGGCCGTTGTGGCCTTACCGGCCTTCTTCAGGAGTATACCGATCTAAGTAACCTACAACGAATTCTGAACTGAATACTTTCTTTCATCTACAAGTATAGACTGTTCTCGTTATACTGCTCATGTTCGAGGATATTGTCGAGTTCTTATTTTTATTTAGCAATTTACAGTTATTGATCGACTATTTTCACTGACTACAAATAAACACTTGTCGCATAGGGCATTGACCCCAAGATAATATTCTTCATTCCACACGCACATGATATCTATGTTTATTTTGCGCGGCATGGAAATTGTTTAAATACTAATTTCCCCCGATGAACCAGTATATCTTAATATTACATTTATCTCAAAT
>CAHIKZ030005124.1:1070000-1135000 GCA_903632075.3 Acanthosepion pharaonis
TGGAACATTCGAACAATCTTTACGCAATTTATGTGCAGAAAAAGAATTCTCAAGAGAAAATAAATAAAAAGCTTAATTACAGTATCTGTGCATTTTTTATAATGAAATTTCTATAAAAGAGGAATAGCTGCCAAAATACAAAATTATATATATTTTTCTAGTTTTTGTTGGCAATGAGGTTAGCAGTTTTAATTTTATTTTGTGGCAGATAATTATTTTAATTTTCTTTTTTTTGTGAACAATGAAATGAAAATAATTTTTCTATATATATATATATATATATATATATATATGTGTGTGTGTGTGTGTGTGTGTGTGTGTATGTGTGTATGTGTGTGTATGTGTGTATGATTTTGTGCTTTTTGTACACGCGTATGTGTGTACACAAACTACAGATGGCAACGATTTTCTTTGTGTATATTTGTAATTTTTTTTTATTTACTTAACATTTAAGAGCCCGATAAATGTTTTGGGTAAATCATATTGTAAAATGTTCGGTACCGTTTATTTGTCAGTGTGAGGGACGTCAGTGCATATGTATGAGTTTGTGTGTGAGCATGTGTGTCTGTTTGTGTGTGTATGTGTGTGTGTTAGTGTGTTTAATAATATTATTGATTTGTCAAATATAAGGCCGTCTATAACAATTTTTTTTTTCATATTTTCAGGTAAGGACTTTTCATATCTCAGAGAAGACAAAACTATTATATTAAAATGCTACTGTCAGGTAAGTAACTTTATCCATAATTTCCTATTACAAAGAGGTTTATGGCCAAATCACGTTCAATAGTGATTCCTGTAAGATCAACGAAGTTATGCAACATTGACCCTCGTCAGTACTTGGATGTGTGGGTGGTGTAATGGACAATGGTTCAGAATTGTTAATCGGAGAGCCAAGCATCAAGGGTAGTCACAGTACAGAGTTTAACCCACACACAAAGTGCCAACAGACACTCAATCAACTTCAAGGCCAGCAGCATGCGTTCTATTTCCTCTTCTGACGTGGGGAGCAAATTCGACCTTCCAGCACCACGTATGCTTCCGATTTATTGTGCGACAGTTTCAAGGATTCTTTTTTTTTCATTGTATAAATAGAAATAAGTCTGAAAACTCATATTTTGGAAATTGTTGTGCCGTCCATCTGTGAATGTAATGTAAACTAATTTTAATCCAAGAAAATGTATTTGTACATGCGGGCCTAATCTGGAGTTGATACCTCTTCACTTAAGTTAATGTTCTTCCCACTGGTAATAACCAGTCGACAATCAAGCTTCCGGCCTGTTGGACCACTCACTCAAAATGTAATACTATTTGTATTCTTGAATTTGATACCTCTGTTAGTGACCCTGTTGAAGGCAATTAAATTAATGATTGTTTTTAACCGACATCATCAAACTCAGAATGTGAATGGAGCAATAATGTAGAGAGTTCATACTTCCTGTTGAAGACGGTGGTTCACCAATATATTCGCTCCAGCGGTGAAGATTTCTTTTTCCTTCTCTAATATGAGCATTCCATGCTTCAATTTTATTCAGCCTGTTGACAATCACGTCTTCTGTGCTGTTCGTTTATTTGTTTTTGAACATCTCCTTTGTTGGTGATATTAAATCTCTGTGTTTCTGCACATTTTTTGTTTTGCCACTCTTCTTTAGCCGACTTGCATTTGGTCCTTATTCCATTGTTCACGTATTCTGTTCCATATCTTGGCAGAGTTTTCTGTCTCCTTTGCACCATGCTGAGAATCTCATCAGTGATCCATTCGTTTTTTCTTCTTCGTCCATTTTACTTTGGGTTGATATCGTTTGCTGATGTCACTAAAGTTTTTTGAGTTTCAATTTCCATTGTCTCCCTCGTATGTTCTTTTCACCCTGTCTATATATTTTCCTTTCAGGTTCGGGTCGCTCAGGAATTTGTTGTATTGCAATTTGGGTGCTGCGTTAGGCTTCTTCAGTTTCCGTAGTTTCACTCTTAGTTTACGTATAAAAGGGCGATGGTCGCTTCCGTAGTCGGCAATTGGTTAGGTTTTGCAGTGAACCATTGCATTCCTGAATCATTTGCTGATATTATGTATTCAATTTGGTTTTTAGTTTCTCCTTCTGGGCCCCTCCATGTCCATAATCTTCTTGCGTATTCTTGGAACCATGTGTTGGCTATTACCTGGTCATTGGCCGTGCACCGTTGGATCCATTTTCTCCGCCTTCCTTGCAGTCTCCTAGTACGAATTTTCAGGCTACTCCCCCATCCGTATCTCTGCTTATTTTGGCGTTTAGTTCGCCCATGATAATTATGACATCTTGCGATTTGCAATGAGTCTTGGCATTTTCTAACATGGAGTAGAAAGATACGATTTCTTCTTCCTTACTTTGCGCTGTCGGTGCATACACTATTATTATAGATATTTTCACAGGCTTTCCTTTCATTTTGACTACCAGAATTCTTTCGGATTGTTAGTAGTAACCCAGAACGCATTTCTTGAGTTCTTGATCTAGTATCACTCCTACTTTTTTCTTTCTCTCCGCCTGCATAAATAATCCTGTGGTTGCCACTGAAAAAAAATCTCCGTTGTTTGGTCATTTACTTTTACATACCCTTAAATATTGACTATTAGCCTACTCATCTCTTGTTTTATATTATCAAACTGGCCGCAATTGTTAAACTTTCAAATATTACATGTCCCGAGATTTACATTTTGTTTGATGCCAGCAGTCGCAAGTGTTCGGCGATGCCTGTGGGCTCATGACGTTTCTTGCAGGGCGAGGAACAGATTCTGTGGAATTTTATCCTCTTTACGCTATTTGTGCTAACAGTCGCTAGTTGACGGTCAGGTTACACCCGTTGCACATGTCTATTCATACCGGGCGAGGAGTTAATTCCCATAGAATTAATAACCTTCTCGCGGTTAGGTTTCATATTGTGTGTGTTTTTAGCCATGATATATCTTGGAGTTAATAGTGGAGTGTGTGTCTATATATCTGAGATGAGGTATTATGTACATTATTTACATTATTCGGACTATTTTCCTCATCTTTGTCGCCATATTTCCTCAAGGACACATGGCACAGTAGATAAAGGCGTTGGTTAAATCCAGTTACAGGACCCAAAGAGTGTGAGTTCAATACCCGGTTAAGGCAGTGGAGAACTAACAGGGGGGAAATTAACAGGAGATAACTGATAACTAACATCCATTAAACATGGCGCGTGAAACTAGAACAGTCTACCCCAGTGAGTGAAATAAATGGTTCAGTTCGACATTCCAACCACCTGAAGAAGGCCGGAGCGTTCAACGGTTGAAACGTTGTAATAAATATGGCGGCAAAGATGGGGACAATAGTCCGAATAATGTAAATAATATTGGAGTGGTTTCCCGTTGCCTTGTTCATAGTGGTTTATGGAGACACCACCTCTAGTTACCTGGGCGTTGACTCATAGAGATTTTTCCGAGTTTTTTTTTTTTTTTTGGGGGGTCACTATATGCCCATAGCTGGGGCCCTAAACCGGTGCTACCACCCGGGTAAGCGTGAACCTGGGAACAACAGCAGTTAAGATGTGGATACATATTCCTCAAACCTCCAATCACCCGATCAGAGGCAATGTTGCTGGATGTAATTTATCGTCATACCCAGGACGAATACTAGAGTGTATGGAAACTGTACGGTACAGATGTATTTTTTTTATAATGTAGGCGAATTGTTCCGCATTATATTGAATTTTCTTCCAATAATAAAATTTTCCAGTTTTGTCAGAAACAATTTGACACGTAATATATTTCTCATCTCTAAACAATTGAAAACTATTATATCATGAAATCTTTATTGCAGTCGGGTATGTGCGCGGGAATATTTATAAGAGCAATTCTTCATTTCTGTCAGAATTTCCTGGAGGGGATTCATTATTTACATTTTACTGAGTAAGATTTTTCTCGTTATGCTGTCAATGTCGAGAGGTATCTTGTCTTGTTCAGATTTAATACAGTTAAGATATTAGTCTACCATGAGGACCTTCTTTGTAGGCCAAGCATAGAAATAAATATTATATGGGTGTCAATAATAAATAAAGAAAAGTGATAGAAATCAGTATAGAGGTTCGAAGAAAGATGGTTGTCTTTAAGACGGTTCCATCTTTGCTCATTGATCTGAAAATCGGTTGTCTAACCTGACTCTTTAAATATTCATAAAGGATTTTGTCGCCATATATAAAATCCTCGAATACGTTTCGGCCTGAAAAAAATTGAGAACGTGACTCGATTTTGAAGTGTTTTTATATATATATATATATATATATATATATATATATATATATATATATATATATATATATGCACATACAAATATATATGGTTATTAATTGAGAGATCTGTTGATCGTGCTATTCAGATAAATTGTCAAGTATATTGCAGAGTAAATTGTCGTAGTACTGGTGTCATTTCACCGGGTGTCACGTTTTGAACAGTTTTGCCGCCCGTCCTTGATCTGATCATGTGCAACTTAGGAATATAGCTCGCCTGAACATTTTCCATCGATATATCGATAAAGTAACAATAAGCTTGCGACGGTTAGTATGAGGGAAAGGGTCTGGAGCTTTGAAAATAATTCATCACCCACAAGGTAATGTAAAAAATTTGGATCACTGACCAGGCTTGAAAATGAAGATTAGGAAGCGCCAGTCTTAATTGACAGCAGCATTCTATTTTTGATATGATCTGACTCTTTTCACATATCAAGAGTCGAGTACTTTCTGGAGCGGATTTTCTACAGCATCTTTTCAACGATGGATCATATACAGTGTAACCCGGATATAAGAGACCCGGATATAAGAGAAACCCGGATATAAAAGAGATTTTCTATGGTCCCAAATTAGAGACCGTGTTAATGTAAACAAAATAGACCAAACCCGGATATAAGAGAAACACGGATATAAGAGACTTCTTCTATGGTCCCGACAACTCTCTTACATCCGGGTCACACTGTATATGGGTTTCATTGGAGATGTGAGGCGAAAATGATTAGCTATAGATACTCAAAGCAGTTAGTTTTATTATGAGTTGATCAGGGGAGATAATTTAAATTCTCTTTCGTGAAGATTGAATTTTACTGGTTTTGGGGTAATATTTCTTAGAGATAATGCACTCTTATATGTTTTAGTATATGGCCAAATAGCAAAAGAATATTTATTTTGGAACATTTTAGAATTGGCGAATTATGTACGCAGGTCAAAATGGTTATCTTTCTTCAGGTTGTTGAAATTTTATTTTACGTCATTGTATTCATAGGAAATTCAAATATAAGTAAGAGTGTCGAAGACTGAAATACGGAAATCAATATAATTCGATTTATATTAATGTGATATGAAACTCTAAATCAATTGTAGAAAGTATTCAGTGAATATCCAAAACGAATTACTATGTGATTTCAAGAAGACGCTGGTTATGTCCAAAATAATCATTTTATGCAATTTATTGAATATATTTCATTTTATTTATATGTTGGTTGGTACATCGCTTATCTAAGTGAAAATGTAATAACATCTGAATTGATAAATTTTATTGAGATTATATATATATATATATATATATATATATATATATATATATATATATATATATATATATATATATATATATATATATAATTATATATATATACATATATATATATAAAGATATAACGTAATTATATATACAGATATATCTATATGCATGTATGTATGTATATATATAAGGACAATGAAAAGGTATGTGTTAGTATCTATCTCTTTCTTTAAAAATATTAGAGGAATAAATATGCTTAACAAAATAAAAATGGCAGAACTAATGTGGATATATTTGTATTTATATTAGATTCTATATCGTGAGAATGGCGTGCAAAGCACGTCATAACGGAAGTGGGGGACCAAGTTCGAATTTAGAAAATCAGGAAACTCTATGCACTAAAGAATTAGGTGCTCTCATTTTATGACACTGGCAAATTAAATGTTTTAATTGCAATCCTTCTCTTTTTAATTATAGAAGAAAATATCCTTTTAGTCATTCACTCTCCGTATTTCATTGACTCTTCATTCATCTCTCTACTGTCATTCAATATTCCCTCTTTTGGATCATTTAGCAGTTTAAGAAACCTAGCAAATGAATCAGTTAAAAGCCTCGACCATATCATAACACATAACAAGCCTTCAGTTAAAAAGACTAGAATCAGTTTTAAGCAGTTTTTTGTTTATATATATATATATATATATATATATATATATATATATATATATAGTAAAAAAGGCTGAAAACTAATATTCCATGGTCATAATTTATTCCATTGGAATCGTGAATACGATCCAATTCATCAGACCTGAATTTGTAGGTCTGATGAATTGGATCGAATTTACGATTCCAATGGAATAAATTATGACCATGGAATATTAGTGTTTCAGCCTTTTACTATATATCCTTACTCTGTCCTAGAAATTGAGTTCTACCTGGATTCTTCCTCTTGGATTTTTTTTTTAAAAAATATACATGCATGATTATTTTATATATTTTGCATATGTATGTATATTTTCCACTAATATTATTATCTATCTATCTATATATATATATATATATATATATATATATATATATATATATATATATATATATAGTAAATTTCACTTAATAATATATTCTAGAATCACACAAGTAAAAGGGTTAGAGTTACATTCACCATATTGTGAGATTCACGGGGTATATTTGTTTTTAATAATTCCATCCAAAGCAAAGCCATAGAGTCACTAAGATGCAAGGGTTATCGTATGTTCAAGAAAAAGAACACGATTAAGGAGAGAAAAGAAAAATAATTAAAAAAACAGAAGATAACGATTGATATTGCATTCAAAGTTGACTGGGAAACAAGAAGCTTGCCAACAGTTCCAAAAGAATTGAAATAAGACACATGAAACCGTTAGGATAGAAGCTATCACCTGTAAAATTAAGTGAATATGCCGCCAACCTAGTACTGCGTTTAAATTCATAAATCTCAATAGCAAAGAAGCAAGTTAATCAGATCAATTTGCCCGAAGGTACGTTGCGGCGGTGCGTAAGTGATTGAACCCGAGATGCCAGGTTAGAATCCAAGAACATTGCTAATTCTTTGAATTTTAACAGAAATCTCTAAATATATTGTAAAAGCACCAGACATGATGTGACAATAACAATCAAAGCAAGGACGTAAGGTTGACTTACGTGAGATGAATAAAATAGTAGGTGGTGATAAATTATGATTATGTGGATGAGGAAGCAAAAAACGCCTCAAACTTAACTTAAAAGACGTCGATATTGAAATGTTCGAGGAAGACAACTATATAAATCATATATAGTCATATTTATCATTGTTGGAGTTCTGTAGAGCAAGCTCTTTTCTATGTTGCGCACGGAGGAAAGAGCCTGATTCAACATCGAAAAAGCGGTTAGAAATATATGAACTAAAGGAAGCGGCTGTAAAAATATAACACGACCGGTCCGGCTTAATACTGGGTTGCCCCCCGATGGTCAATAATGGGGGGAAATTGATGGTTATCTGTTTTCCTCTTCGTTCCTTCATCTGCACTGCTGATGTTTGTCCTTTGATCATATTGTAGTAAAGTTCTAACTTTCGTCCGCACTTAGGCGCTGAATCGTGTTAGAGAAACCGTGCTTAGAAAAAAGTACAAGAATGTTCCCCTCCTGCCAGTGAAAATACAAATATCATAACAAATAACAAAGAATTCCACTGGGTTAATTTTCAGTTGGTTTATATAATCGTTGACCAACAAATTAACACTCCCCGTTGGATTCTCTATCGTGACACCGTATTTTTTTTTTATTTCTAAAATTTGGAGCGGGTTAAACATTCATACGAGATGTTAGATCAGGCAATGCAAGCGGCAGGTCACGTGGCGTTCAACAACTTCTTAGTTCGCTGTTGATTCGTATCAGCCTTCTGCAACGGCAGATCCTGCTGGCGGCTCAGCTGATCGCTCGAATTATATGCATCTCGCCCAATTCTCGCTATCCCTCAAAGATCATTACGCATTCCTCAATTAATTATTTTCTCAAACCCTGGAAACTGATAATGGACCTAAACAAAGCGGTCTGGTATTTTAAAACAATACATTTTGTCTCTTCATTTCTCGACAATCGGACGTTTTATCAAACAATATTTTTTCCGTCAACAAGATTGTGTGTTTACAAATTATTTCAAATCGCCATTTTTCTTTTTATCGATTTCCAAATCCGACACAGTTCATTGTTTATATTTTTGGTTTTATTTAAATTCAGTCCCCGGCCTACAATGACTTTCAGATACCAGCATAGTTAACTTTCTAAAAACAAAGTTATTTATTTAAAATTGTCTACTGTTTTACATTCCGTTTTTGTCGGGGAAACATGAAAATTCGTATGTGCGTTTTTATTTATCAGAAAGAAAAAAAAATCATTTTTTTCCTCGCTTCATATTTAAATTCCTGCTTCTCACTTTTCTTGTTTGACGTTTTTAACCCTTCGAATGCACTAATTCTTTACGGTGTTTTCACATAGACCATTTTAATCCTAATTCCAAACCACCAGAATCATGAAAGGGTCATCTTCATAACACCAATGACCGTTTATAGCGTCACAAATGTAATGAGTTAATGAAACTAAGGAGCTTAGCTCATATAAACATTTATCATGGAAGTAACAATAGAAAATGGCGGCTGAATAGCGTTGTTTTCTGACGAGAAAAATCTTCTGGCACAAAACGTGGAATCATCTATCCTTGCAGTATATCTGCTCTTCTTCCTTTACTGCGAAGATCATTTCATGGCGTTTTTTTTTTATTCGAATTTGTGGACATGGCACTGTGAATTTATTTTTCCACCTAAAATCCGCGTAGACAGACACCACATACTCTCCTCTTATCTTTTGAACAAGGCAGAGTTTATATTATTTACATTATTCGGACTATTGTCCTCAACTTTGTCGCCATATTTATTACAACGTTTCTATATAAGCTCTGGTAAAAAAACAATGTAATGATAATAGCAAAAAAAATTGCAATATGAGCACTGGTAAAAATGGTTCCTGAGACATAAGGTTTATAATACCTAATAATAATATATTAATTTATAATACCTAAAAATTCCTACACAGATGTCCTCAAGGACACATGGCACAGTGGATAAAGACGTTGGTTAGATCCAGTGAAAGGGCCCAAAGTTTGTGAGTTCAATACCCTGTTAATTTAATTAATTATTATTTTAATTAATTTCCACAATAGGAGTATATATGTTCGCCTATCGTCCTGAACACACTCTTTCCGCCGGTCTTTTGAACAGGAGTAGAGGTTTATCCCTTATTTCCAGTTTAGGTTTGGTTTCCGGTTTTTTCTTTTCATTCTTACGTCTTAGTATCATTATCGCCTTGATTTGGGTGAATTGAATGAAAGAGAAAATATAATTGATACACGACACATAAAGTGAAAAAAAAAATCTTACTAAATTTGTTTTCCCTACAAGGATTTTCCACTTACCGATAAATTGATTTAAACAAAATCATGAGTGTTTACAGGGGCACTGAAATAAGTATAGCATAGTCCCTTATCAGATATTGCAAAGGGAAAATACACAATGGCAGTTTTATATTCATGATAACAGAATTATATAGTAATATAATAACCTATTTAAAAGAAAGTACAAACATCTATGCATACGCGCATAAATATATATCTTTGCGTGTATAATTCAGAGGAAATGTACCTTTTGTGCATCGATCTACCAACGTATTGATAGAAACACGCATGCGCGGTAAATTGCGCATAATATCTCTATATTTATATACAACGTTTAATGTTTTATCAATTCAAAAGAATATGAATTATATTAGTTCAAACTGATAATATGTTTATCACACTAATGTGATAACGGATTTTATCACGATATCCAATTTTTTCTCTTCGCACGCGTCATCTCTTACATTAATTTTTTCGAGTTCAACTGGTGTGCTCCGAAATTGTTGCTTGTATTTTTTAGAATATGTTTTATCTGAATTGTAGTTTGTCAGAGATAGTTTACACATGCGCACAAGTTTATATAAATACGGTGGAGTAATGGATTGCAGCTCGGATTGAGGAATCGGAGAGTCGAGTTCAAATTTCATTCGTGTTCATTACATGCACTAAATTCTAATGCGTTACGGAAAGGTATAAATCAATATCTTTTCCACCCCACAGCTATGGCTAAAGAGCAGTACAGTCTATGAAAAGCGCAGCTCTGAATTCAACACCTGTGGAGGGTTGTATGTGGACATTAAGGCATTTTGTGCACTGGTTCTCAGCATTCCACCATAGCAAAATGTGTGGTTGGTTATGTACAAGCCTTTCCCGCTATAATCAAATGATATGTGCGGGTAGTCTGGCTGCTGGTTCTAAGAGCTAAGATGTTTGATACTCATATATCGGGAGAGTCCAGTATATATATAGTAGACTTGTTTAACAGTATATAGATATAGACCTGTTTAACATGTGTAATACTGGAGAAATCCAGACTTTCTTCACACAGTCTCAGTTGCGCTGGACTGGTCATCTCCTGAGAATGTCTGATGACAGGATGTCCAAGATCCTAATGTACTGCCAGTTTGATCAGGGTTGTAGGAATGTAGGACGATCAGGGATTAGATAGAAAGACAAATTGAAGAGCAGATTGAGTGGAGATCAACGTGTTTTAGTGGAATCAGCAGTTTCCAAACTGCTAGTCTGAATCGTCTTCAAGAGGCGAGAGCAAGATCTAAAAGATCACCCAATCTAACAGTGACCTCATCGCACAAACTTCTCTCTTGCTTCATATATGACTTCCTTTGAAAATCACTAGTGGGTCTTAAGTGCAAGATTATCGCACAAAATTCATAACTGAATCAATTGGTTGTTGTCAGATTCTCATTCGTCGAAATATATATCCATATATATATATATATATATATATATATATATATATATATATATATATATATATATATATATATATATATATATATATATAAATAAATATAACCAAAAATGTTTGGCTTTTATTCAAGATTCATCAGAGAATGAAATATTAGAGAATGAAGCTTTAAAAAAAGTGAGCATAATAATCCTTTGATAAAAAGGAGCACGGACTCACCTCTTAATTAATGTTGTTCCGAGGTCTACTCTGATCAATGGTGGTAGCATCTGTTAGGGTTACAGTTATGCAAAGATAGTGAACTCAAAATCAAAAAGAAAACACTATGAAAGTGTAAAAATATATTTTTGTAGTCAAATTACCAGCAATACATTTTTATATATGTATAAAATTTACCAACATTACATATTTATAGTAACATTAACAGCAATAGACATTTATAGTAAAATTACCCAAAATACATATCTATTGAAAAAATACGAACAATACATACTGATAATAAAATTACCTACAGTACATAACTATAGTAAAATTATCACAAGGCATATTTATAGTAAAATCATAACAATACATAATCTATATTATAAGTAACAGCAATACATATCTATTGTTAAAATACCAACACTATATTTTCCAAGCGTAGCTTAGATGTGGCATAAGGCTCAAAGTAAGGGGCACCCAGTGAGGAATGAACTCACTACTCAGTTGTAATTTTTATAGCGAGCCAAGCTTGCTAACCATTATACCACATCGATGTACCCATCCCGCCAAATACCAACACTACATATTTATATTAAAATTTCCAATGATATATATGTATAGGAAACAATACATATTTATATTAGGTTGGTACAAAAATAATGTAGTTTTTTGACGTTCAACTTAACGTCAAAAAACGACATTATTTTTGCACCAACCTAATACCAACAATACATATTTATAGTAAATTCAAGAGCAGTTCATATCTATAGTAAAATTGCCAGAAATACATATTTATATTAAAATTGGAATTAGAATAATATATATCATATTTTTATGACATCCAAGCTCCCAAGAAAAGTAAATTTTGGCATTAAATGACCCATAAGGAGTTGATATGCCGTTAAACAAATAAATCATATCATATCAATTTATCTGATTAATAAACAAAATAACCATTACATCTTTAAAACATATGTGTGTGTGTATGTGCAAGCTCGCGTGCGTGTATGAGTATGCGTAAAGGGTAGTCAAACTATATATCTGTACATGTTTGTCAACCATAAAATAGAAATGAACTAAGACTTAATCAATGTGCCCTTTCGTCACTGACCAAATATAACATTGCTCTCTCTCTCTCTCTCTATTTCTCTCTCTCCCTTTCTCTTTCTCTCTCTCCCCCCCTCTCTCTCTCTCTCTCTCTCTATTTCTCTCTCTCCCTCTTTTCTCTCTCCCCTCTCTCTCTCTCTATTTCTCTCTCTCCCTTCTCTTTCTCTCTCTCTCCCTCTCTCTCTCTCTCTCTATTTCTCTCTCTCCCTTTCTCTTTCTCTCTCTCCCCCTCTCTCTCTCTCTATTTCTCTCTCTCCCTTTCTCTTTCTCTCTCTCCCCCTCTCTCTCTCTCTCTATTTCTCTCTCTCCCTTTCTCTTTCTCTCTCCCCCTCTCTCTCTCTCTCTATTTCTCTCTCTCCCTTTCTCATTCTCTCTCCCCCCTCTCTCTCTCTCTATTTCTCTCTCTCCCTTTCTCTTTCTCTCTCTCCCCCCCTCTCTCTCTCTATTTCTCTCTCTCCCTTTCTCTTTCTCTCTCCCCCCTCTCTCTCTCTATTTCTCTCTCTCCCTTTCTCTTTCTCTCTCTCCCCTCTCTCTCTCTCTCTCTCTCTATTTCTCTCTCTCCCTTTTCTCTCTCTCTCCCCCCCCTCTCTCTCTCTATTTCTCTTTCTCCCTTTCTCTTTCTCTCTCTCCCCCCTCTCTCTCTCTCTCTATTTCTCTCTCTCCTTTCTCTTTTTCTCTCTCTCTCTCTCTCTCTCTCTATTTCTCTCTCTCCCTTTCTCTTTCTCTCTCCCCCCCTCTCTCTCTATTTCTCTCTTTCCCTTTCTCTTTCTCTCTCCCCCCCTCTCTCTCTATATATATTTCTCTCTCTCCCTTTTCTTTCTCTCCCCCCCTCTCTCTCTCCTTCTCTCTCCTTTCTCTTTCTCTCTCTCCCCCTCTCTCTCTCTCTCTTTCGCTCTCTTCCCCTCTCTCTCTCTCATTCTCTCTCTCTCCCTCTCTCTCTCTCGATTGTACACGCGCGTCAAATCGTATTCTATTCATTCTAATAAAGAACACAGTTTGGAAACTCGAAAATGCCGAAGTGGAAGCTTTTAACTTCATACGTGATAGTTCTTCCAATATTTGCCTGTCTAAACCAGGCCACAAATTCCATACACAATTGCATAGATGACGACAAATATTTAATTCTTATATCGGTATTTACACGAGAGCCGTTTGCTAAATTTGCCATGAGAATTGCAGTTTTTTAGGTGATTTTATGCGAACTAAGAAAATTCCCGTTAATAACAACCACGTCCAAAACACATATATTGGGAAGTGAAAACATAAATTTAGGAAATCGTTAACCACCCTGAAAAAAAACCATATACGATCCTCTGCTTAGCTCGAGAAATCAACGGCATGGAACCAATAATAATAAAATCGAAGCATTAAATAATCATAGAAAAAACGCATAAACCTAAATGTTGACTTTCTTTACACATCAAGTAGACAGCTATCATAAGTACGTGTGGATATGGATGGGGGCGAGATAATAAAACACTAATTTGACGGAGATACTTGACTGAAAGTTGATGCTCAATTGTGCAAATCATTGTTTTGCGTAATAAAATTTATATTCAAAATTGATATTAGTAAAATATTGAGGATAAACATTCTTCTCTCTTCGTTTGTTGGACGTCGGTTTCCCTAGATTCCTTTCAGGCGGAGGAATGGCTAATTAACCCTATCGAGCAGGCCTCACCATGCCTCTTGGTAATGCTGGCTTCGGCGATCGTGACGCTTATCGATTGAGGGCCACCCGACGGTAACTGCGGCCAACTGAATGTAACGAACCCAACAAGGAATTCGAAACCGGATGTCTGATTTCGCATGCCGAGCCGTTATCCATTGCAACTCTTCGTCAAGTCAAATATACAGCTGCTAGGTAATGACCAAAGTGTCACACTTACGCATCATGGCGATCTTCAAACAATTTTAATCATTACCAATCTTAGGCTCGCTATTTATCGATCCACCCACGAGGATTGAATATGGCACAAGGCCGGTTTAATGTGGGTATCTCCGAGCCCGTAGGCCCGGCCAAAAATATAGCCTTTGAACCCGCCTAGACTCTGTTCAGGCCCTGTCTAACTCCCCGGACGAAACCTTGCCCTACGGCAAAGCTTCGTCCGGTTTCCTCTCTGCTATTGCAGAGAGTTCGACAGACGTCGCTTACAGTCAAAGACTGTATCACGACAGCTAGACTCGGAGGTCTGGCTCTAATCTTAGGCTCTCTCTCATTATGCACACACACACACACACACACACACACACACATATATATATATATATATATATATATATATATATATATATATATATATATATATATATATATATATTGCAACTCCCAAACAATTGATACATCAGGATTCCCAGCATATTATCCTCAGGTGAGGCATTGATATATATATATATATATATATATATATATATATATATATATATATATATATATGTGTGTGTGTGTGTGTGTCTTCGTGTGTATTTCTGTGTATGTGCCTCTGTGCGTGTGCGCACACACTAAATAAGAATGTCCCTCGGATAATGCACATCATCACACATGAATATAAGCACAAATATATAAATATATATTTATATGATGACCCACCTTATATATATATATATATATATATATATATATATATATTAAGACATTTTATATATCTTAAGACATTTTTATGTTCAGACATTCTTTTTATAGATTCAAATATTTAAGTAAATTTTCTGTTTATGATAAACAATATTAATGTCATTTACCGGCCTGAATGTCCGAGAAATTTTCATAGAAAATATTCGGAATATACGTATATCCTATACGGAACCGTCATATAGCCTGGCGTGACTTAACCGATTGACCCACAGAGGATCGTTCGTTTATCAATGTCGATTTTACTTCTTTTAAAATACAATCTTTCATGAATCTCTCACGTACATTCATATCTGCTCAATGCGTATCCAAATGTAAACAAATAACGCCACACATGAAATGGACGAATATTTTCTATTAAAATTTCTCGGACATTCAGGCCGGTAAATTTTATCAATACTGTTTATTATAAACAGATCATTTACTTAAATATTTGTATCTATAAAAAGAATGTATAAACATAAAAATGTCTTAAAAATAATTCTCGGAATTTGTCCGTGCGTGTCTGGTGTCGTGATCATTTGTTCTTTTCTACGTATTTTTTTCTACTTTACGTTCGCTCATTAACCTTTTCTCTTTTTCTGTTTTCTTTCAATTGGCTAATTATTATTATCTTTAGATATGTCACCGTTTTTAATCTTTTTTTATTCTTGCGCGTTCTAATCTTTTGGGCTGTGAATATTTTGTTTTGTTTTTTTCCATAAATAATTGATATTAATGCTTGAATGATAAATATATATATACTTTCATATTTATATATTTTCACTATGATATTATTTTGTTTTATTATTTAGTTTTAGGGTATCTTAAGTATTAATTGTAGGAGGTTAGGTTTACAATAATTTTTTTATTATTGTTTAAATTTATGTGCATATGTCTGTATTTATACTCTTGTGCATACACATGCACATTCATGTACCTCTATAGGTATACACACGTCCACTTATATACACACAGAAACGCACCTACACAGGGAGATGTAAAGTTATGCCTGTGCTTTAGTTTTTACTTAGATCAATGGGACACATATTAGTACTTATGAGTTATTTTATGATTTTTTCATCTTGTTTATACTTGCAGTGTATTTGATTGCAGTAAAGTAGGTTGATATGTTTAGATTTATTTGAGGAAGTATTATGTTTTTTATTGATCTGAATATTTATAACAGCTCGACTATTTTGTTCATCAACAATGTAATTATGAAAGTCTTTATTAATAGGATTTTGTTTAATGTTTTCTAATTTAATGATACATTTTTTTTCGTGGAAGAATTAGCAGTTTATGAAATTTTGTATAATAGCTGTTTTGTCATAGAATATTCACGTGTATTTAAGAATGCAATATCAGTGCTATATCAAATGTCTTCATGATTACTCTTTTATCTTTCTCTCTCCTTAAGAATGTTTCTGTTTTTTAATTCTTTCGATCCTACTAACTCAATGAGTCTTAGTAGCTATATTCCCTTAATCGTGGTAAATTCTAATAAAAACAAACAGAAAACGATTAAATTCTAAACGAGTTATGAATCCCTTTAATTGGCGAGAATTCCCTTTTAAATAGCGTGAATGCACTTTCCTCTAGCAAGAGGTTAAGAAACACGGCAGATTGGGATCTCTTGTCGTGGATTGCAGGAGAAGATGAAGAAAAAATGCAACGTCGACTTGAATGTTGATGTAACAGCTAGTGAAAAAAGTCTATTCACTGTTTAGATAATGATATTCTAAATTTAAGTGAATCAATGATTTTTCTTAAAAAAGTTCCATCAAAGATGCATCAAAAAGATCTTTTCACGTTATGCAATGTTGGAACAGATAAGAATGATATATTACTTTTCGACATGAATGTCTGAAAATGCCGACAAAATGGTAATTACACTTCAAAATCCTATCGAATGAAAATAGTACTAAATATTATTAAGATTAATGATAAGCGTTCGCACATAATTAAACGTGCTAATTTGTGATGTCGAGAATAAAATTGTTGGTAACAGAAAGCCGGTATATCTAAGTGCATACCAATCTTATCGATGAGCGTCATGCGTAGAAACGGTTAATTATTTCGTCTTTTCAACTTAATTAATATATGACGAATTTTATGTAATTAAGATATATTTGATATAAATAATTTACGTATATTACATATTCGAAATATTTCTCCGGGCTTCTATTGAGACGACATTCAGGTTTTTACTACCTTCTGCATCACAATTTTTCAACTACTTTTTTTTTTCTCTATGCGACTTGTTCCTTCAAGACGTGAATTATCACGACTCACAATTTATTGACCTTTGTAGCTCTTAGTAAAATGTTGCTTTTTGCTATCTCTCCTAAACTTGGTTTTACCAACCATTTACAGAAATTCGTTATATAAGTTATTTGAATGTTTTCTTCTGTTCCTCTTGCCTTCAGTATGTCTCGAGAGTGTCAAATTATCAAAGTTCTTATCCTCAGTATCTACCCTAAAATTCTCTCTACCTTATTGTAAGTATAAGATTTTTTTGCCGGGTGTTTTTTTTCCTTAAACTTTGCCGTTAATCACATGTTCAGTCCATCGTATTCTCAGCTGCACTCAGCTAAAACTTCGCAGTTTACTCGAATGTTCATTCCATCATATTCTCAGCTGCACTCAGCTAAATCTTCGCCGTTATTTAAATGTTCAGCCCATCGTATTCTCAGCTAGACTCAGCTAAATCTTTGCCGTTACTCACATGTTCAGCCCATCGTATCCTCAGCTACACTCAGATAAAACCTCGCCGTTACTCACATGGTCAACTCATTGTATTCTTCTCTAGAAACACATTTCCATTATCACGTGTGTCTTCTTTATCTGTAAAAAGACTGTGCAGAATTCATTGCCATATAGGAGCAATGATATTACATTAGTCTTTTCTTTGTTTCTAACGAAATGTTTTTTTAATACTTTGCTTACCTTTTGGAAGGCATCTTTCCCTATCCCAATACGCCTTCGGATTTCGGTTTCGCCTGCTTAAACACTTCCAAAATATTAAAATTTGTATACTTGCTTGATTTGGTGTCTACAATTTGTAATTCGCCTTTTGGTCTATTTCGTCTTGTGACAACCACACCTTAGGAGCCTTTTTACTCCATATCCCTTCAAGATATACATCATTATATCTGTCTTTATTTTATATGAATTGTTATTATTGATTTACTAATTGGTTATTTTTTACGTCTTATCAACCTTTTGCAGGTTATGAGAAGCTAGAAAATATTTTTAAGACAGTAAGATTTTTTTTTTTGTCTAGTGATATAAATCTTACTAATTAACCTATAACTGGGGGGGAATAGATGGATTCCTACCTTTCCTAATGGTATTTGAGCGTAAGTGAATATAACGAGTCGAACAGGAGTGTGGACTAGGATCTTTGATTAACAGTTTCGCGTCAATATCCATTATATCCCTCGCATATTGAAGCTTACATCACCTGGTATTCCCAAGTGATCACCCATCCAGGTACTGACCAGGCTCAATGGAGCTTAACTTCGCTGAATCTACGGCAACCGGTATTTTAGCGTTATGCGGCTGAATTGTTCTTAATTCATGGGAAATACAGTAGAATATTTTCCCGTTGCTGACTTTTGTTTTTTAAATTCAGAGTACTCTTTTTTTATAGCGATTTTCCAAGCGCATCTTAGATGCGGCACAAGGCCGAAAGTAGGGGGCACCCAGTGAGGATCGAACTCACTACTCAGTCTTAATTGTTCTTGCGAGACAATCTTGCTAACCATTACACCGCCTCGAGGTGTCCCATACATTGGCTAGTATATAAGGATTTAAAAAAACAAAACAAAACAAAACATAGCTGCTGTGGGAGTAAAAGGGAAACGTGCGTTTTCTAAAGAGAATTAATAAGGAGATGGAAATAGCCAATGGGCCGGAATTTGATTTTCGGTGGCTGATTCCAATTACCATACCAGATAACCAAATTAAGACATCCTCCAGGAAAGACTCAAGGATAGTTGAGGTGCTTATTGCGAAAATTCCTTATTACCCTTTGTCTTTTCATTTACTCGGGGTTCCTCCTGAGACCCTACCATGTTTTATTATCGATCGGCACAATCTTAACAATAAGATTGACGCAAGTGACATTGTGTTGATGCCAAACAGATGTAAATTTACACAGAGAGGATAGCAGGGGAAATTGATAAGAACGTGCTACGATTGACTGTAAGAAGACAGAATATGAAGCCATTGTCAAAAAGAGGAAAAATCTTAAGATGCAAATAGAGAACTGGAGATGTCAACATGAAACAACTACAGAGTTTTAGATATCTGGTTCGTGATTTAACAGAAATGAGGCATCGAAATCCGAACGGGCACTGGAATAGCATTCCAAAAGCTAAGCAAAGTATTAACAAACAGGAAATAAAGCACAGTGTGCTAGACTTCTATATAAAATCAGTACTCCTATTGCGCACGGTGAAGTAATGGATAGCGACTCGGATTGCGGAATCGGAAAGCCGAGTTCGAATTCCAGTCGAATCCATTAGATTAACTTACGTACCAATATCCTTGCGAAAGGTATGAATCCCATTCTTCTCCTCCCCACCCCACATCAGGTATGGGTAAATAGCAGGACAAACCGAGTTCTATAACTTTGGATGGTAACTGATTTACCGCAGAAAGAAAAGAAAATCTACCTCGTCAGTCATGTATCACGCATGGCACATAAATGACTAATTATATCGAAGGGAATCCCAGAAAAAAAAAAAAACTCCTCAGAGAAGAAGAAAAATCTGGAGGCAACAGAAATATGGTTCTACGGATGGATGCTGAGAGTAACATTGACGGACCGCGCCAGCGAAGAAGTTTCATGTAGTTAAAAACAAAATCAGAATTAGAAAGAGACAGCTGAAAATACTTGGACCTTTACACAGGAAAGAAGGCTTGAAGAATATGAGACCCACAAGAGATATCTAAGTGAAAATAGACTGGAAAACAGGTAAACTATTTGATGTGATTTTGTGAATAGATGGCGGAATGGATAGTGGGTAAAATGGCCAAGGGGGGAAACGATGTTAAGAGCTAAAAGGGATAGGAAGTTCTGAAGAATCATGATCGCCAACGTCCTGAAGTTTAAAATATTTCCACTCTCTTCATGTTATACGCGTGAGTTTCTTAGTAATGTGACTGGCTCGCTGGTTCGTCGACTTCTTAAAAACCACAGGTCTTCCAACTCTTTCGTTTTGCTTTTCGTTTTAAACGCGTCGATATCTATTGAGACAAATGATGCCATTATGTTCTTAAAGTATCACCTATTTTCATTATTTCACTAGCAGAGAAAATATGCTGGTTTCTTTTTTGATCTTTCTAATGATTCATCAACTAAATAATGACTAAATAGACTGCTAGGGAGTTCCACAGCTATAGAGTATCTGAATAAATTCCTCTATTACGTTATTATTAGTTGTTTTTTTAGCGGCATGATCGGGAAAACACTCTCTTCAGTGTCTGTCCCATAGGGTAGTCGTTCGCCGGAAGAAGCTGTCTGTGTGGAACTTACATTTCGCCGATGGAAAACGGATGGAATGTAGATAGTTTGCTACTATGTAAGTGGCTGGTCCTAGCCGTGAAAATCAGACATGGCGGAACCAGGATATGCATTTCGTCCAAGCACTTTCAATTGTAGCAGCGACAGATCGGTGAGAAGCTCGACGCATTTCGCCTGTGAGGGAGTGGTTGGAATGTGGAATAAAGAAATGTCACCACAATGACATGGACAAGCTTTTGAACTCTATCGCGAATGGAAAGTGAAGTCTAGGCAGCTCCCACCCAAATATGGTAAGAGTGCTTCATTTTCTGCCTGATCTGTCTCTTATAAAGGTAGAGGATAGCATGAGGAGTCAGGTAAATACTGGAAAGCTACAGAGAGCCGATCATTTAGCGATGAATCGTATATAAGAATTCGAGTTTGGGTGTGAGTTTGAGGCCCAGTATCCTCTCGAGACACGAGGCTTCCTCGAGGGAACATACGTTTATTGTGACTGAGGTCTGATCGACGGTGATAGAATGTCATCAGTTTGGTTTTAGAAGCATAGAATATAACCAGCCAGTTATTCCCCACTGGGAATTTACTGTTAGATCGGTAGAGAGGTCAGCTGCCAATCTCTGATCGTCAAGTGATCCGGCATATTCTTGTATCATCGGCATAGATGTTTACAAATGATCGGATTATATTCTTACGTTGATCATTTATGTAAATCAGAAAGTGGGTTGATCTGAGAAGTGACCCCTGAGGGAGGGACGCTTGCGTTGACTTCCAGTGCCTCGGAAAACTGTCCGGTAATAACTACCTTCAGGGATCTAAATGTTAAGAATTTTATAATAGAGAAAACCCTTCCAGTGATTACATAGTTGGAGAGCTTATGTAGCAAACCTATGTGGCACTCTTTGTCGAAGGGCCACGAGATATGAAATGCTATGTTTCTTGTGGTATGTGTGTTATCAAGGGCCTCAAATTCTATATGTAATAGTAGTTAGGACGTCAACAGTGGATCGGGCTGATTGAAACCCCTACGGTTCATCGCACAAGAGGTTGTTCCTATCCAATGGCTCAATAACCTTCTTTTAGATTAGGGTCTGAAAAAAAACCTTACTAATGGTACTGACGAAACCAATGGGTCTATACTGGGAGGGAGAGAATCGTTTCTGAAGACCCAGCATACGCTTGCCCCCTTCCACATTCTTCGGAAGGATTTCTCTTTCAAGCAGGTATTAAATAACTCTGGGTTGATATACATTAAGACGACTACTAGAATTTTGTCTAAGACAGTGTTTTTTCTAGAGTCGAGAATTTTGATAAGTCTAGAGACATCTTTTGCTG
Source organism: Acanthosepion pharaonis (assembly GCA_903632075.3). NCBI lineage: Eukaryota > Metazoa > Mollusca > Cephalopoda > Sepiida > Sepiidae > Acanthosepion > Acanthosepion pharaonis. Next base: position 1,091,699 of record CAHIKZ030005124.1, read on the forward strand.
AAATGAGTATATTACTGAAATTGTGCTCAGTGAGCTGTGGGATGTTTGTCATTTAACGTTGATTTTGAGGCAAAGATCAAGACGAAGAACTTCGCCTTGTGTGTCGAGGATGATATGACTTTGAGACCATTTATAATACTGGGAACAGCCGCTTTGCCTCTGTTTATAATTTAGTTGGGTATCTTCCAGAATTTGCGAGATCCAATTTGTTTATTTTAAAACTTGCCCTGGAAAGGTTTCCGCATAACACTACTTTGCATTTCCTAGATTCTCTTACAGCTATTTCGAGCGGTTCTGAAAGAAGTATGGGCCAGACAACATTGCTCCTTGCAGTAGACTTTGAAGTAATTGTTGCGATGAGCTATGGCTGCAACGCATTCAGGAACGAACCAGGTTCGTTTACTGCTAGAATTTTGTTTGGGACATAAAACACTCCATTCCAGAAAGGATCCATTCGGAGATTAGGACAACAGAGAGAGAGCTTGTTTGAATAAAATTGCGGAGAGTAACTTCTGCCATGTAGGATCGAAAGTTGTCCCAATCTGTGTAACGATAAATCAGACGATGTCATTGTCTTGGAGTTGATCTGGACTCTGACTCTGGAATGGTCTGACGTGTCAATTGAAGCTAAAACTTTTGTTAACCATTTGTTTAGACTGGATGTTAGAAAAAGATCGAGCAGTTTCCGTTGCTGTCTCGTCTCATGCCGCACTCGGGTGGGTTCTTCAATGATCTGGGCTAGTTCATATGCGATGGAGAAGTCTCTGAAATATCTGCTTTTCTCATCGGTTTTGTTAGAGTTGACTAACCACTGTTTGTGATGAACAATGTGAAATGTGGCCGAGGGAAATTCGGTGAGTATAATGAGAGGTATCATCGATTTACAGTTCAATGTATGTGTAACCGTAAGTTATATGTTAAGTTACTGTTCTCGCACTTCTCACTTATAAAACTCACTTCCGGATCCACACTTTCCAGTTAACTCTGATCTTCCAAAATTTAAATGCAATGTCAATCGTTATTAACTTTCTTCCTGATTACCCTTCTATTGCTCTCGCTCCTCAATAATGCTTCTGTTTTTTAATTCTTTCACACTTAGTAACTTCTTTTGTCTTAGTGACTTTGCTACCTTGCTTGGAGTGAATTCGATTAAAATCCAATTTGTGGAAGTGAGAACTTTTCATAAAAGTCCCATCGGTTTTTTAATACATAGAAACTAGATACTCCTCTGAGAAACTTCTTTGTTTGTATGAATCGCTGACCAAAATGTTAATATGCTTATTATATTGATAATTTAATTTTTTTTCGTCATATTTTTAAAGTTTTTTTCGAGGAGGATTGAATAAAATCAACATGGCGCTTTGTGGATGTGATATTAGAACTCCACTAAAGAAAAAAAATGTCTGCCTGTGAACATAAATTACTGGATGCACAAAAGATATTATTTTATAACGACTAATGGAATCACACAATCAAAAGCTTACAGAAGATACTGGACAATTCAATCTTGATCCGGAAACCTTCAAAATGGTCTGAACCGATATTAGAAGTGTATATAAGAAATTATAGGAATAATTTAAGAATTTTCACTGATATTCAGCTGTAACTGTATAAACAAAAATTCTGTCAAATAAAATTTTATAGAACTTTGTTTAGCTGCGAGGCTTTCCGTAGCTGTGTGTTTTACCAGAAATACATTTTCAGAAAAAAAAGTTACCAGCAAAAAAAAAAAAAATGTTGGCATTAAAAAACCCTTTGAGGTCGACATGCCGTAAAACAAACCAAACCAAACTCATACTTCCATCTTGTGTTGTTAACGACTGCTGCTTAAGTAAGGCACCAACACGGACACCTGTATTTTGAATAACTAAGGTAGACTATGAGCAAAATTGGCAATGATTTAAAAAAAATAAATTGGTAGAGCGCTTACAACCATGTTGAATATTGGACACAGTATCGCCTGTGGTTGACTAATGAATTGCTGTAGATATCGCGTATTCTTTCCCAGAGATGCCAGCAAAATCAGTGGTGTACATATGATTGAGCTGTATGTTATATTTGAGACGGCTATGTGAACTTCGTAGTGATTAATTATTTTCAAACCTACAGCCTCTTTTCCAAACGTCGAAAGTCATTTGTCACGCCATCTTCATTTCCATGATAACTATTCTACCATTTCAGACTGTTAGAGCAAAGACCCGCCCTGGCACCTACACAGTTTAATTCCGAAAACCACTGATTTGTGTTCTAGACATCTGAGAAGAGGCTTCGTTGACCACCATATTCTTAACCTCTTCAAGTTCAAAGTCAACAGTTACCTAGCAAATATACATTCGGAATGCTCACTTAATTCTTTATCTTACTATCATGCTACAGACACCTTCCATAACCTCCTGGATTGATTGTCTTGCGGGACTTGTTTTTTTTGTCAAAATCTATTAGAAAGTCATTATACGACTAAAGAAAATCCCATGAAATCAGTCATTACTATGAATGTGATTGTCTAAGAAGAAAACAATTTCTGCCAACCCAAAAATTTCACAGTTCTCGAAAAGTAATACTCTGACCAAAGAATTGGTCTTGCCAATATTTTCAGCACTGTAAGATTGTTACCAGTCCAACAAATATGGGAAGAATTCGACGCAGTAAAAAGCCACGAGAACACCGAACATACCAGCACAGTATTCAACAAAAATAAACTTATAATGTAAGAATAATGAATAGAATTTAAGCTAGAGAGAGGCATAAATTTATATATATATATATATAATTATTTATTTAAAAATATGATTCCAACACGCTATATTCTACAAACGTAGCAAACAATAAGTAGCGTGTTGGAATCATATTTTTAAATAAATCATTATATTTATGCTCTACTTTTGTATCGAGCACTACTTTTTAAAAATAATAACAAAAATACTAAAGAACTTTGGATTATTTCGTTAACGAATTCTTTCCTATTTTCTATATATTTCCCCCCCCCATATATATATATATATATATATATATATATATATATATATATATATGTGGCCGCACCACAGCAAGTAACATAACTAGCGAACGGAATACAAACCAAGTGAAAGCTATAAATAGCAAACTAATATAATTATACAGTATTACGCAGTAAGCGCTATAACTAATTTACTTTAGAGCGCATGCGTATTTAGCATCAAGACGATGGTGGCGGGTAGTATAAAACACACGTTGTGTTTTATAGATACAAGTATTTAAGTAAATGCTCTGTTTATGATAAACAGTATTAAATAACATTTACCGGCCTGAATGTCCGAGAAATTTTCATAGAAAATATTCGTTCTTTGACAGGATTCGAACCTGCATCCTATACGATACCGTCATTTACGTTGACGTGCCTTACCGATCGGCCACAAAGAATCGTTCGGTAGACAAGGTCGAATTTACTGCTTATAAACTTCAATCTTCCATGAATCTCGTACATTCATAACTGCTCTGGCGTATCAAATGTAAACAAATGACGTTAAACATAAAATGTCTTTAATAAATAAATTGTCGGACTTTGTCCATTTCTTAATATATGACGTCATAAAATGTCTTTATATATATATATATATATATATATATATATATATATATATATATATATATATATATATATATATAGAGAGAGAGAGAGAGAGAGATAGAAAGAAAGAAGGAGAGGTGGAGAGAGAAATGAGAGCGGGGTAGGGACATGAGACGTAGAAAAGGAAAAGAAGGAGAAGGAAACAAAATAATAAAGAGACTTCAAGAAGAGCATTTAATGACAAATGAAAAAGGAAAGGCGGGAAAAAGAAAACGAGATCCAGAAGTTGAAAAAGAAAGAAAGAAAAGAAAAGAAAAAAAAAAGAAAGGAAGAATAAGTAACACAAGGAAAAGACAAAGAGAGTATAATTGAAACTCGCTAGCACAAAGCTTAGAAGAAAGAAGAGGTTGAAGAAGAAGGACAAAACCTTGAATAATTTTACCAACACTATAAAAGGTTGCATACAAAGTTTTCCATTAAGAGTCATGCGTAAGAGATTTCGAAACGTATCAAAAAGCTGTGACAGGCAAGCAACGAAAAAAAAATCTGATTACAAATCAAGAATTCGAATCGTGAATCTACTTTTCTATCGGGCATGCGTAGCCTCCTCCACAGCACAGTATTCTAATGGACTCTGCATTCATTGAAAGCTTCAAACACGTTAAACAAACATTAGCTTCTCTAAACCGAACAATACTGGCTAAGGCAACTATGTAGGTTTTAAGCCTAATCATCAGACCGTAGCTTCTTGGAGTTATTTTGCTATCGAATACTGGAATAAAACAAGTCATAAAACGATTAAATACACTGCTACAAAACCTGGATATAAAATTCGGGGACAAATGAGGGAAACTACTTAAAAGCGAATCCAAATTATACCTTCTGTCAATTCTATTTTTTATAGCACAATAATAATGTAAAAAATAAAAAATAAAAAAACGGTGAAAAGGAAGGCGATTGGAAATGGAGTTTTTATTGGGAAGAAATGCTATTTATTATGGTAGGTAACCTTAATTATCCTAGTAAATAATACATTTGGTTAATATTTAAATATGATTTAGATGTCCAGTTAGATTCTCTTAGACATTTACTGCTTTCGTTTTAATAGTGTCATGTCTTTATCCTAACCGCTAGAGAGAACGCGTTCGTATTGAAAAGAGTATCGATATCTTGTTCGAAAGGACACATTTGTGGATGAGAATCTTTATAGAATAATGTACTTGTTTCTAAAGGAAACAAGTCTCTCTCTCTCTATATATATATATATAGATAGATAGATAGATAGATAGATAGATAGATAGATAGATTGGGCTGACCGTGTTTGGAAGAAAATATAGACATTATCCTCACTACAGATATACATTTATAAAAGAATGTACATATTCAGGTAACATTTATTAAACAAATGGCTAACAGAATAGCTGATATATAACAATCTGAGAGTAGTTAACCACTTCATGTCCAGAAAAGTAAACGCTTATACGAACACAAGTAAAATTGAATTAAAACCTCAGTCCCACGATCTTGACTGTTGTCTTTAATGAAATATATATATATATATATATATATATATGAAGAAAAATTTTCATTTTTCCCTTCTTTCTTTCTTTTCCTACCAACCTTTATTCCTTGTCTCTCTCACTTCCTCTCTCTCATCTTCTCCTTTCATGTATACATAAGTTTAGTAAATCCAAACCAGACGACAAATTTTCATATATACATCGGCATCATAAATTGGCTTGACGTTAAATGTCGATCTTATAATAATTTTCCTCATTTATTGTGTCTAATGTCACCACAAATATATGCATACTTTTCCGGTGTTTGCTTTTTTTTATTTACATCAACGAATCGGCATCCATTTATGCAACTGATAATAACTCATATTTATTTGCATCTCACTCTTTAAAACTGTTGTTTAACTTCTCTATTCAAAACTTATCTCTTTAAATTTTTATTCCGCACTCTACGTTAGGCCCTTTCCTCTTCTCCTTCTTTCGTTACACCTCTCTCTAGAGCTTTCATACATTTCCCTCTCACTCTAGTTTCTCACTCACACTTTCTATGATTTTTTTTTTTTTAAACCCGGAGATACATTTTTTTTTTTAAATTTGTAACCTTGTAATTGTAATTATAACCAAGAAATATTGCTGTTTGATATTATATATATATATATATATATATATATATATATATATATATATATATATATATATAATGAGACTCTTCACAACCAATTGAGTCACTGTCAGTCACTGGGCATGTTTCTAAAATAAATATGCTAAAATCCACCTTCATCCCTACCGTGCGCCGTGGCAAGCTCCGATCCTAGCTAGAGGCAACCGGATGTCTAGCCACACTGATGAGCTGTAAATAGCGAAACAGTCTGTTGCCTCTAGCTAGGATCGGAGCTTCTAACCACTAAGCCGTCGGCGCACGGTAGGGATGAAGGTGGATTTTAGCATATTTATTTTTAGAAACATGCCCAGTGACTGACAGTGACTCAATTCGCTTTCGTGAAGAGTCTCGCTATATAGCTATAATAGTCACTGTTTACTGACCCACACCTCACCCCAGAGTGCTCAACTGAAATTAATTTCAGGAGCATATATATATATATATATATATATATATATATATATATATATATATATATATTCCTTAAATAGTGCATAAAAAAGAAGCGTCTGTTAGTAATTAGAATTAGGAATAATATTTTAAAATTGTATTTTAATACGGCGAAGTCATATTTAAAGAACCCTTTTGGAAAAATCTTTCTGTATACAATCACAAGTTTAACGGCGAAACAAAAGTGCCGAAAAACAGACGACATGTGTTGAACGGATGTTATCATTTGTTGAAAAGGCACCCCTACCCCACCTTAACTTAACCTCATTTCGAAAGTAACGCATATTTTGATACAATAGTTGTCAGTGTAAATGAATACATTACAACACATTATCAAAATGATTGAATTTTTCCGTATCCATAGAAACTAATATTAAAAATGTATGTACTTATAAGACTCAGTAAATTTCAAAATAATTTATTCCAAAATTCGCTTGAACATGAATCAATACTAGGGATTTTAACTTAATTCTATAATTAAATTTGATGTTTTTAGTTTCTGTTTTGAAACATGGTAATTCCTTTGTAGCGACTGAAACATATTTTTAAATTAGTAAATTTATATATATATATATATATATATTAATTATTACTTATTATAAAACGCAGATTGTGTGTGTGTGTGTCTGTACGTTTATATATTGGATCAGATTTCCTACATTTTTCAACCAAATTCAACAAAAATTAACAGGACTGCATAAAATTACCTTACGGTGGTTCTAACAGTCACAAAAATTGGGAAACGTAATTGTTTTTGCATTAAATCAATTTTAAAACACGATTCTGTCGCCAGAATGAAAGGGGGGGGGGCAACTCATATCCGGTTATACTTATTATAAAACCCAGGTTGTTTGTGTGTGTGTTCGTTTATATATGGGATCGGATTTCCTAGGTTTTTCACCCGATTTCAACAAAACTTCACTTTTTTTTTGGCAGGTAGTGTTTCTTATTGTCTTGCACACTTTTTTTTCTTTATTTTTACATTCAGAATGCTTTAAAAATTCCGTTTACAAGACAATTGTTTATAATAAAATTCTATTCAATCGATAGACTCATAACGATTGAAAACAATGTTTTTGTTTGAGTTTGGGTTTGATCAATTCGTAAAAGAAAAAAAAAACTAATTAAGACATGCGTGTCCGTCAACCTTAAACAACAATCTTTGTCAATTTTATTTTTCAGTCTTTATGATGGTCGATACTTGATCTATCTCTTACTGTTACATCCCCGGGAAATGCCGGGCTCTACTGCTAGTATATATATATATATATATATATATATATATATATATATATATATATATATGCATAAACAGAATTGGAGAGTTGCATCAAAATAAAACCTGACGAACCAATTATAATTTTATTTTCTATTTGTACCTACGTCAGGTGATAATTTTCTTTCTTCCGTATACGTGAATTTGTTTAGGTTAAAAGTGTTCATGTTTGTCAACGGTAGTTACTGCAGTAGTAACAGTAGTAATAAATTCCGGTGAAGAATTTATAAATTGTGTAAAAGACTAAGCAAGTAAACATAATTTATGGACATTAGCAAGAGAAAATGCCCATGATGTGACCTACAAATTAGTGATATCAAGAGAAAGTAGGTTTAGAAGTTTATATATCCGGGAATTTTTTTAACAGAGGATTGAAAATGCGACACCCAAATCCGAACGTGTACTGGACTATCGAATGAGGCATTCCAAAAAATAAGCAAAAATTATGAGCCAAAAAAATAAGCAAAATTAAGAAAATTCCTTAAAAACAGAATAAAATTCGTTACAAAGAGAGAATAGTGGTCGATTGCTATGTGTTATCCATCCTCTTATATGGCAGTGAATTCTGGACAACTCCCACAAACGAGGAGAAAACTTGGTGTAAATGAAATCTGTTTTTTCAGAAGGATGCTGAGAATTCAGTGATGGTTGGGTGAGTAAGCAACGAGGAAGTCTTAAAGAATTTTATATTAAGAAGCGGAAAGAGAAATCTGAAATTCCTTGGGCACATGAAGAAGGATGTCTTGGAAAACACGATCCTCACAGGATATAGTACACACAAGCAAGATAGGGGAGAGCAGTGGACCACCAATGAGAGGAGATTGTGAGTGGATGGCGGAAGAGGTTCCGTGAGGGTTGGTAAAGGGAGAAAAACTGCTAAGGGCCATAACGGATAGGAAGTTTTGGAGAACCATGATCGTCCACGTCCTGAAGGGACGCGGAATATATAAGAAGTTATTTTAAACATTTTTGATATAAAATAAAAGGAAATGAAACATAGCATTTGCAGAGATTCCAAGTACAGTTGTGAAAAATTATTTTTACTGACGACTTTTTACTGCATCTATACAACATGTTTTTCAGGATGTGAGCGAACATGGTCCTCCACGTTTTCCTTTTCTTCGTTACTTTATAAGGTTTGTCATTTTGCTACCTCTCGTAGTCCCTGTTCTGCCAACCAGTTGCAGCTCTCAACAAGTTCCTTCCATCTGCTTCCTCCCACAGACAAAGTCTGCCAGATATAATACGCGTTTTTACCCTTGTTTCTATTTCCCTCTATCCGACCCGTGAGTATCAGATTCTCCAGGCCTTCCTTCCTCATTATGTGTTTCAGAAACTCCCCAGCTGCCTTTTCCTGATATTAAGCATAAGCCTCCTTCTTGTTTTTAAAACTCTTTTGATCTCATCGTTAATTACACGCTCGGTCCATGATATCTTTAGCATCCTTCGCTAGAATCACATCTCCGTCGCTTCGAGTCTCTTCTTCATCTTTGAGGAAATCGTCCAACATTCGCTGCCGTAAAGAAGGACAGCTCAGTATTCTTTTCTTTGTTAAGAAAGTTATCCTCATGTCTGTTACATAGGTTTCTTGCTGATCTCTCTGTCCCTCTTTGTTCTACTATGTCCCATGGGTATCAATCTTTTTAAGTCAGCTTTCCTCATTTATAACCTAGGAATTTCAACATTCTATTTCTGATTCTAAGTGTCCATTTTATTTCCATTTTCTTTAAAACTTTCTCGATGCTTACAAGAATAGTCTATGGCATTCTCGGCTTCCTTTTGTAAAGACAATATACTATTGCCTCAATTCTCTTCTTCTGCCATATAGTAGGATCAATACTACACAACAGTTCCGTATACTCTTTCTTTTCTTTTCAAAGAAAGATGTGGGCCTCAAAAATTAAGAACATATTTTAATAAGAGAAACTCTTAATTTTGGTTAAATAAATATTTTGTCATTTTTTTCTTTTTTTACTAAACAATGCAAAAAGGTAATACAAAAAAGTATTTTGAGCCTAAATTTAAATATCCTTTTTCGAAGTTTCTCATTGGTCAAAATTCCTGATGTTCAGATATCGATGTCTACGGAGCCGATTTGGGCATAAAAAATGACAACTTCAGTTCTATAGAAATAATACAAAAGTTTTGTTACAAGAACAGTTTATATGAGAGAAGTAAAGTTCAATCAAGTGTAAGGCTCTGAAATAAACCCCGACGATAAAAAACGATTATCAATATTCCTTTTTTATCCGTTTAGTATAGAAAAGCAATTTTAAAATAAAAAAATATAAGGTTAAGTTGATTGTTTTGCGTCATGTTCTAAATATCAAGAGTCCGACTTCTCAATCAGTTTACGAATTTGTGATTATCCTGAGCTTGGACATCTATGACCACCTCACTAGGATTGAATATGCCATTATATTTGCTAAAAATAAATCATTTTCCTATTTCTCTTAGTCCTTTTTCATCGTCGTAACCTGGCTTCCCTGTGTCTTTTCTATAAATATTTTCATGGCAATTGTTCTAATAAGCTCCCGTCATTGGTAACTCGAACGCATTTAAATAACTAGATTCTCAAGTAGTTTACATCATTTTAATGTTGAAATAGCTAGCTCTAACCGTAAATTCTATCATGATATTTAATTTTCCTGCACTTGTCGACTCTGGAACTAGCTTCGTCGTCTTCTTTTTCTATGTGCAGTGTCCCTCAAGACGTTGGCGACCATGGTTCTCCACAATTTCCTATCCTTTGTAGCGCTTAATATTTTTTTCTTATTATTATCTCTCCTAAACCCTGCTCCGCCATCCATCGAGAGATGGTTGCTAGGTAGGTTTTGAGTCCTTTTCGTCGGTACATTTCATCTTCCATCTCTCATGTGAGTATCAAATTCTCCAAGCCCTCTATATAGAATTTTAATCTGTCTCTTCGTTATATTAAGTATAAATCTCTTTTTTCCCCTTTTCTTTATCACTTGAAACGTTATTTTTACTGGATACTCATATTTGAATAGACGCTCCATTTATTTGTTAAACAGTATATTTATTTGTTTTCTTCTACCGGTCTGAATATTCAGGAGATCTTATAAAAAAATAGACAATCCCAGGTAGGATTCGAACCTGGTCCTTCTTGCAATGAGCTTCACCCGAATAGACGAAGAAGAAGAACCTACGTCGGTTAATTTACGTTGGATCTAACGATAGTTCCTTCTGGCCAGTGTGGCGCAGGCTCGAATCCTGCCGGAGTGCCCCTATTTTTTCTTTAATTAGATTTCTCAAATATTCAGACGGGTAGATAGAAATAAACAAACATTGTGTTTAATAAATAAACGGATCGTCTACTTAAATATGAGTATCCACTAAAAATGACGTTTAAAGTGATAAATCCTGCCGGATCAATAAAAGAAAAACATTAGTTCTTTAGAAATTGCTTCAGGTCTTCTCCAAAATATCATAATTGCTCTTATGTTTGGTCCATTGTAGAATTTTCAAAGATTTAAAAATGCAACGTCAGTTGCCATCTTCTATTATCGTTTTCTCATTTTCTTTCACTCACAGTAACCCCTTGCGTCTTAGTGACATTATCACCTTACTTTTGAAAGGGGAGACGTTTAAAAAAGAAAAATCAACAAAAGCGCCAGAATTTTTTTTTTCTTTCAGAAATATTGGATATATGATAATCTGATTCGATTATCAAGTCTCGATATTTTAGCTTCAGCTGCGATCGAACATAACATCGCTATGTGATACGAAGCAATCCTAAGAAAGAAGAACAAATATTAGCTGCTTTGATCATTTCTTGAAATATTCCCGTCTTCCCAAGAGTTTTCTTTTCATCAACGATTTCTTGTTTACTGCGTTTATTTTCCGTTTCGCTGGATTAGCAAATTTCTAATCCGATCCGATTAGGCGAGTCGATGACAATTCAGATTGCCCATTGTTTGATCTGGAAAAAGGGAGCTGGCATCATTTTTCCTCCCTACGCGTTATTTCTTTTTTATATATATTTATCACTTGTCAATATAGTAAACCCGGTTTAATACTGTCTATATAACTTCTTTTTTTTTCTTTTACTTCCATGATCCCGTTACTTTTTTCCCTCCGTCGACAAAGAACATATGATCGTGCTCGCTTCATCTTAAAGCCGGAGGACAGTAGGACAAATGAAGCACGCTTCTACGTTCTGAATTATCTTCCCTTTTACGTCTTGAGTGTTTCTTTACAACAAACAAGACCTGTATCCATTATCGTTGGGTGGATGCAGGGGCTGAGTGACGAGCATGGGGAATGTATTGGAGTGATCTAGAAACTGTGAGATAAAAAAAAAGAGAAAAGAAAGACAATAAAAATAAGCAAATATAAAGAAAACATTCTCAGCAAAACAGAGTGACAGCATTGGCTTAAAGAAACTGAGAGATATAGGCAGCAAACATCTTGAAAGCCTTCCATTAGATGCGTTTTTAAATGGAATATCCGTTGGTAACGGTTTGGCGTCCGGGAACATTTCTCTCCACGTTGAACTGTACAATTCCCATTCACAGCGCATTTAGCGACAACTAAAAAGCACTTTCTACGTTTTAAGCTTTAGTAAATTGAGGAAATTTAACAAATAATAATATTAATAATAATAATAATAATAATAATAATAATAATAATATATATATATATATATATATATATATATATATATATATATATATATATATATAAACTGCATTGAGTAGCCTGATTGAGGGAAAGATGTGGCGTATTTCAGAGTCGTGTTAAATGTATGTTTACGCGATGTAAAAGACATAAATTTAAATAGTAGTCAGAAGAAACGCTTAGAAAATTGTTGCAGCAACACCTTCATTTAATATATATATATATATATATATATATATATATATATATATATATATATATATATATATATATGGGAGATAAATAAATAGATATAGATAGATAAAATCTGTTAAGCGTGTCACAGATAATTATGATAACGTAAATGATCTAATATTTATTGCTCTGGACTTTACATTAGAATTTACATGTGAATATATATATATATGTGTGTGTGTCTGTGTGTGTGTGTGTGTGTGTGAAAAGTGTATATAAATATAAATAAATATATATATGTATAATTATTTATATATTATATGCGCGGTACTTATTAGAAAGCGCTCAATATCAGAGATAGAGCTAACATATCGATCGCTAAAGCGTGAAACCCAGGGTAATTTACATGTGAAGCATCGTGACGCACCTTCAATCCAATCAAGATACAGGATCATTGCAATACCCTATAACCAGTGTTAAGAAAAGAAAGACGAAACGGTGTGAATACATGATAAGATACATATAATATCTCCACAGTCATCCTATAAATTACTATCATATGCAAAAGAAGAAGGGACAGGCAGGAGAAATGAAGGCTGATAAAGTAATCATTTTCGCCCAAAACAAGGCGATAAAGCAACTAAAACGCAAAGGGTTACCGGGTGCTAGTGTATACGAGGAAAATGGACTATTAAGGAGAGAGAACAATAAAAGAAGAGGAATCAAGAAGACAACGATTGAAATTTTCATTTAAATTTTAGAAAATCAAACTTCAGACCGTAAGAGATTTCCACAATCGAGAAGTACGATAAAAGAAACTGATAGCAATGACATCTAGCCATTTCAAGTGTAAAAAGTTGAGAACTGACCGCCAATTTAGCAGTGAGCTTAATTTCCTAATACCTATGTACCATAAGAAAAGTTTATCACAAAAATTACCATTCTGTTATGGTGAAACACGCCTATTCTATAATTAATAGACTCCCCCACCTAATAGTAGTAAGCGAAACGAGGATCAGTCGATGTCGGGCGACCGGCTGAACGGTTGAACTCTCTGCCTTCGGACGGGGAGGAACGCGAACGAAGCGACGCCGAGGGGCGGTGTCTCGTTCGGGGAGGTAAACCGACCCTGAACCCGTTAATACGGGTTCAAAGGGTATATTTTTAGCCGAGCACATGGGCTAGGAGATCCCACGTTAAACCGGCCTTGTGCCACATGATACTCTCGTGGTGGAGGGGGTGACTAAATAGGAGTCGATGTGGGACGACAGTCGAACTCTCTGCCTTCGGGCAGAGAGGAACCCGGACGAGGCTATGCCAAAGGGCAGAGTTTCGTCCGAGGAGGTAGACAGACCCGATCACGTTTATGCGGGGTCTACGGGGATTTTTTTTGGCCGAGCCTACGGGCTCGGGAACCCCACATTAAATTTGGCCTTGTGCCACATGTGACTGCGTGCGGCAGTTACTAAATAGCGTCGATGTCGGATGACAGTAGTCGATAGTTAGTCGAATACGAAAGTAGTCAGCGACCACAACAAGATTACTTTGAGTAATACCTATTATATCAAATTCCTAACGTTTTGTACGTCGAACCTATTTTAGGATCGATTTAGTACAAGTACAAGCTTCCACTGCGAAATAACTTTACAACACATTCAAGTATTTATAGAAAAGTTTAAAAATAATTCGTTGAATCACGGACATTGGCATGTAACTGATATATATATATAGGTAAATGACTTGATGCACATTTTACCTGCGACCCCACAAACGCATCCGATTATGGAACTAATGAATATGATGAATATAAACGAGAAGGAAAACTCTGCAGGCGATGCTGACGGCGTATTTCAAGACCCACTGATAGACTCCCGCTCTTTAAATTGAAATTGAAATCATTGAAAATGAAATAAAAATAATGGTAGCTGTAGCAAACTAAGGGCCATTTGGTAAGAGAACAAACTAATGCCTTCATTTGCCTTTGCAATCTTACTGAAGGTCTGCGAATCTTGGAATTCAACCATCAGAAATGAGATGCTTCTGAACCATCCTCGGCACCTCCTACATAGAACGCATCACGAATGATTCATTTTACAAACACAGTCAGGCAAAAAACAAGCACATTGGAATACGTCATGCCCAACGTCAAGAAATTGAAGCTTAAACGTCACGTCAGATGAGCCAACAGTCTATACACTGCAATTATACAAGGCAATATCTTATGCAAAAGAAGAGACAGACAAAACGAGAAACCGACTGAGAACTCAACCGAGACATGTGAAGGTAGCTGGTCATATTTGAAGCTGGTCTTTTTTCCTGGTCTGGAACTGAACCGACGATGATAGAAAATCGCTGTTAATATGTCACGTGGTCATAATTGTGAGTCTTGGTCTTCCCTTGACCTAACTTTTAACATAGCTATTCACGACGACTGACCCATTTACACGCAATATTTAGTTTTTCAAATACAAAAATGCAACACAAGGCCAAAAGGCAGGTATATGGGAAGGCTAGTTTTCAGTCTGTCTTACCTTAAACTTAGCTCGCCACAATTACCGACCAAAAAATAACATAGTATTCCTTACTCCAAAATTCTTATTTACCATTATTACTAGAGCCATTATGATATCTCAAAGACTCCCATTATGTACAATTTGTCTGTGGGAGGTGAGAAATAAAAACAAAAAATTAAAAAAAATGAAACCCAAATGAATATTTAGAATGACTTAGTTACAGGTATATGTTTCCAGACACCCAAACATAACTTTTACACGTTTATCCGGCACCATAATAGAAAAAAACTTCCATTAACCTAATCCCATATGTACATTTTTATTTTTTGTGCGGGGAACATAAGTATAACAGCCTTTAAAATTATCTTTAATGATAATTTACAAAATTATCTTTAATGATAATTTACAATATTAAAAATAACAAATAAAACGTCCGATCCCCACAGAAACTCCCACCTCCTAATTATTTAGTTAACTAGAAGAAAGAAAGTGCGGTTCCATCAAAGTTAAATAAGTTCATACATATGAAGTTACTTAAAGAAAGTCCCATCCAGACATATTAAAAATTATGGCCAAAGATGAAAGACATCCTAAATCTACCAGAAAACTGAGATATCTGTCAGCCAATAAGAGAGAAGCCCGAGTACTAAAGTAACAAAGAGGACACAAAAAATAATGGATAAGTTTATCTTTATTATGTGCAGAGAACAAGAAATTTTTATAAGATTATTGACAAAGTTCAAATAAAGATCTTTAATGTAATCAATTCTGACCAGGAATCTCGACTTCAGTCACTTTCTCACCGGCCTTACGTGGCTTCCATATGTCTTTTCTACAAATATTTTCATGGCAACTGCAATAACAAGCTTTTTTTCCCTGGTGCCCCTACTACATGAATTTAAGCGTGCTACTAGATTGACATCATGGTCACATCCTTTTACTGGTGAACTAGTTAAATTCAACGGCCACTTCTACTCCAACGACTTCTTTTCACGCACTTGCCACTTACGTTTATTTCATTACCGATAACTATAATCTTCGAAAAATTTAAATTCAACATCAATCGCCATCAACTATCTTCTTGAAACCCGTTCATCTTTGACTTTCCCTCAATCGGCCTTATTCTCAGTCTTCTTTTGGACTTTCACTCCATGTAATCCACTGAGTACTAGTAGAATTTCCACTTTGCTTGGGGTGCAATGATTAAAAAAAAACACCTAATAAATATTTTCCTTCACTCTCAGAGGAAGATTTCTCTTGCCGATTCTATAAATGTTGTTATATTTTATTACACACATCCTCATTTTTTACATAATAATCCCCACCTACCAAGCAAGGCAATATAGTCACTAAGACGCAAGAGTGAAAGAATATGAAAAAAAGAAAAACATTAAGGAGAGAGAACACTAAATCAACAAGAATTATGCCGACAGAAAGTAATACGTATATATATAAATGAGAATTGGTGAATTCTTCTTTCAGTGTTATACTGATAAATGATGTGAAACAAAAACACTAATGTACACATATATGTTTCTCTTCAGAATCCATCTTGCACATTTACAAATCTACCATACATCCGTGCATTAACAGCGTTGCCATATCTGGTGTTCCTGCTGTACATCTTGAGATTGTTGGCAAAATCCAAAAAAAAAAGGATCTGTAATGTAATCGATTCTGACCAGGAATCTCGACTTCAATCACTTTCTCACCGGCGTGACGTGGCTTCCATATGTATTTCTACAAATATTTTCATAGCAACTGCTCTAACAAGCTTTTTTTCCCTGGTATTCCGACTACATGAATTTAAGCGTGCTACTAGATTGACATCATGGTCACATCTTTTTCTGTTGAAATAGCAAAATGCAACTGCCCCTTCTACTTCAACAGTTTCATTTCTCATAATTGCCACCTGTGGTACTCCTTTCTCTGATAACTACATTCTTCAAAAATTTAAATGCAACGTCAATCGCCATCTTATGTTTCCTTGAGGCCCCTTTATCCTTTTTTTCTTTACTCAATCCAGACTATTCTGTGTCTTCCCTTTCATTTTCACTCTCTGTAACGCCCTGCGTACTAGTGACATTATCGGCTTGCTTGGAGTGAGAAGGTTAAAAAGGGTAATAGTTTATAAGCAACTGTAGTCATATTTGAAAAAAAAATCAACAGCATCACTACGAATATTAGCGTGCTTTACTCCAATTATTATTATTATTATATTTTCTTCTTCTTCTTCTTCTTCTTCTTCTTCTTCTTCTTCTTCTTCTTCTTCTATGGGCTTTTCCGCTTCGGGACGCGCGTAATTATGACCTTCCATAACGTCCTATTTGGTGTACCCCTTAGAAAGTCTTATCTTTTTGCTATAGTTTTAATTCCTCTTCCGCTGACCATTTGCTCAAGATCGTCAGGGAGATTGTTCGCTGCTTTATTTCTGTCAAATTCGGTTATAATATGTCCAGTGAATGAGAAATACTTTGAGGCCACTTTCACATTGTGTCCTAAAATGTTTTTTTTCCTGATTCTAGCTAGAAGTGTTCATTCATTTCATTAAAGCTTCCATTAAAAGTTCGAAGACCTTAAAAATATTTTCGTTTAGACAACCATTTGAGTTCTCTCTTAATACACGTGAGCAAAACTGGCCCTTGGCCAGTTTTTAAAAAAAGATAGAAATTTTAACGCCAACATAATTAAAAAAGAATATAACTTATGTTGTAAATACTTCCAGGAGCTACTAATAACAATGTTATCAAATATAAACACAGGTCAAAAACATTATACGACATCACCAGCATTTATTCATCTTAAAGAATCTAATGTACGCTTATCTAAATCAAACGGTATGTACATAAAATCATTAGGAAGTCAATATGGGGAAAGCTACCCAAACATAATGTCAGCTAGACACATGTACAGACAAAAAAACATACACAATACTCTGAATGTCACATAGACAAACTATAATTATTATGCACTTACATACATAAAGCAATATTCGCGGTTCTTCAGTTAAAGTAAATAAATATGTAAGATATCGACATTAAATGCTGCTAATAAAATAATGTCCGATGTATAATAACTAAGCTATAATTTATATTGTTAATAAATACACATTTTTCGTTACTTGTACCACCACAGTGAGTTTCCTAATGCACCTGACGATTGGATCATGCATGAAAATCAAAACCGTGATAATTATCATTAATATCCGTCCACACACATCTATAATGATTTTCCAAGCGTAGCTTACATGTGTCACAAGGGTGAAAGTATGGGGCACCCAGTGAGGATCGAACCATTACACTGCCTGGGGGTACCAACACGCATGCATATAAATAGATAGATAGAGAAAGAGAGATAGATAGATAGTGTGTGTGTGTGTGTGTGTGAGAGAGAGAGAGAGAGAGAGAGAGAGAGAGTGGTGTGAGTGAGAAGTATATTTAAGCAGTAATTGTTCTTTTAGACGTGTGTTAACAAACAGTATACACATTCTATGTCTATTGAGTTTGCCCATCTTCATTTACAAATTGTAAATCCCAGTACACACGCGTTGCCGCTGCAGATATAAAAAAAATATCAAGATTCTTGATAGTTACAAAGATTCCGTTTCACATTACTCATTTGCAAGGGTGAAAATTTAAATGGAAAGAAATCAGAGGTTGCCGCCTTTTGTGAAATGGTTTTAAGTTTTTTGATTCAAAATCTCGTTACATGAAAACGTGTATGTCTCACCTGAAATAACGCGTAGGTTTTTAGTTTTTGGCAAGTAAAGACGCTTTTCTTCATATACATACATACATACACAGACGAACACAGAACACAGACACAACACAGACACACACACACACACACACACACACACACATATATATATATATATATATATATATATATATATATATATATATATATCATAAAAGACGGCTGTCAAGATACTGGGATGGCGGTTGCAATTCAATTTTACTTGGTTTTCCCATAAGCGGTTTTTTTTTTTTAATAAATTTTACCTGAATATGTACATTCTTTTATAAATGTATATATATAGCGATGATAATGTCAGTATTTTCTTCCAAACACGGTCAGCCCAGTCTATCTATCTATCTATCTATCTATCTATCTATCTATCTATCTCTGTATATATATATATATATATATATATATATATATATATATATATATATATACGTTTCTTTTACAAACAAGTACATTATTCTATAAAACACACACACACATTATTTTAACTGAATAATATATATATATATATATATATATATATATATATATATATATATATATATATATATATATATATATATATATATATATATATATATATATATATATATATATATATATATATATATATGTATATTATAAAGCAAATCACCTCAACCAAGGCGGAAGTGCCATTGTCATACAAGGGATTACAGAGAGTAAACAGGAGTGTTTGGGAAGAGGATAAATACAAGGACAGGGATCAAGGTCCAAAGAAATGTCTATTGATATTACATTTGAATATTTGAAGCTCATACCTAATAGGGAAGCAAGTGATAGGAAGGGATTTCCACTGAATGGGAAGTGCGAGCTAAGAAGCTGTTGGAGTAGAAGAGGTAGCTACATTTAACAGTTTCGACAGTGATAGGGTGGGACCAACATTCCAACCTAGTACCATACTTAAATTAATGCAGTTTCGGAACCAGTGAAAGTAGCTCGTCGTAGCAGTTGTCATGAAAGTACTTGTAGAAAAGACAGAAGGAAGCCACAGTACGTCCGATATATATATATATATATATATATATATATATATATATATATATATATATATATATATATATAAATAAAAAACAAAGCACTGTAATAGTTTATTTCACCAGAGACCTTTTAAGGTATCCTGGATCATCAGGCATCACTTCCAAAATGTGAAACGAATAATGAAATGAAAATTTACACATTTGACGGGAAGTATTAAGTTTATGTAATTTAACAGAGAGGGTAGCGTGGAGTGGTGTGAGAGACATGGTCGAGTTTAGAGAGGGATTATTTTAATATTTCTTTCTATCATGCTTAGTATTGAGAAACTAGGGACAGACATTGACCTATTTAATCGGTCAACTTAACGGAAATGACATGTTGAAAGTGAAGGAGAGAAGAGAGAAAAAGAAAAAGAAAAAAAGAAAAAAAGGGTAATTAAAGAGAAAGAATATATATTTAGGGTTTACGGAGGAAGAAGAGGGGTGGTATAGTTTTAGCAATTTAGGTTAAAAAAAAACAGATTTTAACGTTTGATAGTAATTAAAATGCTTAAAAAATCCCACGAAGAAATTAATTTAATGCTTGTTAGCAATGTAAACGTTTAACTCTTTTACAACACATTAAAAAAATATTTAAGATATAAAAGTCTAGTTTATCTTTTTTAATATTGTAAATGACTGTTAAGGTAACATCTTTATCAGTTTGAATCTAATTCATGAATGTAATTTGTAACTATTTTAGATGGGTAAACTTTCTTGCTTAAACTTTAGGTTTTAAATTAAGGAGTAATATTTGAAATATTAAAAAAAATGTTTTTCATATATATACCATATATACACTTATGTAAATCTCAATATACATACGTTCATTTACATGTAGCACACACATACGTATCGATATACACAGGTACCTATGCATATTCATATATAAAACTTCAATACATACATTTACAAACATATTTACACATATTTATATTTATATCTATTTAAATTTTTCCTTAAATTTCACAGTTAATGTTTAACGTTAGGTGGTGACTTAAGTGTTTAAATTTCAAAAATTATTTTCTAATTTTAATACTTTTATTATCAAGACTGATAGTTAAAGTTTAATATATTTAAATTTAAATTGAATTATCAATTTAAAATGAAATTACCTCCAGTTGATAACAAAATCCATTCTCACAATTCTAATTAGAGAATATGGAAAGTGAAAATAAGATGAAACATTAATAAAAAAATGTTATGTCCTTCCATTTCAAAACTCTCTCTATATATATAAGACAAATATATACCCATATATACCTATATATGCATATGTATTCATGTTACTATATCCTACATATATTTTACGAACTTAAAAATACTTACAAAAATATATATATATATATATATATATATATAGAGAGAGAGAGAGAGAGAGAGACCACATGCACTCCTATATACATGACACGATATATATATACAAAAAATACCTACCTAAACACGAATACACATATATATATATATATATATATATATATATATATATTGTTAATATTGCGCCTACAATACATATGTATATATGCACTATATATATATATATATATATATATATATATATATATATATATAAAACAACATATCAATGTCAGATTTATATAGGTACAATCATGTATCCGCATCTATGTGTGAATACAATCATTTCCAAATTAAAAATAACACAATATTTTCTTTTCTATATAGTTTTTTCTAAATATATTTAGATAGATTTAGTTATATATATATAAAGGTTTAGTTTTTATCAATATATATCTATATATATATATATCTATATATATTTACATTTATCTATAAATATATATATATATATATATATATATATATATATATATATATATATATATATATATATATATATATAAATTAAAGACGTCTGTCAACCTACCTGAACATTTAAATCAATTTTTGTGTTCGTATAAGAGTTTTTTCTGGATATAAAGTGGTTAAAATTGTCGAATGTTATTATATCAATTTCACCTATTCTTTTAGCCATTATCAAGGATGTATTTTTTCCTTATTTTAACTGAATATGTATATTTTTTTTATAAATGTATATGTATAGTGATGCTACACGGTCAGCAATCTATCTATCTTCTATCTATCTATCTTATATATATATATATATATATATATATATATATATATATATATATATATATATATATTTATACATATGTGTTTGTGTATGTTTTTTCTGAATATATTAATGTATATTTTGCAACCTTTCATTTTAAACATCTTCCGTTAAATATGACAGACAAGAAAAAGTAGATTAATTGTTTATGTAGTTTTCAAACGACCTGGATGAGTAAATTTTACATGATTTTCCAGAAATATATATATTTTTCTTTCTGTTTCCTTTTTTGACTTTATGTTCACTTTTATTTACACACGCTCTATCTCTGATATTGAGCACTTTTATATAAATATAGCACACCTTTAAGACTATCTTTTCTTTATATATATATATAAAATATATATATATAATAATAAATATACATACATTTGTTGGCAATTATCTTTTTTTTTTATACCCTTAGTTATATATATATATAATATTAAGTTTTGCTCAAACAAACATATATATATATACACATATATATATATATATATATATATATATATATTATTATACATGCCAGACAAGGAAAATTTAATTATATTTATCAGTTTATATATATATGCATATATATATATAAAAAAATGGACAAGGTCCGACAATTTTATTTATTAAAGACATTTTTTTAACGTTCTTTATTTTATGATACAAGTAATAAGCAAATGCTCTGTTTAGATTAAATAAATTTCGGCCTGAATGTATAGAAATTTGCATGTCAGCGTCAAATTTATATAAAATATACAAATTTATATAAATATATAGGATGACCAGGCTTCGAAATTTATATAAATAATTAATGAAAATTTCATGTAAATTCAGGCCGGTAAATGTTATTTAATACTGTTTTATCATAAACAGAGCATTTGCTTAAATACTTGTATCTATAAAATAACAACGTTAAACATAAAAAATGTCTTTAAGATATATATATATATATATATATATATATAAATATATATATATCAATGTCTGTGTGTGTATAAAACAAAGAAAAATTAATTAGTCAAGTAGGTCATAGGAAATTCGCTTTCTTCTTCTCGAACACGATATTACTGTCATGAGTGATTTGTTGCCGCATCAATTTTGCAAAATACATAGATAATTAGATAAATGCTGCATAACAGCCTAATTTACAAACACCCCCCATCTACACTAGATAATCGTACTTGCGTCCTGGCTATGTCGATTAGATATATGAACATTAGTTGAAGATAGCTAGTTTATTAACACCTACACTGAGACTTCCCACTTCAGTCGTTCCTAATAACCTTCACAAGACCGGGGCAAATCTCTTTAGGCCAATCAATAAGCGTCGACCGGATTTAAAACCTCATGAAATCCCACATATCCCTTCCATGTCGTAGTGAATTATCAGATTTAGGCTATCTTTAGTTATTGTTTATTAACGGTGCGTTGCGGTGAGTCTGAACAGAAAAACCTGTATTCCGGTCTACTTACAGCACAATGGATTCAAATTGAATACTGTTTTGATACACGGCCTACTAATCGGTATCAAGCGGTTATTATGTACGCAAATCTCGTTCTGAGTCGGGCAATGCACTATAAATAACTGTCAACGTTAAGTTGTGAGGGGAAAAATAGAACAATGAATATAACCAAAGAGAATCAGTGAGATTCCTCATCTTCAGCAAGGCGGTTACTCGTTTGAGCATGTCTATCTGCTCCGGCCTATATGTGCTTCTTGAAAGCTCACAAACACAACTTGTGGTTTACATTGCAATTATGTTGATCAGAAATTAATTACAGTTTATGTATGTTCCCCAGGAGAGCCCCTCCTGACACGCTATTTCAATGGCAATTGTTCTAACGAGCTATAGTCATCATTTCCACCAGGACTGACCTCGACACTTCTTAACTGACGTGATCTTATGAGAATACCTTGCACGGTAAATTGTAGCATATCGATATTAAAATCGATTTTACAAGTGGTTCAAAGTCCTTTTCTTAGGTATTTAATCACGCCATGTCAAATAACCGTGTCACATCGCAAGCTGAACATACCTTGATATTGCAAGGGCAGAATTTGTGTGAAATATAAAGAGAGGCATATGACATTCCGTCTGTGGGAAAGTGGTTGATGGTTGACCAACTGGGAACTCCATTTACTGTAAGCAACATTCGATATTGCATAAAAACTTTTCGACTCCACATAACCCACAAAGGATTGATGAGCTATAAAGACACAAATCAATCATTTATTTGTCCTGTTCAAACTCCTCCCCGGTTTTTTGAACAGGAGTAGATGTTTATACTTCTTTTCTGCTTTGTATTGGGCCTCCGGTTATATTTAAGATCAACTTCTTCGTCTCTAACTCTGAAATTTAAGTTAGTATTTTCTTTCTCAATAGGCGAATATTGGTTCGCCTATCGCCCGCTTCCCACACCTCGCTAGCTTTTTGAACAGGAGTAGTATTTTATACATTGTTTCCTGATTAGGATTGCGTTTCTTGTTCCTACTAAAGTCTACTTCAACTCTATACGTCTAACGTCTCCTCCTAAACTCTGAAATTATATTTACTATGCATTTATTTATTTATTTTTCCTCAATAGGAGTAGATAGGTTCGCCTACCGCCCGGTTCACACTCTCCTCCGCGTCTCATAAATACTATATCAGGCTCTTCTTCGACGAAGGTGGTGGCTGTACAATTCGACGGGATTCTAAACAATGCGGCCCAAACGGAGTTCTGAACGAATAGCGGCCTATTGAACGTGCGTTGTCCTACTTAAATAGCTTATTATTTTATTTGTTCTTCATTTAGTGGTGGCTAATGTAAATGGATGGTAGTCAATGATCTTGACATTTCGTGTATTCTTGCATTATTACAGATAAGATAAATAAACAAAAATAGAAGACATGCAAAAGGTGGAAGTGCAACAAGGTTACTGTTTATTTCTTGAACGGCTTTTCGTTTAATACATAACCACGTTCGTGCCAAGTGCAGGAAAACCATCCAAGTGTATACTGTATAGACTGCAGTTGACCAGTTCATTTACAGTGCGGACGAAATCTATAAATTAGAAGTAATATTTGGCATGAGGCAAAATTTTTGCTTATGGTCAGTGGGGAATGAAATTACTAACATCATTTTGCCAACGTGGAGCGATAAAAATAATCTGCAATATTAGCTCACTTGCTTTCTTTTTCCTCTCAATATGCAAACACACCGACTTTTTTTTTCTTTTTTTTTTCTTGTTTCTTTTCCCTCACAATATGCAAACACACTGCCTTTTTTTCTTTTTTCTTTTTCTTTTCCCTCTCAATATGTAAACACACTGCCTTTTTTTCTTTTTCTTTTCCTTCTCAATATGTAAACACACTACCTTTTTTCTTTCTTTTTTCTTTCTTCTTTTCCTTCTCAATATGTAAACACACTGCCTTTTTTCTTTCTTTTTTCTTTCTACTTTTCCTTCTCAATATGTAAACACACTGCCTTTTTTTCTTTTTCTTTTCCTTCTCAATATGTAAACACACTGCCTTTTTTCCTTCTTTCTTTCTTGTTTTCCCCTCTCAATATGCAAACACGCTTCCTTTTTTCTTTCTTTTTTTCTTTTCCTTCTCAATATACAAACACACTGCCTTTTCTTTTCTTTCCTTTTCCTTTTTTTTTCCCTCTCAATATGCAAACTCACTACCTATTTTTATCTGGCAACTGAAATCAAGCAAATTCATTCTAGACAAAATCACCAATGGGGATTGTATTTCTCCCTCCTCTTGAATGTGAATAATTTAATTCAGATTAAATATTCATTTAATTTGCATGATCTAACCGTGCTAAATATTTAAAGGAATGAAATAGGCCTAATTATCTGGGTCAGATATGTAATATCAAATTATTATCCAATTACCTCAGTTTACACGAAAATCGAAACAGAGGTATAAGAATATCAAGTCTCCTGACGAGTGGACCGAACAATTACATAAAAGTTCATCTACGAAATTCTTGCGTAGAGGTTCTAAATATAATATCATCCAACTAAGTGACCAATTTTATATTTGTATAACTTCTAGATAGATGTTGATTTTCTAAGCGTAGCTCGGATGTGGCACAAGGCCGAGAGTATAGGGCACCAAATGAAGCTCGAACTCAGTACTATTAATTCCAGTAGGAAAAACTTTGTAAGCATTACACCATGTCAAGGTGTCCTTAATCCTATATATATCTGTCTGTATTTATATATAAGTTTGGCCTCTCGACATCGTGTAATGGTTAGCAAGCGTGTCCCTCTAGAAAAATTACTACTGAGGAGTGAGTTCGATCTTCATTAAGTCCCCTCCAGCTTTCGGACTTGTCCCACATCTAAGCTACGCTTGGAAAGAAAGGGGACCTTGACGTGATGTAATGGTTAGAAAGCTTGTCTTGCTAGATCAGTTACGACTGAGTAGTGAGTTCGATCCTGACAGTGAGCCCCATTACATTCTACATGTAAGCCGCGCTTAGAAAATCAATGTATTTATATATGTTTCATTATAGACAATTAACAAGGTACTGCGATTAACTTTTTTTTTCAATTTTCTTGTATTCGTAGAAGTTTTCTTTTATATTCGGGGCATAAAGTCTTTAAAAACTGTTCAGATCTTCTACATTTCCGAGCGATTCGGGCTATTCTATTAGACATTATCAATTGTTGTTTAATTTTTTATGTGAATATGTAGAGTTTTATGTATGTGCATCTATAGTGACTTTTTTTTTCTTATTTTCCAAACACAGCCAACACGTATGGTAAACGCACTGAACAGTTGTAAATGATGTGTCGAGACAAGTTTGTTAATCATTACCCCACGTCCAAGTGTCCCGGCCAGCACGCTCGAACACGGCTACGACAAAATCAATCTGTATTTGTATCACGTTTTGATTTTTCCGTTTTATTCAGCGTCGTATTAATCCGTGGTCACCATACCTCGCTTAGTATGGTTTTATGATAATCTGATAAACTAAGTTTTACTTTTTTAAATTTTCATTTATCAGGGTCGGCTGAAAGGTTCATAGGCTGACAAAGATACTCTCATATAATATATACAAATGAGGTTTATTCTTCAACATAAACACCTTCTTGTTTACATAATTCTTCCATCTGTGTTGCAGTGCTTGGATATCGTTGGGGAAGAAGCTTTAATCGTATTGGTCAAAAAGACAACAGAGAGTTGGGGAACAGATGATATTCAGAAGAGGTCAAATCAGGAGAATGAGGATGGTGATCAACCAGTTCAAAGTTACAATCATGCACAGCAGTCATTAAAACAAAGGACTTATGCGCTACAGAATTATCTTTGTGACAGTCCGTTTTCATGTGCGTTTGTTCTTGAGAGTTTTCGTAACTTGTCGGAGTTACCTCCTCCTTAGTTCCCTAATTTTTCACCAGAGGTCTCTTTCTCCCCATTCTATAAATACTGGGAAACTTCTTTCCTCTTTCTCATTTTTCCTCAGGCCTCGTGCCGCATCCTACCTCGCGTGGTGGTGAGGTAAATCTCTCTTTCTTCTTCATTTCAGCGACAAGATGTAAGCTCTTAGAAGATCAGCGCTTCCCTTTTCTGGGAAAACGCTATGAACATTACAAATATGTATGTACGAACATTCACCAAAATACGAACATTCAACAAAATATGAACATTCACCAAAATACGAATATTCAACAAAATACGAACATTCACCAAAATACGAACATTCACCAAAATACGAACATTCACCAATGTTCCCACACACACAAACGTTATGTCTATCTGCCTTAATTTGTTTAATGCATATTTGTTGACATATATATATTTGTCTTGTTTGTTTTCTTTTATCTTCGGTTTGACCAATTATGTCCGCCATATTTTATGTAGTTGGGTCTTTTAATATTCTATTAGGAGTCACACACTTGTTTCTAATACAAAACACGCTTACACATCCGGTACTCTACAAACTGCTTCAGGAAGTTGGTATAGGTCTCTCCATTGATGGTTTGAAGATAGTTAATAAACACAATGCATTTTGCATTCAAAATAACTGAAGCATCAATTTCCTTTTCGAGGAAACGACTCTAGCCTTCTATGGTACTGGTGAGAAAGAATATTTCCACTACATGAAGTCTAAAAAAAGAAGAAAATCATTAGACGCTTAAACTTAATTCATATTTAAAAATCGGTCCAAGTTATTCACGAATAGTTGTTTCAATTTATACTTCAATAATGGGTAGATATTTATGCCGCGCCAGGTATAGTTATTTTTTTCTGTGTTTAACGGATTCTTAGAGGTCTTTCAACATTGAGTGGAGCCGTTATGAAAGCAGGAAGGCTATTTCTATCTTAATTGTCCGTGTTTCCAATCACTGAGCTTCGTCCGCAAGTGTGCAAACTGTTTTTCTTCGTTCTGAGAATCGTATCGATTTTACGCTCATGGAAGACAGAGTATTTGTTATCAGAATTATGCACTGTGCTGCGTGGGATAAGCGGTCATATCACTAGATTACAGGAATTACGACCATGTAAATGCTTTAGAACAGTGTTAACAACGCCATTGCATAAAAGGACTTATTAAATAATCTATGATTTTCGCGGCAACTCTCTAATAGACGATGATTATATCGAGGAAAAAGAGGCGGACTGAAAGAAGAACATGGTAAACTAAGCCTCGCATACAGAAGACACTTTCGAATTCATATTAGAAGGTAATTACTCATGGCAGTAGATCTTTCACGTGCAATGTTCTGTATTAATGCATAACGAGTTATAATCTTGCGGTTTTTATATTTTAATTTTCTGAGGAATCTTTACTCTTAAGTTAATAATTGGGCAAGTTTATGGCGAGTTCTTCGACAATAAAATGTCCGTAGAAATTCTGCTATCGCATCGTTAAATATTTGAGGATATCTTTAACAAAATCTTGCGATAACAACCATAAATATGAATGCTGGTCATTATTTTAAGAAGTGGGTACAAATGAAATTGAGACTGAAAACTTTTTTCCATTTCACTTAAATAGCCGTTAAACTAACTCTTTCTTTCTTTATTTTTCTTTCTTTCTCTTTCTTTCTTTCTTTATTTTTTCTTTCTTTCTTTCTCTCTCGCTCTCTCTTTCTTTCTTTCTTTCTTTCTCTTTCTTTCTTTCTTCCACTGAAATCAGGTACTGCCCTTTTCCTCGCGATCAAAATAGAATAATCCATTATTTAAGATGTATTGACAGGGCGTAAAATCGTGCAAACTATCGAAGCAATCGACAAGCAAAATTATAATATGATAAATTCTGATCTATCTATCTATCTTCTATCCTCTTGGAATTTTTTTTATTCAAAATATATATATATATATATATGTGTGTGTGTGTGTGTGTGTATGCACATATATTTATATATTTTGCATATGTATGTGTATATTTACCACTAATATTATATATATATATATATATATATATATATATATGCTATTGTTAACGCCCAAGAGCCACTGAAAGTAGAGGGAGAAATTAATAAAATGTGTTATATGAACGTAGGATGAAAAAGTAGGAAGTAAGAATTATGAGAATATAGAGGATACAGAACGATTAACACAAGGCGTGAAGGGGTTAATATTGGTGTGTTTAGATAGGAATGTGTTCTCCGAAGTTGTTGCTTTTGAGCAGAATCTCTTTGACTGCAACTTGGATTTTATCAATGAAATACGAAGCAAATGCGTGTGATACAACCCCGCGGATGGAGGAAGATGCGTCTTAGCTGTAAAGGTATAGATTGGTAGTACTAAAGCATGAAGCGCGTCTGAACAGTTGACATGTGAGTAGCAATAAGGAAAGATAGACCTGCGATTTTGCCATGGTGACAATTATGGTGAAGAGTGAAAGAGTCATCCTCTACGAAGACGCGTAAAGAAATTTGAAACCTAATATGTCTGGATATTGAACATTCGAAAAATCCAGACAAGCTGCTGCAGTAATATGCGATTCTTAGTCTAATCTGACCATGGTAAAAAATAATTGATTGAAAAGTGAGGTACATTTTGGAATAGTTCAAGTCAACAATTCTTCTTCTTCTTCTTCTTCTTCTTCTTCTTCTTTGTGCTGCCCCTCTTTAGAACACTGACGATCATGACTCTCCACAACTTCCTTTACTTTGTAATTCTTAGCAAATGTTTTCATTTTTCTCTGCCTCCTTAACCCTGTTCCGTCAACCATCTACACAAGTTCGTTTGGTAGGGTATCCACTGTTTAAATTGACATCAATCTTTCCTGTGAGTGTCAAATATTCTAACCCCTCTTTCCTCAATATGTGCCTTAGAAATTTAAACTGCTTCTTCCTGATGTTAAATATAATATAATGTTAATAGTGAATTTTTATTTCCATTTTCTATAAAACTTCATCTTTGATCACATATTCAGTCCATGGCAATCTCACCGTCCTTCAGTAGAACCCCATTTTAGTTGCTTCAAAACTAGTCCCCATCTTTGAGGAGAATTTCCAGTATTCACTGCCATATATGAGAACAGATATGACACAATAATTCAGTATTTTCTTTGTTTCTAACTTTTCACATTGAGATGTTTCATTTATTTATTCAGTAGAAAACATTTAGAATTTTCATATTTTTCAGGTATAACAGGTATTAAATTTGCAAGTTATGTAAACTTCCTTAATTTCTGTTTCGGGATGTAATGCTATTTTCTTCTTTAATGTATGTTTAAATGGTATATAGTTATTAATGGCGTGGATATACGTTTGCCATTCTGTATAGTATCATCTGGTCTTCCAGGATTCATCCGTCGCTAAAATAGGGTGCAATATTCATACTTAGAATTATATACGAATGAACAACATAAGTGGAAAAGTGTGTATAACTATGTTTTAAAGATTATGCTAAAAATCGTTAGAAAAGTACGACACAAAGAACAGTCCAAACGGATAGGAAAGCATGTTTATTTAGGAAGGATATTAGAATAATCCAGAACTTATATTAGGAACAAACCACCAGTATATGGACAAAGAATGAATTCAGTAAATACACAAAAAATCGAAAGAGGTGGAAGACAAGGAAATGTCTTCTCAACGGACTGAGTCACATTGTACAATGAGGCGTTCCTAAGAGAATTCGAAATCTTATCAGTAATCCTTATTGGCGCGCAAATGTTAAACAACAAATATGCAGATAACACTGTGTTAGCAAGAATCGCAGAAAGGGAATTATGGAAATTTCTAAAGGTAGCAAATAAGTGAGATTAAAGCTATAAACATCAATTTTAAGAAGATATAATGTGTAGTTATCATCCAAAGAAACAGCCTAAGATTCTAATTGTGCAAGTACGAAAATTTAAATATAAATTTAGTGTTTGAACATATGACAGAAAATATGACACCAAGTTCTCTAGGTGCATTGAAATAGAGAAAGATGCCTTCCAGAAGTTAAACAAAGTAATAGGAAACAAGATATCTTCATTAGAAACAAAGAAAACAATGCTGAACTGTTATATAATAAATACGGGACAATATGATCGCAGATGAAGAACAGAGTGGAGGGAAAAAAAATATTGTTTCCCCGAGTTATCACGAGGATTCCATGGCCTGATGTTTCAAGGAAAATAATGACAAAAACGAAACTTGTTGTTAGAATGAGAAAGAGACAGTTGGAATGTGTAGGGCAAATAAGAAGGACAGTATGTTTAGAGAAATGAATACGCACAGTTCGTACTGATTGCAAGAGAACAAACTGTGTCTCAGCTAGAAACCTATCTAACGTGTATGTGCACATGGTTGGCAGAACATGAACTTGGTGAGATGGTGAATAAACCAACCCTAATGAAAGCTGCAAAGAAAGGGGCGTATATATATATATATATATATATATATATATATATATATACTAGCAGCATGGTCCGGCGTTCCCCGTGCTTGATTCAAAAATCGTAAGACTCATACAGCAATCGCTATCACTTGACTTAAAATATTTTTGCCCTTCCTTGCCTTTAAAGGAGTGCCCTTTGCTGTGCTGATGTTGTTACATGCCTATCTCAAACTGCGAATTTTTTCTAAGCTCTATACTAAACATTAAATATGTTACGAAAAAAGAACTAAAGAAAATAAACACAAAACGATCAGCTTTAAAAAGGGACACGTAACTGGAAAAACCGAATGAATAAAGAATGTTAACAACATACTTTTTCACACCCAACCCAGTTTTGCGGAATCAGAATCAACGTTGAGTTTAAGCAAGCGAATGAGCCAATTGGCGTAAAGTGCCATGCAGATTTAAATTTTTCCCACTTGTGACGAATGCAACTATCGATTTTTTTTGCATGCTAGCATGCTAGTTAACATTCGTGTCAGTCAGCTGTTGGCTTTCACGATGGCCAATAAAATCTTCCTGCCTATTCGTGGCAGCCAGCTATATGCTCTCACTCTGGCCAGTAAAAAATGGCCGCGAACTACATGTAAACTACTGTAGAAGCTCGAAAAGATCGATTATTTCCATTATCGATGGGAGTTGTGAAATGCAAAGTGGGTCTTGGCCTTTCCGTTTCCTTGGAGCATGTGCATGTAAATTTTGTTTCAAATCCGTCGAAAATTGCGGCCGTGCATTCGTTACACACACACAAACACATCCTGCCTTTTATAGATAGAGATATACACACAAACATATGAGTGTGTGTATATTTGTGTGTATGTGTGTGTATGTATGGCTGCATATCTGTATGTGGTGAGAATTTAAAAATTTTAGAACAAATATATAAACTTAAGTATACGATATTTGCATGTTGCAATTACAAATACAATTTTCGATTTATGCTGGTATTAAAAAAATTCAGGTCCGATTCTTCTTGGGAAATGCAAAGTCGGTCTTGGCCTTTTCGTTTCCTTGGAGCATGTGCTTGTAAATTTTGGTGCATATCCGTCGAAAATTGCAGCCGTGCATTCGTTACACACACACACACACACACACACACACAGACACACAGACACACAGACACAGAAACACACACATCCTGCCTTATATATATATATATATATATATATATATATATATATATATATATAGAGAGAGAGAGAGAGAGAGAGAGAGATAGTTAAAGTTACGCTTTTTTTTTTCATTTTTTAATCTGAGTAGGATAGGACGACGTGGAGTATCACAATCGCTAGACCGAACAAGACCAGTCTTTTTTCTTATGGGTTATATTGAAGATCTTATTCACAGGCTCAAACAAAAACAATTGCTGAATTAAAACAAGCAATTTCTGATGCATGTTTTGAAATTAACCAAGAAACATGGCAAATTTCTTGTAGATGTCTTGCTGATATGATTCAGCGTTGTATTAAACATGAAGTGGTGTATTTCGAACATGTTAGATAGTTATTGTTTTGATTCTACAGTACAAATAAATTTTCTTTAACCACTTTTTGTAACATAGGGAGGGTTACTGAATAAAATAATCCCAGGAAGGTTTGTAATGAACTATAATACTTAGGACACGAACAATGCGTATAAGATTTGCCAGCGGCGCGTGGAAGAAGTCGCCAACTGCTAGAAGTGAGTCAAGTGAATTGCACAATGAATCTCCAGCTGCAGAATATCTACCAATTGTTCTACGAGGTCAGATGTGGCACAAGGCCTAATTTAATGTGTGGTATCCGTGCCCCTAGACTCGACCAAAAATTCCTCGTAGACCCCGTATAAAACAAAAAAAATGTGATGGCAGTGCTATTTTCATTTCTGCGGAATTTAACCGACATTTTATCCATCGAACACACACAGACTATATATATATATATATATATATATATATGTGTGTGTGTGTGTGTGTGTGTGTGTGTGTGTGTGTGTGTGTATGTGTATTGTGAAATGGACAAAGTCCGACAATTTTAAGACATTTTTATGTTTATATATTCTTTTTATTCAGGCCGATAAATGTTATCAATACTGTTTATTATAAAACAGAGCATTTACTTAAATATTTGTATCTATAAAAAAGAATGTATAAACATAAAAATGTTTTAAAATAATTTGTCGGACTTTGACCATTTCATAAATGTATGACCTCATTTGTTTACATTTGGATACGCTTTGAGCAGATATGAATGTACGCGACATATTCATGGAAGACTGTAGTTTGAAAGCAGTAAAAGCGACAACGCTAATAGAACGATCCTCTGTGGCTCAATCGGTTAAGGCACGTCAGGCTATATAATGTTTCCGTATAGGATAGAGGTTCGACTCCTGTACATTGTAAATAAACATTGTTTTTTTTTAAATTGTTGCTTTTTGCCCTCCCCCCACAGACTTGGAAATGTACATATGGGGACTAGTTAGGATTTCATAGAGAATCTGAGGTATTATGGTGGACGCAGTAAGAAAGGTAGGAGTGAATGTGTTATTTTGGTGATAGGAATATTGTTGGTATATTTGGGTCCGTGTCTGTGACTAGCTAAGTTTAGAATTAAGACAGAAGATGACCGTCCTTCCCCAACCCCCTTTTTGGCCTTGTGCCACATTTTGTACAAACGTACGAATAAATAACGATTCCTGTCGGACGACGAATATCTTATATGAAAATTTCTTGGACATATATATTGCATGGTGCTGAAAAATTTACGGCCTTTTTCTTATTTTTAATTTGAGGTGTATCGGACGACATACCCAACACAATGGCCAAACCTAACACGACCAGACTTTTTCTTGTGGGGTGTACTGAAGGATCTTCTTTACCGACTCACAGCGAAAACAATTCCAGAATTAAAACAAGCAATTCCAGATATATGTTGTCATATTATTGTGGAAAGGTGTCAAATTGTTCATAAAGGTGTTGCCCATGCGTTTCAGCGTTGTATTAAACACGAAGGGGAGCTTTACGAACATGGTAAATAGTTGTTAGTTTGATGTGACAATAATAGCAAATTTTCTTTAAATATTGTAATTTCTTTTTTCCTCAATAAAAGTTAGTAACTAAAAAAGACCCATACATTTGACTCGCTCTGTATTTATGTAAAATTTCGCCGTTTAGGTTATTGTAGAACGAACTCTTCTGAGGAAGTGTTAGACGAAAAAGGCATTTTAAAAGTCTGACTTCTGTCATGTCCAAAGCTATGTATAAATTATGTCTTTTTTCAGTTGCAAATAACTATAACAAAACTTACAAAGTAAATGATTGCACTGTTGTTAAATAGTTTGCCAAAGAAAACGTGATGAATGTATTGCCGAAAAAAAAGCAGACAATACAAAGTAATTTAAAGATTCTACGAAATAGAAGATAAAAAATACACCCCGAAATTATATCAGCGAAACAACTAATATTTAAAGAAAAGAATTTAAATGGGAGACAGAAAATTAAACAACACACCCAATGTACTAGTATGCCGGTGAAAAGTTGGTGATTACAAAGTTCACAAAAAAAAAATGTTTTGATATGAAATAAATATAATTTATTTAAGTGAAGATACTTGAAAGCGTAATGGCCTACAACAAGACGGCGATTAATTTACAGCCGCGATATTTCAGGTTAACGCCCGCTCTTATTTAATTAATGACGAAAGAAGGTGGGACCCGTAAACTTCAAAAAGCGTAAAGAAGATACAGAAATAATATATAAATAAAAACTGAGTTGAAATTAGTTATAATCTAATTTATATAATGATACAGTTATACGGACAGACGCTTAAGAGAAACGAAGTTGTGTCTCGCTAATGTAAATATATTTTACATTTAATGTCAGTTTATTGGTGAAATATGCCAACATAAAAGTTTTCTAAATAGTCATCTATCTATCTATATATATATATATATATATATATATATATATAGAGAGAGAGAGAGAGATAGATAGGTAGATTGGTTGATAGATAAACAGATAGATAGATCTATCTATCTATCTATCTACCTATAGATAGATAGAGAGATAGATACACGCACACCGGAATTCGGAGCTGCTGCATAATATTGAACCCAGTTAGTTGCCTCTTCGTTACCAAAAGCCGCTGCTTAATGTCTATGATGCATGCGTTGTATCATAACGGCCCGAGTTCAATTCTCGTAGTAGAAGCGCAATGCTGTTGAGAGCCACCCAACAGAAAAGACGAACCTGCCGCCTATTTCATTCTGCTGAGTATTCTTTTTTATAGACCCGATGACTTTTTATTGTGTGTGTATATATATATATATAATTTGATAATTGCCATACAAATGTATGTATATGTATATTTATTAATATATACTTTATTATATTATAATATATATATATATATATATATATATATATATATGTATATATATATATTGTAAGTATTTGACTTTTTATTGTATATATATATATATATATATATATATATATATATATATATATATATATATATATAAAATCCCAAATAAGCAGCGCTTTAACTTATCTTTATAAAAGAGCCTAGATAATTTTTTACTTTTACTTACCTCGTATATGTTTCCTTAAAGGGTTGAAAGTTTGTACCTCGGGTGATGTGGTGTGTGATCAGATTTAAGAGAAATACAGCAAATTGCCCGATATGGCTTGTTATTTTAGGCAGGACAATTGCCGATATATACAATATCTATAAATCTAAACTAACATCTCTAGTATTATTCATAAAATAAATTATAGCCGAAATGAATCTTTAAGGTTTTCTTCTTGATTTAATATATATATATATATATATATATATATATATATATATATATCAACCATTCGCCTTTGCATGGAGTATTGCTGCCATATATGGTCTAGAGCCCCTTCTAATTGTCTCAAGGTCCTTTATTAAATCTAACGACGGATATACAATGTAATTGACCCTGATCTGGTATCTCGTCTGCAGCAGCTCTCTCACAGACGTGCCGTTGCCTCCTTCTGTCTTTTTTACAAATAATTCCATGGTAACTGCTGGCATCTCGCTCTCACTCTTTCACTGTCGAAACTGTTAAATGTAGCCGTCTTTTCTACTCCAATAGCTTCATGTCTCGCACTTCTCGCCTGTGGAACTCGCTTCCCATCTCTTGTTTTCCTCATAGCTATAATCTCCAACTATTCAAATCTAATGTCAATCGACGTATCCAGATGCCCTGATCTATCCCCTAACCGTCTCTTCATCCTTTCCTCTATCACTCCTCTTTGTTCTCGCTCCAAATCTGTAACCCCTTGCGTGCTAGTGACTTCCTGCCTTGCTTGGGTTTGAATGCTTAATACATACATATATATATATGTATATATATGATACATAAAACATACATATATATATATATATATATATATATATATATATATATATATATATATATATATATATATATATATATATATATATGATACATAAAACATCAGAGATGAATTAAACCAGGAGACAGTAGTATTAAAAAGTGCTCAATACACGTGAAAAAATAAAATAAAAGTAAAAATAACATGTAGACAAGTAGAAGAAGAAGGGAGTAAATTATCAAAATTATACTTTGGAATGAATGCCAAGACTTTGTACTGCAATAATCCAGACTAAGGGAGAATATTTAAACGAGAGCAAAATTTAATCTTAAGAGATTTTTTCTTTGCGTCATAATAAAATGTTGAATACAGAATCATGATTCGCTTTGGTTCAATCAGGTATAATAATTTTCTCTTATTTCAATTACAAAACCACTACTTTTGGGGCCAATTTAAAAAGTTACCTGGAGTCACTTCAAAATTTTGAAGTGTAGTTATATATATATATATATATATATATATGCGCGCGTGTGTGTATATGTAATGTTAATATCTATTTCTCCCGCTTTTACTACACCCATACATACATATATATATATATATATATAATGAACAACAGACACTTTAAGGTACCATTACAATAATTTATTTCACCAAAATCTTTTTAAAGGATTTCGGATCATCAGGTAAAACTTCCAACAATGAGATGAGAGGAAAAATGTGATTAGAAATTGATGGGTAGCTCTGTTCTTCACATTGAGCTCTCAAGATTTCATCCTCTTTGGATTTACCAATTCAGTTTACCAAATTCTTCATTACTTATATATATATATATATATATATATATATATATATATATATAATGTCAATCGTCAGGTTTAAAACAGCAGTATTAAACAGTGCTCAATACACGTGAGAATAAAATATAAGTAAAATTAAAAATAACATGTAGAGCTTTTAACTTTAAACATCAGGATGTCAATTAAAATACGCGACAATAGTTTTGAACTGACGGTATCTTCGGGCAATAGTTTTAAACTGTATAATATAACTCTTTATTTTAAAAAAAAACACAAAGAACGCTGAATAATTTTTTTTATAAATAATAGACTCATGATGATTTAAAGCCAGATTTAAGTTTAAAAATCAGGAGGTCATTTTTTTTTTTTTAATTTCCATTAATTTACAAACTTCCTTTCCATTACACTCAATGTCCTGCCTTTCAATCATCATGAGCCTTCTTTTTTTTTTAAAAAAAAAGTTAATTATGTAGCGTTCTTTTTAAACAAATCGTTAAAGTGGTCATTTTCAAAGTATCGCCCGAAGAGACCGTCAGGTCGAAACCATCGTCGCACACACACACACACACACACACACACACACACATATATATATATATATATATATATATATACGTATGATTGTGTCAGTGTGCGAAATTATCTATGTTAATATTTATTTATTTACTATTCCCCGAACTGGATGTGTGTTATTGGATACACTTGAAAATTGTTCTTATCGATTCCAGTCGTCTAGAACTGGAGGTCTTATTCGCTGCTGATATTGCGTTTTGTGCACAAAATCTTGAAATATTCATATAGTCAACGTAAGAATAAGGCATCATCTTAATACTTCACGAGTTTTCAATTTATTTTTGGTCTCATTACCCTCAATGTTTCTTTGCTTTCTTTCTTTCTTCATGTGCACTGCATATTTCCATTACTAAAAGCACGACGTTTGTCCCTAACGCTTTCTACTTAGACAGCGGCATTCACCCTGGTACACAGATCGGATAAAGTTATATATATATATATATATATATATATATATATATATATATATATTTCTACCATTTCCTTTGTAATATATGGCAAGGGTCGCAAATCTATTAACTTATTAAGAAATGTTATTAAGAAATGTTTCCCAAAATATGATTTTTTTTCTTCTCGTCAGACTTTTGGGAATGGTCTAGACTGAAAACATCACCAACATCTTTATTATCTTTGTGTCCTTCTACTTATGCTAAAAAGGTCGTGTCAGAGGTTAAGATAAAGCAAACTCCCGACTATGAGATATGTGCTGAAGAATAACTAAATAAAGAGAAGAAAATACAAATTGAAAAAAAAACAAAAAAATATCTATTAGTTAACGTGTATGGTAAGAAAACAAAAGAGACGAAAAGCCGATCTCGAAACTATATACGTCCACTGGCCACTTAATTAAGTGCACATGCAAATTTTTAATCAGCCAATGGCGTGTAACCATGTTTATGGATATATGCATTTAAACAAGCTCATGATGATCTGCTGAGTTTCATTTAATGAATTATTATGCAAAAAAAAAGGAGTATACCTGATTTTGAAAAATGTATGTTTGTGGAGAGCCCAGTTCGAATTCAAGTCCATTACATGGTAATACCTTTGCGAACCTTATGAATCCTTTTCTTTTCTCTTCAGCTATCGGTAAATAGCAGGGCAGACTGGGTTCTATAGCCTTAGATTGCACCTGGTCTACCGCAGAAAGAATTGGTAACCTAATCAGCCTCGTCAGTCATGTATCGAAAAATACATTATCGCCTAAGCCTGTATCACGCATGACTGTTGTTCGTGGGCAAATGTGAGTATTTATGAAACTGCTGGTGTACAAGGATTTTCGCGTACGATCATCTCTAGTCGTAAGGAAAGATCCAAAAAAAATCCAGTTGTACTTCTATGGAAGATGAGCACACCTTGAATACAAAACTCGTCTGCCTTGAAGAGGTTTGGCTACAGCGGCAGAGAACCAGACCAGGTGCCAATACGAGAGTGGGCCTTAAGTTTCATAGGCTGCGTATGAAGGAGTGCTGGTAAAGCTGTTAAATCTTGCATGGGTTACTTTCAATTTAAATAGTTGCATTGTTTCTTTCCATGTAAAATGATGTCTCATATTTCAAAGAAGACTGTTCATCCAGCTTTTCAAAAAAAAAAAAAAAAAAAAGCAAAAAAAAAAAAAGACTGCAGCAGATATGATGTCATCATCACTGAGATACTGGTGCCTAGTCAAGTGTTATTTTTTCAATGATGAAAGACAAATCAGGAAAATAGGGAGAGTAATCAACCGATTAAAAGCCAGTCACGCATCCACCCTTGCGCAAATTAATTGACACAAAACGAATAATTCCGTTATTATAGAATATTTTTCATGTTTTTCTAATGAAACCTGATCCAGTACACATGTTAGTAAGTCGTATAACCTCATCACGATGTCGTTCATTGCATATTGACCACAGATTCTCGCATGAATTTCGATCAGGAAAATTTCCAGGCCAGTCTATAATACTTTGATTTACTCACTGGTAAGTCTTGCCAGTGTGTTTGTGCAGCGTTACAATTTTCGTACGCTTACTTGGAGTAACGTTCATCGCAAACAATGGCCATAGAACAACTAATCGACAGTCGAGACAATAGTGTCTGGGTGGAATAAAAAATCTCATGCAATCACGCATGGCGCAATATTTTCCAATGCAAAACAAATTTCATCATACACTCCGAAAATAGATTTATATTACAGCAAATGACCTAGTCTGAGGGAAAAAAAATAGAAATCGATTGCACCATGTCACTCCTGTGGGTCTGAAACTGACTGTATGGGGACAGAAATAAAAGTAAAGCGGTTGTTTTGAATAATTTCCACAAGAGTGTAACAGCCATTGAAACTACTTGTGTTCTGCTCACCCAATCCCCTTTCCGTAGATTTCCTGGTTGTTTTGTTTTGATATCCTTTCATACCTGCCTTCACAAGTTGGCACAGGACTCTCCAATGATGGTTTGGCCCTTTTAAAGATACACGATCAATTTAATGCCTTTTGCATCTGAAAAACACTGAGATAGATGAAACAAGATTGGCTGTAGTGCATCCGTTACATGTATTGTCTTTGCTTCATTAAGTCCCCGTTTCCCTTAAAACTCAAAGCAAATATTAATAAGAAGCGTTGAAATGAACGCATTTAAGATTTCAAAACTCTAGCATCAATTCTTCATATTCATCCTATGAAACGTTCAGCCCTCTCACATATCTATCTTTATCTCTCACTATCTCTACTTCTGTCTCTCCCCCTTTTTCTTTCTCTCTTTCTACTTATTTCTTTCTCTTTATCTCTCTCTCACTCACTCTCTCTCTCTCTTTCTATCTATCTATCTATCTATATATATATATATATATATATATATATATATATATATAGATATATTATAGATAGATAAATTAACTGATTTAAAATATGGTTTTTCGCGACGCAGTAATACCATGTTTCAAAAATGGATGCTAAAAACTTTAAATTTAATTATATAATTAAATGAAAAGCATTACTACCTTTTCATCTACAAGCGAATATTGGGATAACTTATTTTTTAATTTACTCAGTTTTAAACACATATGAATTCATAATTTACTGTTTCCAAGGATACAGAGAAATGCAATCATTCAGACAGGGTCTGTAGCGTGTTCATTTTATTTATGCTCTGTAAATTCACATTGAGCACTGTTTTGTAAAAATAAAAAATATCAAGAACACCTGATTATATATCTTATTATTCTTTGTATATATATATATATATATATAAATAATATATATATATATATATATATATATATTGAACAATAAGAAAATAAAAAAATTAAAAAATTAAAATCTTTGGACACACTGGGTTGTAGATTAATATTCTTTCGATTTTTTTATTATTATTCCATTTAGATTCCTCGACTAGTTTCGACCGAAATGGCCATCATCGGGAGGAGAAATATTTCTGCTTGCTGGTAACAGTGAACTACAGAAATGAATGTCTTGATGGAGAAAATGAACTTTTGTCTGTAGATTTAATTTGTTTTTTTATTTTTTATTTTTTTATCTTTTTCACATGAATCTTTTAACATTCCTTGTGTTGGTCAAACAGTCTCTTTTAAGTTGTTATCTGAAATAAGAGCTGGATAGATACATATTATTCTGAATTCTCTGGTCAGTTTGACAGTTTTATTGAACCTGGTGAGGGGATGTGTCTCTCTTTAGTGTGTGTAAGTGTGTTACTTGCTTCTTAGGGAGTGAGTGAGTATGATATGTGTAAGCGTGTGTATTGCTGTAGGTGTGTGTTATCATTTGGCTCCTTAGGGAGTGAGTGAGTATGATGTGTGTAAGTGTGTATATTCGTGTGGGTGTGTGTATAAGTGTGAGGCCTATATATATATAAGTGAACATAAAAGTCAACACTTAGAGCCGACAGTCTGTTTCATGCTAGATGCAATCGTCAGGCCACGATATATATATATATATATATATATATATATATATATATATATATATATATATATATATGTGTGTGTGTGTGTGTGTGTGTGTGTGTGTGTGTGTTTGAAACTGTACAAAAGCGTATTAAGGCATTAAAAAACAAGAAATTTTATATTGTAGGCCATGATAAATTTAAAACAAAACACACACCAGTCGACACACTATATATATATATATATATATATATATATATATATATATACGTAAGATGAGAACGAATGGAGTACAATTTCAACGTTCGTAATATTTAATTTAAATGAGGAATGAGGACGTTATACAACATAGAGCAATATTATTTATTTTAGAATATTATACCGAAAAACATTTTAAAATGCCTATACAACGGCAGTCGTGATTCTATGCGTATCAATTGTAAATTACTGACGAGTGAACCAATTACTTAGATTGTATTTTTTAAATAAATCGTTCACACATACATATACATATTATAAACATTTTTAAAAGTATTATTCCATTGCTAAAATAAAAAAAAAATAATTATAATTTAGGCTCTACTTGTGTATTGAGCACTGTTTTTTTTTTAAATAAAAGCAAAAATACTAAAGAACTTTGAATTATTAACCTGACGGTTTTCTCCTCTTTTTCTATGTATCTGCACAAATATGCTTATATATAACTGGTGCAACAGCAACATTGTCCAAATCGTGTTATAGTGTTATAGATCACACCTGGGATATGCTGGATAGGGAGATCCCAATTCTAAGTATGGAGTCACATAATCTAAGAATTGCGGAATGCCACAATAATAGCATAGACGCGAATTTCGAAAGAATATTTCCATTAATTAATCAAATCCCTTCCTAGTACAACGTAGGCATTTCTCAAGTCAAAATTTGGTTCAACCTGATACTAGAAAAAAATGCCTAATTGAAGTGACAGGTGTTGCTTACGTTTCGATATGGGTTACGAAAACCTGGCATCTTGACCGAGGGTAATGTTTAACAAATTAGAATTTTATGAATTACTACTTTTTCTTGTGGTCTTGTGTCAAATCTCATCTTAGCTTAATAAATTAAAAAATGTAGACAAAATAATTTAAAATATTTATAATTAGAAATACCTATACTAAATATTTTCGTTGCGAGACAATTCCAGGAATTCAATG